>OZ057407.1:30970132-31109382 GCA_964056735.1 Allodiplogaster pararmata
GGAAAATCTCAATGCAAATGTTCAAAACTTGGAAGCTATGTGAATAAAAAATTGAACAGAGAGGTTTTACTTTTATTCAACATTGAACAGGATATTTGATGTATTTATGTATTTTATACTTACACATAACGTCTTTAAATTAATTGAAGTGCAATCATAAAGTTATTTCCATACTCAAACACATAAATAGATTGTGGATATCCATGTATAATTACTCCAATCTTTCAATCTGTGTTTTGCCTTGTGAGATGCGTTGTTATGTTGAAGAAAAAAGACGGATCGGACGTTCGCTTTATCAAAGCATCATCAGCTCTTCCCAGAGGATTTCTTCCCTTCTTCCCCGTCGTCAACTTCTATTGGTTTGTAAATATATACTTATTCTTTATATTTCATGGTGTTCATTCCTTCTTCATATTGTGTTTCTCTGTGCTATCCATATTGTCTTAAGGTGACGAACATTCGCTAATGATGCTTTGATAAAGCGAAACGTCCGATCCGCCTTTTTCTTCAACATAACAACGCATCTCACAAGGCAAGACACAGATTGAAAGTGTATCGTCTACTGGATTCTTCATCCAATGCGTTTAACTCATCACAAACTCTACTCTCATCTTGATTTTTTTTGCAGCAAACATATCCGAGCGTTTTTGGTTGGGCATAGCGAGTTCATTCATAGTACTTAACATTTTAAATATTTTTCATTACTTAATAGATATTACATAGTAGAAAGTAATAAATACACATTGATCAGTTCAAACAACCTCTCGCCCTTTAATGGTCAATTAAGTCTCTCGACTGCATTTCCTTACGTCAGGCTGAACTGTTCGATTTTGAAAATTTAAACGGAAAATTCGAATAAAATCATTTTATTTTGTAAGTAAACAGAGTATTTGATATATAACTGATAATTTAATTGATTCTACATCAATCAATAACCAATGAAAAAATGCGGATTTACTGATTTGATGAGCGAAAACTTGGTTTCAAAAAGAAACATAACTGAAAATCATACACTGAGTGAAAAAATCACACTCTCATGGAAAAAAATCTGACCAGAAAATAACAAGAGATAGGACTTAAGAGAATATCCTTACGATATAAATATGCCAAACATCCCAACAACGGCCAGATTTAACTACTTTTTCCTTCTAATTTCAGAGCCTAATATTTACACAATTGGCCTCTAAAAGGGTCGTCCGACCCTTTTTAAACTCTTTGGTAGTTTGAAAAAGGGTCATCCGACCCCTTTTTAAACTCTTTGGTAGCCTCTATCCTTCGTTTGGAACACCAAATGGTCTGAGAAGTCGGCAGTTCAACTCCAAAAGTGCTAAATACCTTTCACCAAGTTTCACTTTTTTCCTGTATGCCTTTTCAAAATGAGTTCGTAATTGATTCTTTAGCGATGAAGATATGAAATGCGTCTCTCGTATTGGGATTCTGACATTGATCATAAGACGGAAGTTTTCTCTTCATTACAGTAGTCATTACAGTAGCCTCTCTCATTTTCTACCCCAGAAGTTGTTTCCGAATCCCCATCCCCCTCTTCGTCTGCCCCAGTCTCCAGTCCACCCGTTTCCGCCTCCCCAGCCTCCGTCTCCCCATCCTCCGTCGCCGCCCAACCACCTCGACCTCCGCCTCTACTTCCTCCTCGACCTCCGCCTCGACCTCCACCTCGGTTTCCGCCTCGTCCACCGCCACCTCTCGATGCTTGTACTCTGTCTCCACTATCTTAAAAAGTAATTTGTAAAGTAATTTTTCTTCATTTTATAGTTACTCTGAAAAAAGCAAATAGGTGGTCACTTAACAGTGGGAAGATTAAGAGAAAGAGTTTTTTAGCCAGCAACAAGGTCCGTTCTATTTGCTAGACTGGATTCACGTAACAGTTTACAAGGTACTGCCGTGACAAAACTGTGAATAAAACTGGTTCGGGAACCACAGGCTTCAATACACTTTTTTGTAGAAGAGAAGTAAGTTTTGAGAAGAAAAAAAGCTGAAGAATAAAATGAGTCAGGGCTTCGCATCAAAAAGCGAAATTCGAAATGGTTTCGAGGTGACCAGAAATAAATAAAACCTAGTAATATGACTCATCTCGCACCTTGTATTTCTTACCACACTAAATTTTTTCAGAGTGAGGGGGGCTTAGATAAACCAAGCGCAAAAAAACGGACTGGTCGGGCACGTGGCCATTAGTTGGTTGAAACTGAGGCAATTGCGACAGGAAGTGCGGCAGTTCTCCAGAGTCCACGGGTTCTTCTGGCACTCACCCCGTTCGTGACCAGGCCGGACAGTCGCGATTATAGTCTTCGCAACCTCGAAGAATGAATGAGTGAGCTAATTTGTAGTGAAGTCAAATGAATGAGTCAGGTGACTAATGATTGACTGATTTGATGAATGACAAGTCAAGCGATGAAAGAATGATTGCAAGACCGAGAAATAGCTCTGTTTGTGCATGTTTTTGTTTTCTGTGTGAGTGTGTGAGTGTAAGTTTGTGTGTTTGTGTATCATCACATCATTGTGAGTCTGTGTACCTCCGTAATTGTAGTCCTGGGGAAAGCAATGACCGCAAGAGACTCTGCAGTTGCAAGCCATCCAGGAAGGATTCTGAGAGCACTCGCCTGGAAGAAACGGTCAAACGGTCTTTCGTTGTTCTTCTTAAGCTATTTGACACACATATTATTAATGTGACCTGGCTGTCACAGCGAAAGTTGTTGGTTCGGTAGCCGGCCACGGCTTGGTTTTACACAATTCAAAGTGGCGCCCGGTTAAGATGACAATTAGTTGAACCATCGCGCAGAAAAAAGCTAGTCCATTGGAAGGGATTGACCCAGTCATCTCTTCTCAATCCGGGAGCAAGAGCGTTACCGTTACAACTCGGTATTGTTGTGGTAACGCGCTTGCTCTCCCGTAAGCTTGAGACGGCGAAGTTCGAAATGTGTGTTGGTGTGGCGAGTATAAACTCAGCCTACAACTTTCGCTCACCGGGCAATGGGCTCTCAGCCGCTGGTACCTCGCTTATTTAAAGGTCCATAGAACGATACAAAATCTGAGAGAACAAATAGCTTATGGGCAAGAGAGGCAAGAGAAAACCAACATTTCTAGCCCAAAAGCTGCAACATTGGTCCTCATTGTAGCAGCCAACCGTGTTTTCACACTGCGGCGCGGTCGTCGGTGTTGTGGTGCCTGATGAATAAAATTATACTGACAATGCGCTCGCATTTCCAATCAGAGTTAGAGAGAGTTAAGGCAGGGTTCGATCTCGCTCGGAGAATTTTTTCCGTGTGGTAGCATTATTAACGTACTGCTCCGGAAAAGTTTCAAGAAAAAACATTGAATTCTAGTTTTTTTATGTTCGAAGAGAAATCAGTGCACAAAATAAGTTTCCAATAAAAAACATTATTCACAAGAAAAATTTATAATTATGCATTTTTAACTAAAAACTATAAACTTCATATATGCGTTCTATTAACTACAACTGGGTGGGCTCTATGGTACCCAGGCCGCAAACAAAGTCTTTGAACGTGCTCTCGCCTCGCTAGCGCTGTAATTCTGTCATGGCTAAGTTCCCACCAAAGAGGCCACGATGTTACTAAAGTAAAACCACCAGTCGCGTAATTATAGTTTTTGAAAGAGGCAGTGCAAGTTCAAAGTGCCAGACAGACGAGAGCATCCTTAAAAACGCAAAAAGCATGATTCTCAAGCCAAAGATAAACTGATTTTTGTTAAGCGTTAGTGTTATTAGCTGTATCACATACTCTCACCCTCAGTACCGCTGTTAGTCCAGTTAGTAGCTACGGGATACTCCGACAATAAGTATCTACCTACTTTTACAGTTAGTAATTGCTAGCTACTTCTAAAAACTACATACATAGATGCAACTAGCTATTTCCTCAGTTAATAGCTATAAGCTGTTCCCACCACCAGTACGGCCAGTATTGGAACCTCCTCCTCGCCCGCCGCATTTCTGTGCACGCGTCTGCGTGCAGGCGTTGCAGCTTTGGCGGCAGTTCTCGGTCATCCACAGCGGATTGGCGGTACACCTCCCTGAGCGGCTCCATTGAGCGCAGTTGATGTGTCGGTCGCGGCAATCTAGAACCGGAAGATAAGAGTGGAACAAATGTAATTTCAATGACTATTTGATTTATTCTGACTAGTAATACTTTCTTTGACTATTTTATTATGACTATCAATACATTCAATGAATATACATATATGCATGTAATGATTACTTGCTTGTTATTTGTTTATTTAAAACCGAAAAACGAGGCATAATAACGTTGGACCAGGCTCTTCGGTCACAAATCTTCTAATCACGTCTCTGACCTTGCTCTCACTTTTCTAGTGCTCTGGCTTCACCTCTTGTGTCTGCTTGAGCTACGTTTACGCGAACGAGGCGGCACTGCTTGAGAACAAGATTGTATGGAACTACCAATCACATAATGACTGTCTCGTGCTCTGGGTCATAGATCTCGTCAAACTTCACAAAACTTATCCTTAGAGGGCATTTGTGATATGATATCTTTGACGTAACAATGTTTCTGACCATCAGCCACAGAGTAAGTGGTGGGCACACAGGTCCTGCAAGACGCCTTGCACCAATCGCGCATGTATTGGGCGTTTCTGGTGCATTCGCCCTGCTGCATTCCACGTGGCACAGCACTCATTTTCGTTGAAGCATGTTTCTTGCGTGGTTGGTCGCACCACGACCACTGGACGTGGAGTGGTCACCGGCGGACGCGTGTTCACCTTAGGGAGCACTAGAATGTTCTTAAAAATTTTTGGAAAGACGAATTTGAAAAATTGAATAACTTTTTGAAAAGATAATTAATATTGATTGTTTGTGATGAAATGTAACTCATAATCTGATGAAATGACTTTTATAAATTAGTTCCATTATCTACTTATCCACCAGTAGAACCTACTCTGCGGTCTTTAAGAGGCTTTACGGAAATAGAGTTAGAATTCACCACATAAGTCAGCTAAGAATACGTTGAAAAACGCAGGAATCTATCGAAACTAAACAATTCGAATCAAAAGATCTACAACGAATCGGTTATTACATACATATTAACTAATAAGTAATAAAGGTAAAGTTTGATGAAGCTTAGAGTACAAAGTTTCTCCCCTCTTTTTGTTCCATTGTCTGATAAATTATAGTGCAAAATACGCGAGTTTGAGTGTATAATAAATTTTTACAAGATACGGTAGTTTCAGCGTATAATGAAATTTAGTCGAAAATCAGGTTGTTCAATGTATAACGAGTTTTACTCCAAGATACGATAGTTTGAAGGTATACAATTTTTAGTGTAAGTTACGGTAGCTACGCAGACGCCTCCTTGGCATTCGCCGTTGTAGCACGGCTGGCCTCCCCTGATTCCCGCGCAAGATCCGCCCACACGGACCTTCGCCGCGCAATGGTTCGAGCCCGGGTCACAAAACAGCCACCTGCACATCAATAATCAATCAATATCGTATCAGTGTTCAATAAGTATACATACGCATCAAACAATCATTTCTAATGGGGTAGACTTTCCTGTCTAACGCATCTCAAAAAACTTATCTTTGACCTTTCTTAGTTCCTACGGTATGGCTATTGTTCCAAAGCTCTGCAACTTTCTGTTTTAATTTATCACATGGAACACTTTTAGATTGTGAAAAACTTGCAGAACTTTCTCACTCATTTCTCTGACTTAAAAAGCCTGATCAAAAAATGGAACCATTCGGTTTTTTAAAAGAAGCTTATAAGCGTATTTTTGATTTTACTACATAGGGGTATGCCTTTTTATAGAAAACTCGGACTTTCTAGGTCTTGTCGTTCGTGAACTGGCACATTCATGTAAGTATAAAAGGATTCAAAACGTGTTTACTGAATAAAAACGAAAAGCGATGTTAAGAGAAGAGAATGGCTTATTCCGTACATGTTAAGTATTATATTTCCGGATAATTCTGAACACATCTTCATCAAAACTCCGCGGTCTTTATCGAAATTGGAAATTTTCGATGTAAGCAGATGAGTATTGACAACTCATCCTTTGGTGGAGAAAGTAAAGTAATTATCAAATTTCTGACTGGTCAAATTTTTGAAATTCCCCCTACATACAAATCTTTATCCATAAGGAATGAATTCTTATTCCCGGTGTTTTATAATCTTTGAGCATACAACTACTTTTGCTAGTAGTTTAAGATGACTTTGAATTGTATCATGTTTTGGAATGCTTACAATGACTTATCAGTCTGTAGTAATTTTAGAATTTTAAACGTCACTACTAACTTTGATCCACCACAGCTTGGGCACACTGGCCTCGGAGCAAACTCGTACATGTTGTCCGTGTATGCATTCGAAAGACCATCATTGTTACTGTAATGAGGAGAATTACTGTAATGAGAAGAGGTTGAGAATTACTGTAATGAGGAGAGGTTGAGAATTACTGTAATGAGGAGAGATTGAGAATTACTGTAATGAGAAGAGTTGCTGTATTAAAAAGGTATTTTTTGCCATCTAACTCTCTCTTTTTATCTCTTTCTCTATCTCCTCCCCTTCTCTTTTTCTGTTCCTTTTTTTCTTTCCCTCACCTGCCCTCTATCCTTTCTCATCTCTTTCTGTCTGTCTCACACTCTCTCTATCTCTCTCTCTTTTTGCAGAAATTTCACGAACAAAACAGAATAAAGAGAAAACAAAACTAAAATAAGAAGTTGGCAAGGTTATTATTACTGTCCCACAAAACAAAAACGAAGCGTATGGACAGCCTTGACAGTGAGCGGCTACGAACCGGAAGGGTCCGAAGGGATTCAGGGTAGCGGCAGCGAAGTGCTGCGCGGACGAGCACAGCTGATTGTCGGGTGGATACGCGGTCTCCCGGACGTTGCGCGCCTGGAGTCTTAGCTTTTAACTGAGTGACTAATTACTATGAGAGAAAGACAGAAAGATGAAAAGAGATAGAAAGAGCCGATGGGATAGAGTAGAGGGAGAGAGAAAAGAAAAGAAAAATGAGGGAGAGGATAAGAAAGAAAGAGAAGAGCATGAGAGAAAGAGTTGAAGGATGAGATGGATACAGTAGAGCAAAAGAGAGGGAGAGAGAAAAAGAAAATGAGAGAAAGAGAAAGAGAGCGGGAGAGAGAGAGAGCACGAAATAGAGAGAGAGAGAGAGAGAGAGAAAGGAAGAGAAAACGAAAGAGACAGAGAGACAGAGTAATTACCTGCGCTTGCTGTCTCCACTGCTCCCAGATGTAGTCCACGAAGGAGTGGTGCATGAAGAAGAGGGGGTCATTGGCTGCCTTATCAGTGTCGTACATGTCTCCACCGACAAAGATGTGCACATTGCCATGTGTGTACTCCAGACAGTTGAAGTCGGTTGTTATTGGGCATCCCTGAATGAGCAATTGTGTCCTTGTATTAATATGGTAACATCATCCATCACTCCTGTTGAGGAAGAGAGAGGAGTAGGTTCGATCCTGCCCCGAGGAGAAGTTTTGCAATTTTTTTTCCGATTGATAGTTTTCGTTTCCGAAGGCGATTAACATTTCGAATTTTTTAATCTCTGATCAGTTACTTCCTTCCATTTTTTTGTCTACTGAAAAACTTTAAATAATGACAGTCAATTGTTTCAATCTTATTCTAATTCCAATGATTAGCATCCGTGACTAAGAGAACAAGGCATATGAGCCTTTCATATAACACTATCGCACACAATAGCTACGTGTCCCCGTGGTGTAATGGTAACACGCGCTCCCGGTTTGAGTCGAGATGGTCTGGGTTCGATCCCGCCCGGTGGACTAGCTTTTTTCTGTGCGATAGTTCACTCATTTGTCATCTTAACCAGGCGTCACTGCCTTTAAACTTTGTAACTTAGAACTTGAAAATTTATTCTAATTCCATTATAACATGCTGCCTGTTCAACGAGCCATAAAAGTTTGATAACTTTCTCAAATGTGATTTGCTGTAGAACTCAAACTTTATGTTCAAATTCTAAGTTACACAGTTTAAAGGCAGTGACGCCTGGTTAAGATGACAAATTATTGAACTATCGCACAGAAAAAAGCTAGTCCACCAGGCGGATCGAACCCAGACCATCTCGACTCAAACCCAGACCATCTTGAGTCGAGATGGTCTGGGTTCAATCCCGCCCGGTGGACTAGCTTTTTTCTGTGCGATAGTTCAATCATTTGTCAAACTTTATTGTACTTTCGTTCACAAAATGGATGCGTTCTAACTCGTTGACCAGCCGTATACGCCATAATTTGATCGATCTGCCGTTGTCCAAGGACGTAATTGATCTCGGATTCCTTAAAGCAACCGCCTTCCCTGCCGACTGCGCGAAGAATATTTCCTCTTCCCTGAAATGAAAAAAATAAGGGCAAATTCAAAAGGAAAGTTATAGAGTATATTCTTTGTGAATAGATCTTATGCTTGTGAAGCTTAGTAAGCAAGTGCATTGCTGGTAAACCGAAAGTTGTTGGTTCGGAACCCAGCCATCGCTCGAATTTTTCAAATTTTTTTGTGAGCCTGTTGTCTTACCTGTTCGGTATGTAACTCCGTTCTCAAAAAAACAGCGAGGACGAAAAACAACTTACATTTATTAAGGCAATATCATCGTGTTTTTACTTTTATAACTCTTCTCTGCGTTTCTGAAACGTTTTTTAAAAAGATATTTTATCACAACGGAAGTTAAACCCGCGAATTTTCGTTTACCTATCAAGAACCTCAGCTACAGAGCCTTGCGCTCAAGTGCTTGGTAAGGCCGATGAAATTCAAATTGAAGGTTCACTAACTTCGAGTGTTCTCCAGTTAGCGAACGGGCCGGAGAGAACATTGCCACCTGCATCGGCCAATCCCCCGAAGTCATCCGTGAAAATGATGGAGTCCGCGGGTCGAGGCAGAGTCCCGTCCAGGGTCGAGTCCCAGTAGGGCAGATACAGCGTGGGGTCGATCTGGCGGATGGCCAACTCGACTCTGAATTAAGTAATGATGGATTAAAAATAGAGTGATGGAGAACGAAGCGAAGCGAAGAGGAACTGGTTTTCTGGCAGCATTAATGCTTCGGTTTGAAAGTTATCAAGTATAAGTGGCCTGAATTTGAAAAAAAACCAAATCTGTTTCGCCCGGCTCTAGCTTACTTTTGTTCTCTTGGGGTGGGGTTCATCAGTGTGTGTCCAGAGATTACCATTATGAATGATGAATATCATTTACACACACATACATACATGAAAAGTCAATAAAAAAACAATATCAACTAGAAAAACTAGCAAAATCACTAGCAGTAAAGTGATCAGCATTGAGAGGGTCACACTGACACTCTTAGCACTGACACTGACACTAACACACTGACACTTACACTCACAGTGGCACTCTTAGCCTCTTCCTGGCAAGAGCTACTGTTGGCTTATTCTCAGGTACTTTTGAGGTCTCTTTCACCTTTTCATGTACTCCCGATGCCAAGGAAGGAAGGCGGGTCCCGAATGAGCGGCTGCTCCTCGGGTGCTCTCCGCGTGTATCCGTGCCAGTGTCTGGAAAGAATAACATTGTTATTCCTTCAGTTGTTCTACTATTCATATTCATAGTTATTTATCCGTGCCAGTGTCTGGAAAGAAAAACATTGTTATTCCTACAGTTGTTCTACTATTCATATTCATAGTTATTTATCCGTGCCAGTGTCTGGAAAGAATAACATTGTTATTCCTACGGTTGTTCTACTATTCATATTCATGTTCATAGTTATTTATAAACTATGTTAAGTTATCAGCTCACTTGTAAAATCCATCTCGTTTTTCCACAGTCTCTGTTAAAAAGATTGAACTTATAGACCAAGACAGGTCTTTGTGTTTCAAGTCCTAATTTTCTCTCTAATTTCAATTTCAATTCGGGTTTTTTCTTGATGTTACGCTTGTTAACATTGCTAAAACTGCAAAAAGGCCGCTATGGATTTGGAACCGGGCCGCTAATTAGTAAAGAGCTGCTTCAAACTTTTTTGTGAAAATTTATTTTTTTAAAAACTATTACAGTTAATTCATCTCTCTCTCTCTCATCCCTTTCTGTGTTTTAGATCTTTGAAAAAAAAACCCGGCTAACAAAAACAGATATATTTTATTAAAGTTCATTATATATTTTGTAATACATAATTATTATACATAATTCATTATATATTTTATTAAAGCAAATATTAAAAACTAACAGTATATTCTCCATTTTGCTTCAACTGATTGAGAACATTGTGAAACCTGAAGAAAGTAGGTTTAATTTGTTAAAACCTTTAGAGTAGAATACTGTAACAGAGAATAGCGCAAGACGGATCACCGTATACCTTAAGACTAAAAACATTAAATACATTTATTCATTAAATACATTAGCTCAGTACCGAAAAAAGAAAAGTTTTAAAAAAATTACTTAATTCTGTGTCAGACAATTTTTTTCGCAACATATAAAAATTCCTTTTCTCGAATAGCTTAACTTTCGATAGATTAATTCAATTTTCCGAATGAATAATTTTGAGGTTGTATTTTTAATGTTATTTTTCCAAAGTGTTAGTATTTATTCATTACTACTGAGTACCTCGCTCTCTCGTCGTCAGTCATCATGCGGTACTCTTTACGCACAGCTTTTTGGAGGGGCTGGCCATTCGAAAGCGTACAAGCGCCATTCGAAACGGTTCCTCAACACCGAGTTACTCATCAAGTGTAACGAGACAGAGTTATTTTATATGGGCACAAGTAAGAATAACTTAGTATAGGTTCAAGTAAGAGTCACTCATAATACATACGTAAAATTTATAATTCTTCTTTATAATTCTGTATAATTACAAGTCAGACTTATGAAAATATACATGTTGGAGAATACATAATTTTATCAAATTTACATTTTGCGAGTTTACATTGTCATGCAAAATGTCGATTAAAAAATAAATACATATATTAGGTTTTATAGGCCAAAATCTAGATAACTTTTTTTAAATGAATATTAAGTTCTTTTATTTAATGAGTCACATAAGCATGTCAACTAAAGTTAGACATCTCGAAGAAAAAGTATTTTATCATTATTATTATTTTTATTTTATTTTTTTTATTATTTTTATTGTTATTATTATTATTATTATTATTTTTTTTTTTTTTTATTATTATTATTGTTATTATTATTATTATTATTATTATTATTCTTATTATTATTATTATTAAGATTAATATTTTTTTATTATTATTATTATTAGTACTACTACTATTATTATTACTTTATTTTTATTATTATTATTATTACTACTACTATTATTATTACTTCATTATTATTATTATTATTACTATTATTATTATTATTATTATTAGTATTATTATTATTATTATTTTTATTATTGTTATTATTATTATAATTATAATAATAATAATAATAATAATAATAATAATAATAATAATAATAATAATAATAATAATAATAATAATAATAATAATAATTATTATTATTATTATTATTATTATTATTATTATTATTATTATTATTATTATTATTATTATTATTATTATTATTATTATTATTATTATTATTGTTATTATTATTATTGTTATTATTATTATTATTATTATTATTATTATTATTATTATTATTATTTGATAACTATTTCATTATATGTTTTCCGTCTTTTTACGTCTTTCTGTTCGAATTTCAACTCCCAAAATTATTTTTGTTGTTTTACATTCTTCATGAACGGCTGCTACCGAAACTTCTTTCAATAAATGCTCATCATTCTTCTGCTACTCTTCACCCCGGAACTTCTGCTTTGAAACAGCTCCCAATTATCATGCTTTTCCTACCCCGTTATTTGTAGAAGAATACTCTACCCCGTCACAATTACTCTCTTCATCCATACCTTCCCATTCACCATATCATCCATCAAAATTCGATGATAAAAAGATGATAATAATAATATAATATTTCAATTTCTTCAAAGGTTTTCTCTTTTTTTCTCTCTTTCTTTCTGTAGCTTTCACAGGCGATTCTGTAAAGGAGTCTAAAAAGCGAACCCCTGAGATAAGTGCAAACGCAGCCCAGCTCGAGGCATTGATATATAGTTGCAGCTATCGGTGCGAGTTCAGCTGCAAACCCGCCGGCAGCTCCGGGAGGCAGGGCGACTGTCTTCTTTGTGGAGGCTGTCTGCATAGGTAGAAAATGTTAGGATTTAAAAAAAATAAATCAATTGTCCGATTAGGTCAGAAGTTCCTTCTTTTGAAAAAAAACAAAACTTTTCCGGACTCGAAGATGGCTTTCGAAAGTTTTCATTCAAAAATTTTTTTAATTTCTGTCAACTGTACCTAAAAAAAACTCTGATAAGTTATTTTCAGATCAGTGAAAGAGGGCTGGTTAATCGATTGTTTTGCCAGTTAGCAGTTCACATGTGACTGGCTGGAACAAAATGTTTGTTTTCAGCAAAAGTGTAGTCTTTTGGTCCAAGAAACTTTTCAAATTCAGCTTTGTATATCTTTAATTCCGAGAAAAATAGTTATAGATATAGTTAAAATAGTTATAGTTATAGTTATAGTTTTTAATAGTTATAGTCATAATATAAAATGAAATATATAATAGTTATTTCTAAAACGCACACATATATTTCTATTCATAAATAGTAAAGCGATTTTGCGTGATTTTTGGTTTAGAAAGTCTACATTGTGTTATTCAGGCAGAAGTTAAACAATAACTTAATTGATTATCAAAATTAAACTGATGTCAAGAAAATTAAGTTTGGTTTCCAATAAAACAGCCTGTTTTTTCCCTTTTTTGGAGCTAATTATAAAAGTTCTAATTTTGTAGGATTCCATTTCAATGTTATATATATATTTATATATATATATAATGTTATGTTATTTAATAATTTTTTCTACCTCAATCCTAACTACTCAAAAAAAAGTCAGTCAGCTTCTCGGAAAACAACTGACTTTTTCTTATCTGGCTGGATACAGTCAAACATACAGTCAAACATACAGTCAAACATACAGTCAAACATACAGTCAAACATACAGTCAAACATACAGTCAAACATACAGTCAAACATACAGTCAAACATACAGTCAAACATACAGTCAAACATACAGTCAAACATACAGTCAAACATACAGTCAAACATACAGTCAAACATACAGTCAAACATACAATCACAGTAGCAAAAATGAATGCAGTACAGTTCAAAGTATAACATTCTAGCGACTTTTTTAGTTCCGAAAGTTTTTTTGTCAACTTTGACAATGGATTATTGAAAGAGTCTTAACATATCAACTTTTAAAATCATTTTTTTCTCTCAAAAGACTAAGCTTGTTAAGTGCTATCTTTCTTTTTTTCATATATATATATATACATATATACATATATATTCTTTCTTTTTGGTTTTTGATGGAGAGTTTGGCCTTTTTTGGCGAGGGTTGATGACATCTACCTTTTTTTCTAGATTTGATTCATGTATTGCGAGTTCTTGAACTCTTTTTAAACTACATTTATATCTCTGCTTAGTCGTTTTCATCTCTTCTAACTTCTCCCTTCTTTTCTTTCTCTTCCCCTCTCTATTTTCTTCTTTCTAATTCTCTCGCTCTCTAGCTTTCTTCTCTTCTCTCATTCGCTCTCCCTCTCTCTCTCTTTCACTTTTTCTCTGTCTCTGTCTCTTTATTTTTTCTATCTCTCTGTCTCTCTCTCTTCCTCCCTCCCTCTTTCTCTCCTTTTCCTTAACTGAAATCTCTCCCCTTTTTGTAAAAAAAAGGCGTCGTAATCAGTCCGCTGTTTAGGTCAAACTTCCTTATCACAACCAAACTTCTAGTAATGAAAAAACATAAGATCTAGAGTACACGAGATTTTTCCAATTTTATGGACTAAACTTTCTCTGTTTAACTGTTTTCTTAGAGCAAAAAAAGTAATCTGTTGTAAACACAAACGATGATATAGTGAAAATAGTCAATACATATGTATGTATGTAAAAATTTTTAGAACGACTTCGTCAATGTTTGATTTGTCAATCAATGTCAATCAATGTCAATGTTTGTCAACTTTGTCATTGTCAATGTTTGACTAACATTATAAAAAAAGTCTGTATTTTGTATTCACCGTTTACATGGAACGGAATATGAGCGTTTACATGGAATGATTGAAATAAAGCAATGAAATGGAATAAAAATGTAGGATTGATGAATTTATTAATGTATGAATGACCTACAATTGAATAAAAAACAAAGAGTAAAAAAATAAATGTATGACCTACTAATGAATTGCACCTACTAATAACTAAAAAGGTTAAAGAGTGATTGTATAAGTTAATAAACTTTGGAATACCTTTGCTATTCTAAATGAAAAAATTGAGTCGATGGAAGCCTAGAATATAGTTTTCGGGAGCTTGATTATTGCCTGAGCCCCGATTCAATTCAAAATACACCTTTATAAACTCAAAAACACAAAAAATTAGATTGGCTTCATGGTGAATCACTTACAAAACATGATCGATAGAGCTAATCAAGCTCAATACAACCAGCGTTAGTATTACTTAAAAAGAAGCATGTTCACTAATTTCAACGATATAACTTCCTCTTTGAAGATGTTTCTCAAGCTCAAATAATTCTGGACCACATCTGGGCACAAAGAGAAACCCAAAAAAATTCAGTGTATCGAAAGCATGAGTGAGTGTGTAGTAAAAAAGCTCTCAAATGATTTATCAAAAAGCTTCAACTAAAAGCTCATTTGAATACGAAACAATCGAAGAGTTAAATATTAAGAAATTCCTAAATTAAAAAAACCTTTTAAAGCTACCAAGACTCTTGAGAGATTTAATTCTGAGATTAAACCAAATTTCTTCGTAAAATCTCACAACTAGAGTTCATGGTATTTCAAATAACAATTGGCATCGTTTGAGATATGAATTTTCACTAAGATTATGCGGATTTGTAAGATTCAGGAGAGTTTTTTTGTTCTCTCGAGTGCGACGCCACAGTTGCTTATTCTTCCGTCCGAATTTCATCCGTGGCAAGCAGCTTTCTTTTAAACCATGTTCAAAAGAATATGGCTATGATTAGGGGTATGACTCTTACTAAGTCATTAGGGGTATGACTCTTACTAAGTCATTAGGGGTATGACTCTTACTAAGTCATTAGGGGTATGACTCTTACTAAGTCATTAGGGGTATGACTCTTACTAAGTCATTAGGGGTATGACTCTTACTAAGTCATTAGGGGTATGACTCTTACTAAGTCATTAGGGGTATGACTCTTACTAAGTCATTAGGGGTATGACTCTTACTAAGTCATTAGGGGTATGACTCTTACTAAGTCATTAGGGGTATGACTCTTACTAAGTCATTAGGGGTATGACTCTTACTAAGTCATCCTCGGGCGATGTAGCTACAAATCTATCACTTAAGTTAACTGACTCTTGAGTTTTCATCCCATTTGTGCAGCTGACGGCAGATGACTTTGGCTGCAGCCGTAGGAGCGTTGGCGCAGGGGTCTTGACAAAAGGCTAGAGGCAAAGTGGCCAACAGAACGAATATAACCCTCATTCAGCCCTTGTAGAACCCCTGAGTGAACCCTGAAACCAGAGACTCCAAATATCTCCGAAAGAACACCCTCTTAAAATCACAGTATTAGAACATAGCGAACCGGGAAGCCCTCGACAACACCCGCTCTCACGACATCATGATAAGAACATGGGGAATGTTAAAAGGGGTGGGAATAGGTATGAATGCTACGATTGGGGTAGGTGAGGGGCTTAGGCAACGAAAGGGTTGAAACGTGTTAGGTCACTGAAGCGTCAGTTCTAGAACCATAATTGACGCGGATTTACCCCAGATGTGTGTAAACAGTAAAATTGGAGTAGTTCGGCCAATAACAGCGATTGGAGCTCTCTACGATGCATGATATCGAGGGGTGGTACTATCACACTTCTGAGACAAACACAAGAGTTTAAGAGAAAGGGAAAAGAGAGAGAGAGAGAGAGAGAGAGAGAGAGAGAGAGAGAGAGAGAGAAGAGGGAGAGAAATAGAAAGAAACACAGAGAGAGACATAGAGAGAGAGAAAGAGAGCGAAAAATAGTAAGAAATTCAGGTATAGAGAAAAAAAGGAAAGAATGGGAAATCGAGAGATAAATGGAAAGAGAAAGAGACGGGGATAGAAAAGGAAATAAAGAAAAACGAGACAGGTTCATGAGAAAGTTTACTTGATCGAGTGTTAGAATTCGTCGAAGAAGCAGTAAAAACGGAATGGTTCATTGTGATAAGTTAAAAAGTGATCAGTTCCCCAAAAGTTTTCCTCAAAAACACGTTATTTCCAAATTCGATCTAAAATAACAAATGCATCGAGAAAAAAGGTGGTTATATGTATTGTATTCTGAATCATTCACGTGTTTTCTATTTTAGGACTAACTGGTTTTATAAATATTGAGATTTTGGTTATAATTCAGTGTTCAAAACTCACTATGTCTCAAAATTAAATGGAAAATTAAAGTTCAAGTCCTTTAGTATTCCTTAATTCGGTCAGGGCAACACACAAAAAATTAAGTATACGAAATAGCACATTTGATTTCATATGTAGAAAAACGACTAATCAAACTTATAAAGTTTAAAGAATACAACCGTAGAGTTTAAAGAAATTTAAAGAATACAACCGTAGGAGAATACAAAAGTGAACCTTCTACTAAGTTCACTGAATCTCTATTTTAAACTTTCTCTTTGAACGATCGAGAAGGGTCTTTTCAAATCTTTTTTTCATATCTCGCCATCTCAACACTCTTTCATGAGTTAGGCACACTGCTAAATACACTGTTAACTTTGCTATTCCACCGTTCAAATTGCACTCCTTGTTTTTTTTTCATACTAAAAAGTTTAAAAAATACTTATAATCAAAATAACTCATATTCTATTAGAATGATTCAAGTTCTTGCACAGATTAACAATGATTGTTGGCTTCTTCCGAAGTTATATTCTCTAATTTTTCTCTTACTTTTGAACTTCTGCTCCACAATGTTGTTCTCTTTTTTTTCTTGTCACTCTATCTATTTTTCTCAATTTTTTGCATCTCTTACACAATCTTTTCCATTCACGGTCTTTCTCCTTTCTTTCTCATACTTTTTTCTTGTTTTTTAGACACCTTGATGAACGGTTCAATCAGTGATCTTTGTGATTTTCGTGATCATATCTTCATTTAGCGAATGGATGAAGTTAAAAAGGTATCAAAAGGACAATTCAACAAAAAAACGCCTGAAAGCTAAATTTTAACAAATATCGAATACAATTCTACGTCAAAATTAACCTTGAAATAGGCAAAACTGGTTTTGTTCAACACTTCCCGTTTTTTTCGGATTTTGATAAACAGGTAAATGATTATCAAAAGAACGAATTAACAACAACAAAAAACGTGTTAAAGCCAAATTATAACATCGAACCCCAATCAATAGCTGAACCGAATTCTTTCATTATTTTTTATTTTTCGGTTCGTTTGAATTATGATTTACGGGTTTACTTAGAGGATAAATTTGCTTCTGAGCTTTATTTCACTTTTTTTGAATCCTTTCTTCCGAATAATAAATCCAAAAGCTCTACTTTCTTGATGGGACCATTCATAAAAATTTCACAACATATGAAGTTAGCGAATCGAAGAAGTTAATATATTATTTGCATCATACGGTTTCAAGGTCTAAAAAATTCAAGATTCAGCTAAAAACCTAGTCTATCTCAAAATAAAAACCTAGTCTATCTCAAAATATATTGAAGTTATTGCAGAATGTCCAATGGCAATCAGAACGAAATGAGAAAAGCAAAAAGTCGAATGTAAATTATGGTTTACAATGAGAAATTCAAAACTACTCTCAAGTTCTGTAGGCACACAAAAATCATTCTACATATGATGAGACTATGTATGAATAAAATGAGCCTCTTTTTACCGAACAACCAAAAACACCGAAAATTTCAAAACTCTGTATCTTACAATGAATGGAGACGCACGATCCAAAAAGCAGACCCCCGCCATAGCGGGGAAGCGTGAATAAGAAGAAGATAGATATACTGTAGATATACTGTAGATATGTAGATATACTCACATTCAAGCTTAAATGAGTAATAAAAATCGATACCTTTTAACCCATATCATTGAATTTCTATACGATGTATGACTAATCAGATTTTTTTCAGCATAAAAATTTAGGTGTAAATCGAGCATGTGCAGTTTTACAGCATGTAAAACTGCACTAAAAGGTCTTCAAGCTTCGAGTGCAGTTTTAATTGTCATGTTCTTACCTGAGTAACAGATTACTAATCGTTTTAATTTAGAATTACTTTTTCACGGTTGAGAATCGACTTACTCTCTTATTCTCTGTGTACAACACATTTATCGAAAAATTAACAATCACTCGAACTTCGTATCATTTTTAAGAATTCGGTTCAATTCAAACGCTTTATCCTCGATGTCATGGGACATGAAGCGCCATCATATCGAACAGCCTCATCTGATTCTCCGGGCAGTACAGAAGAATGAGAACGTTGAATGTTGATATGAGTATCGATCATGGTTTGGACATTAGCTTGATTAAGCTTAGCTTGATTAAAAGGCACTTTTATGACTTTACATTTTGCGGTCACATTTAATTTTACTTTAACGAAGAAGCGAGTTAGAGTTCAGTTCAGTTATTCGCTTTATTTGGACTTTTTATTTAATTTTTTGCAACATCTTTGGCCATAGAGCCATTCCTTCATGCTCCGAGAAACTCTCGAGAACTCTGTTCCAACGCAGCTAAAAAGTGTCTCTCCCATCTCTTTCTTTGTTTCCGTTTTCGACGTCTTGGTTCTCTGGTATGTAACTAAATTTCTGCCCATCTCAAGTTCTGCGAAGTTGCGATCTGTGCGCACCTTCCAATTCTTCGACTCTCGATCGGGTCATTGTATCATAGCATTGTATTATCAAGAAGTAATCTAAAACTGGATTCGATTCTAGGATGTTTAAATCCTGTTCGAGCAAAAATTTAATACAAACCAATTCAATACAGTTCAACTCAAAGTTGCAATACATACTTTCTGAATTCAGTGAAAGTTGACTTTTGAATGATAGATGTAAACACTTTTTTCAGTCATAATCATAAAGTAAGTCAAAGTTGAAAAACATTTTTAGATGTAAAATTTTTTGTTAGAACTTTTTTTCGTTTGAAATTTGAGGTTTGAGGACAAAATCCGTTTCGAATTGCATTTTGAGTACAACATTCGAAAAAAAGTTGGGATTTACTTTTTTGAATTTGGAATCCGAGAATTTGATTTTTTTCAGAATAGTGGGTTTAATGAGCTGGAAGATAGCATCGACCGCATTTCGTCGTAGTAGAATGATAGGATTTCTTCTAAAGATTCTTGATAGCTCCGAGCTCATTCAAATAAACGAATACTACTGTAACATCGTGTTACTGTAACACCGTATTACTGTAACTCAATTAACTTTACAATGATTTTCTTTTTTTTTAAATTCAAAACAGTTACTCATTTTATTTTATAACTATTCAAGTTTACGAATGAAACATGACATGTTTTTACTCAGTTAAGTTTTGAATTAGTCATACTAAAAAAAACAACAATCTGATAGTTACTCGATAAAGTTTATGGCTTTCTAGTAAACTTGACTTCGCCTATTTCTTTGCTACGGTGGAAGTTATTCGAATAACATGACCAGTTATCGAACTCTATCAGATTTTGTGTTTTCTGACTAATGGGACGTTAAAACAGAGCGTCCGAACATCAGCAAGCATCTTTTTTAATGTTTATGAGGTTAAGAACTCTTATAAATATTTATTGTAGCCAATATTGCCGAGTATAACCTATTGGTTTATTCTATATAAAAAATTATCGAGTTTATTTTATCGACCATTTACAATGCAAGGTTATGGTGAGACACAAATGATACATACATAAGTGTGGCGACAGGGAAGGTAAATTTCTAAATGTTATTGATTATTCTCCAGTTCACTTAGCACATTCTCGTTACGGAGACGACGTATGAACTGCTCTACTGTACCTGAATTAAATATTTCACTTGAGATTCCGTAAAACATTCTTGAAACCCGTAAACCGAAACGATTGAATCTAGAAGTGGAAGAAGTACATTCAATTGCAATACCATTTATATTTGGGGGAGGTGCGCTTGAAAATGCGTGATTTTTTTCAATAATGGACTTATCATTGAAGATCTTCCAACCCATTCTAAGGTCTGCAATCACCCTTTTTTCTGCTGAAGTACTCAGGCCAAATAGATTCAGACGATCTATAATATATAACATGGAAGGCTAAGAGGGTAATCCGGTTGTGGGAAATATCGTTAAAAGAGAATTCTAGAAAAAGATCTCAAAACCTTCTCTACGAGACCAGAGTCCTTCCGGTATATTGGATTCCATAGCCAAGAGGCAAATTCTAGATGAGGCAGAACATATGTATTGAAACACTTAACAAGTACTTGGTAGTCATTTATAGTTATAGAGCGGAGCATAGCTTACATCGCTAAGTTAATTTCTGTATTTGATTATTCTATGGATAAGAGGCAAATGGAGAACGAGGGAGTCGCCTTGGAACATGTAATTCAATCGCATCAATAATTTATAACCATATTCGGTTCCTTCTGTCGAATTAAGTTCATTCAAATACTTTACCAAATTTAAATTTGACGCATCATCTTCATCCTCGATGCGTTCGGAGCTGAAGCTCGAGTTCTTAAAATTTTGGAGTTTTTAAAATTTTCTTTCAAGGGCCATTGAAGTGCTAGGAATTGTTTACATCGGTAGCTAAAGGAGAAGAGCATGGCCGGGAAAGTCAAGAACGGCCTACTGCACAAATTTGGCAAGTATCAGTAAGCATAGTCCGCTCTATGAACACATGTATAATATGTATAATAAAAAACGCCCTGGAGGAAATGGTCAAACGGTCTTTTGTTGTTCTTCTTGAGCCGTTTGACACACATATTATTAATGTGACCTGGGTATTTCTCAAAATGCTCATTACTGTTAATGCAAAAAATTTTGGTTCGAAACCCGGCCACCGCTTGATTTTACACAATTCAAAGGCAGTGGCGCCCGGTTAAGATGACAATTAGTTGAACCATCGCATAGAAAAAAAGCTAGCCCACCGGGCGGGATCGAACCCAACCACCTCTTCTCAAACCGGGAGCAAGCGCGTTACCATCACACCATGGGACACAAAACTGAGTGTAATGAGCATGCATGATTAAGAGAACAAGGCATATGAGCCTTTCATATAACACTTTCACACAGCATAACAATGTGCCCCGTAATGTAATGGTAACGCGCGCTCTCGGTTTGACTGGAGATGGCTGGGACGATTCAGCTGGGTAGAATAGCTTTTTTCTGTGGGATAGTTCAGTCAATTGTCATCTTAACCAGGCGTCACTGCCTTTAGATTGTGTAACTTATGGAGCGTTAGAATTCCACTTTTCACTTTGCCAAGTAATTTTTTGCAAAATGATCTCGTTGAACACTCCAATGTTTCACCACGAATTACCGTGAAAAGAAAAATGGACTACGGTAAAAAGAAAGAACACATGCATTCTAGGACAAAGCAACGATTTTTCTGTAAAATTGATAAAAAAAATTACGCCCAACAGTAAAAGTTATTATAAAAGTAATATATACGTTATTGAAAACGCAGAACAATAAAAAAAATACCGTAGTCCATTTTCTTTTCGAGGTAATTCGTGGTGAGACATTGTAGCGTTCAACGGGATTACTTTGCAGAAAATTACTTTGCAAAGTGAAAAGTTGAATTGTAACGCTCCATTAGATTTTGAAGACATGTACTTATTTGTAGATTGGTAGAAGGGTTGTGAGCTTCTCATTGTTGATAGGTTCGATGAACTTGATCATTTTTGGCCATACAACCTGTAGGAATTAAGTCTTAAGTCCAGACAGAATGCCACAATCCAGAGAAACCCAAAACCGAAGAATTAGTCACCTTGAAAAGCGAAGGAATACCTTGCACTCAACATGTACTATTAGCGACTTTTCTCATACATCATAAAAGATTGAAGGAAGACTTTGATATGAGCAAGTTCTATTTCCATTGCAAAGTACTATGATGCTACTAAGTCATTCATCATACGATGATGATATTTTTCTACAAAGCTGTCGCTTCCGGTAACAATCTGGTTCATTTCAGTCTTGGAGTATTTAGACAGTGTGTTGCTCTGATTTCATTTCGGTGTCGAAGACTGTGTCTTCTAAGAACCTTCAAGCTTTTAAGCACTATTACCAGGGTTGAAATTTTGTCCTGGCAGTAAAAGGGTAACAAGTTGTACTTCCGGTAAGAGTATAAGAGACGAGTCGATCCCGACTTGTAGACTAACTTTTGTCCCTTCGATAGTTAAATAGGATCGTAAGCCTTAAGCAGATAGGCTACCATTTTATTGAAAACAGTTTTCATTCAATCGGAGTAGGTAAAATGTTTACTAAATGGGAGTAGTTTTCCACGAAAACGGATATTGGTACGTGTATACCGATTATGGACATTCCTAAAAAAAACCAGTTTTCTTTATCATTTTTTTTCTAAAGTGCTACGTGAATACCGCCACATATGTATATTTCTGTTCCATTTGTTTTGCACCCTTCATCTGAACTTTGTTCTCCTGTGACAATATGGAGATAAGATAGATCAGCTGGCACTACTTGAGAATGTAGAAGTGATACATCAAAGCACTTCAAGCAAGACAGAAATACAGAGATGGAAGAGATCTTGACAGGGAGAAACCAATGTTCAGAAATAGAGACAAAATTAGAAAATAGAGAAAATTAAAGATATAAGAAGAGGAAGAGAGAATGAAAGATGGAAAGAGAGAAAGATAAACTTAAAACGAAAGTTTGATGAAAAGGCGTACAGTGGAATATAGTAGTAGCCATCGTCCTTGTACGGACTATACTATTTGCATTGATTGGCTGTGAAGGAGCAATGGGGGGAGGAGACAGAGGAAAACAGACAGGTAGAACGAAAGGAAGAGAGAGATAGAGAGAGACAAAGAAAAAGAGAGACAAAGAGAGACAAAGAGACAAAGAGACAAAGAGACGGAGAGACAGAGAGCGGAAGAAAGAAAGAAAGAAAGAGAGAGAGAGAGATAGAGAGAGAGAGAGAGAGAGAGAGAGAGAGAGAGAGAGAGAGAGAGAGAGAGAGAGAGAGAGAGAGAGAGGTGCAAATCGGAAGGAAGGGCCGGTTGCTGGGGGAAGGTTGTGAAATGGAGTGAGCCTATGGGGGATGAATTAAAATGAAAGGTATACGAGACGACTAAAGACGGACGGAGGAACTCAGATGCAGCTAGTAAGAGGAATGTCGGAACGATGGGGAAAGAGAGAGAGAGGACGAGGAAGAGAGAAGAGAGCAAGATAAAGAGAGGAGAGGAAGTTAAAAAGAGAAAAGAATTTGAAGAATGAAACAGATGGATAGAGATTCCAGAAGTAGTAAGCGGAAAGGAGTTTGAAGTAAAGAGAGATAAAAAAGAGAGTTGACGAAAAAGAAAAATACAGATTGAGAGAGTGTGAAACAGGAGAGGCTTAGTGAGTAAAAAAGACGAGGAGGGGCAGAGCGATATAAAAGAGAGAGAGGTCGTAAGAGAGATAGAGAGAAAGAGTAAGAGAAACAGAAAGAGAGGAGAAAATAGAGAGATAGAGGCGGGGAAAGATGTTGAGGCAGTGAAATTAAAAGGCGAGTGAGTTTCACGTGTGAGCACTCTTCATTCGCTGTTGTTGTCGTCCTATGCGCGGTTCGAATTTCTCTTCCTCTGCTGTTCTCATTCGTGCTTTTTGAGTTCGAAAAGAGAGCTTGCTGTTGTTTCAAAGCGAAGGCTTGACTGTGATTCATCTCACCACTTATGACTCATTCAGTCCTCATTCTAGTGCTTGTGCTTGTAAGGCCCTTATTATGACCTATTTTTCATGTTCATTTGTTGTTCGGTTTCAAGAACGTTCTTTTCTTCAGGAAAAGCTATCAAGAGTAACATAGACAGAGCATAAATGAAGATTCGGGCACATTCCATAAGTATCAGAGACTGAATTCAGATTGAAAGAGTGTAAGATTGAAGGACATGTAGCGAAATCGAGCGAATGGCTGATATAGAGAAAGATAGAAAGGTAGAGAATAAGTAGGGTAGAGAGAGAGAGCAACAGTGTGAAAGAGGATATTAGAGGAATAAAAAAAAAGATTATTGATATGTAAATGAATGACACAGAGCGATTTTTTTCAATATTTAGAAAAAAAATAGCCGTTTCTCGAGAGATGGAACATACGTAGAGAATGTTTAGTCACCCCGGCTTAAAATTAGTTATTCTCTGAGAACGCCTTCAGAGACGAGTCTTTAGGTTGATTTTCTTGAAGAGCTTTCTCAACTGAACCGTGCAAATAAGCCCATTGCTACCTAAAGCTTTCAGGATAAAGGGCGAGAAGAAGAGAAAGACAGGAAAGATAGGGAAACAAAAACACGCAGTGAGAGATTGAAAGATGTTTGAAGAGAAAATGGAGTTGAAGAGAAAAAGAGAAAGACAGAGATGAAAAGAAAGCAGAAGAGGTAGAAATAGAGGTGAGAAAACGGAAAGAGAGATCAATAAGGAATGAAAAAAGAAAAGTAGGCGAAAAATGAAAAACCATGCTCGAAAAGTTAGTTGTGTCTGAATGTGTTGTCAGAGCAATGACGGATCAATGTGCTTAATCATTCAATCAATGGTAATTCACTTTCCTTGATTACCCTATTTCTTACGAAAGAAATAAGCTAATGCTTCCTTCTCCACTTTAGTTGTCATCTGTGAACGTTCCTCAAGAGCCGCCCTAAGACGATAAATCTACAAATGCCAAGTTACACAGTTTAAAGGCAGTGACGCCTGGTTTTGATCACAAATGATTGAACTATCGCGCAGAAAAAGCTAGTCCACCGGGCGGGATCGAACCCAGACTATCTCGACTCAAGCCGGGAGCGCGTGTTACCATTACGCAACGGGTACACATTGTTATTCCGTTCGATAGTGTTATATGAAAGGCTCATATGCCTTGTTCTCTTAGTCACGCATGCTTATCAAGCGATTGCGTCATGAATAAAGCGTAACTTTTTCTGTGCGATAGTTCAATCATTTGTCATCTAACACGATTAAAGTTCAAAATATAATTTTTCATTGTTTCTACGATCGTGATTTCGTGATTTCTATTATTGAAAATTTCAGTACTCTTCTTCTTTCTCTCAATATTTTCGAATAACGACAGGCGAAACAGTTTGGATCCCCCATCGTGTGTTTAAAATTTTATGTCTTGGGCGGAATCGAACTTGATTGTATGAACGCGATAAAATCTCGTGTTACCCCTTTTTTTAAACAATATATATTACAACAGTGCTTTTGTTATTACTTTTTCGAATAATGCTCTTTGAATCAGAGAATAGAGAGAGAATAGAATCAGAGAATAGAGAGAGAATAGAGAGAGATAATTGGAGAAGAATACTCAGAAAGAATAAGAGAGAAAGAGAGAAAAAAGAGAAGGTGAGTAAAGAGAAACAATTTGAAAGAGAGAGAGAGAGAGAGAGAGAGAGAGAGAGACAGAGAGATAAAAAAAGAGAGGAACATCAAGAGGGAGAGAAAGTTAGGGATAGAGAAAGATAAAGAGAGATAAAAACATAGTAAAGAAAAAAGAGAGAAGAGAGGAAAGTAGATAAAGGAAGTGTCTTTGTATCCTTTACGACTAGTGCTCTAGTTTCACATTTTTGTAGAATCGTCTTCTTGTGGAGATTCAAAAATTAAGAAAAGGCACCGACGACATGAAAAGAAAGCAAGTGATAAGATGCAAGAGAAAATTAGAGAGAGAGACAGAGAGAGACAGAGAGAGACATAGAGAGACATAGAGAGACAGAGAGAGTGGGAGAGAGAAAGAGAAAAATAGAAAGAAAAGAGAGAAAGAGAGAGATAGGGACAGACAGAGAGAGATAGAAAGAGAGTATGAGAGGTGAGAAGAGCAAAAGAGAGAAATAGATTGAAATTTCACTGACTTTTTAAAGATGTCCAAGGATAAAAAAGATAAGGAAGATGAAAAAAAAATAGAAAACAGCAAAGTAGAAATCAAAGAATCAGAACGAAATATAAAAAGTGTGAAATAGTGGGAAGAGGGAGAGGAAGGGAGAGACAGGGAGAAAAGAGAAAGGCACGAAGAAGAAGAGAGAGAAAGGGGAATGAAGGAAGAGGAAAGGAAAGAAAGAGTAAAAAAAAGAGAGAGAGAGAGAAAAGTAGAGATTCTCCCGCTGCAGAGGCACAAAACGTTAAGAAAGCACAGAATGATGAATTGAGGAGAGATGATGAGTCATCTAGCGATTTCCTTTTCTTTATCAGCGTTTCTCTCTCTTTTGCTTTCTTTGTGAGTATGTTTCTCTTTTTTCAATCACTTTCCTAATCTCTCGGTTTTCTTTTTCTTTATATCTCGTACTTTCTCTCTTTTTTTATCTCTCCGTGTCTCTTTCTCTCTGTCTCTCTCTCTCTCTGTGTCTCTCTCTCTATCTATCCGCTTCATCTCTATCTATCTGATGTTTCATCTCTATCTCTCTTTCTTTCCTTCTTACTCTCTGTCGTTCCTTGTTCTCTGTCGTCCCTTGTTTTCTGTCGTCCCTTGTTCTCTGTCGTCCCTTGTTCTCTGTCGTCTCTTGTTCTCCTGTTCACTTCCTCTCATCCCTGTTTGTCCTTCTTCTCGATTCAATATTCATGAACACCGCTAAATCAAGAATGAGATAGTTCAATGTTCCATCAATTCATTAATAATCTCTCCTATCTCTTCGAATAAGGGGAAGGGGGGCGGTGAAAAGTTGAGATAACTATAGGAGGAATATCAAAAAAGTCATAGGGAATGATAAATCTTCAAATTCTAAGTTACACAGTTTAAAGGCAGTGACGCCTGATTAAGATGACAAATGATTGAATTATCGCACAGAAAAAAGCTAGTCCGCCGGGCGGGATCGAACCCAGACCATCTCGACTCAAACCGGGAGTGCGTGTTACCATTACATCACGGGGACACATTGCTATTCCGTGCGATAGATAGGGAATGAATTACAGCAAGAAAAGACAAACTGATGAGAGACGTAGAAATATCTGTGAGATCAAGGAGATACAGAAATGCTTGAGAGAAAGGATATGAAGATAGAAAGGGAGGATAGATGAACAAATCCGGTAGGCTCTACCTTCCTACTCAAGTTCCATGATAATGGTACTGAAATCCCGAAACTCTATCATTCTATCATATTCGTAAAAATGCCGCAACCTCGGCAGCTTTCCATGTTTTCTTCATTTTTTCTGTTTCATTGAGGGAGGAAGAGAGAGAGATAGAGAGAGAGAGAGAGAGATAGAGAGAGAGAGAGAGAGAGAGAGGGGAGATAAAGAGAGTGAGAGAAAGAGATAGAGTGAGCGGGAGAAGTTTAAAAACAACGAAGAGAAAAGAAATATGTAGATATTAGAATCAAATTGTTTACGAGAATGGCTTGTGAGACATATAATAGTCGATAAAAATTTGAGATTATGCAGAGTGAAACTGTGAACAATAAGAGAGAAAAGTAAGAACAGAGTAAAGGAATGAATCGGAAAACTCATTCATATGAGGAATGAATTTATGAATGAGTAAGGAATTTGTTTGTCAGTACCACATGCAGAGTTATCTGTTTTTGCCATAGAAACGGTTCTCACGAGTTGTTTTTATATACTAATCTTTTGTTAGAACGCCCTTCTCTACCTCTTTCTATTTTTCTCTTTTTTCCTCTTTCTACATGTCTTTTCTTTCTCTGTCTTTGTCTTTCTCTCTCTGTCTGTCTCTGTCTCTTTGTATATATCTCTATCTTTCTCTCTCTCTCTCTCTCTCTGTCTCTCTCGCTCTGCCTCTGTCTGTATCTCTCTGTTTCTCTCTGTCTCTCTCTGACTCTTTATCTCTCTCTCTCTCTTTTTTCAGTATTCCTCTCCCTTTATGTCTTCATTGAATTTTCTCTGCTCTTTCTCTCAACTCCACCCATGCTCTCTCAACTCCACCCATGCTCCCTGTCCCCCATTCATTTGCGCTCTTGCGCTTCTGCTTTGGTCGCTCTATACTGTTATCTATTTCGCCCCACTCCACCTGCCTCCCTTCTTAACCTTTCGGAAAGTGATGGGAGTATTCGAATAGCCTTTGTAGGGAAGAGGAAGTACAAACGAACGACTCATCCCTATTTTCTCACATAATGAATGACTCATCAATGCGTGCAACCACTCAAAGTCGAGGTCTTGCAGAAAAAAGTCTTCAGTGTTGTGGTGTGACCGTAGTCCATGGCAGTCCATGTTTAGTAAGATTCATTAGTATTTTTAAATGGCTAGTAAAACGGTGTTTCGGTGGAACTAGTCATCATTTCTATGTATATGTCACCAGTTAGTGTTTTTGGGTCCCAAGTCTTCAATGTTCACTTCTTTTATATAGTGTCTCCAATGTTCACTTCTTTTATACAGTATTTCTATAACGGCCAGGCAGTCTTTATGTTAACATTCATTGTTATGATTCAATCAATAGCGAGCATTTCTACATATAACTGGTCATGAAAAACGTCTCGGGGGTAATAAGTTAACAGCATTTTTCACTGCAGAAATTCTTTTACCGCTTACCGCTTCAATAAGTCATTAGTATTGTTCTGACTATTTACTGTTGACCCTGACTATTCATCAATCGATAGGTAACATCTTGTTCGGTTAACTAGGAAGTCAAAGAAAGGGCAAGACCAGACACTTCGTATTGTAACTATTCGTTTTCAAACTTTTCCAACTTTGATAAGTCTTTTTCAACCACTCTGCTTTGAGTTTAAGTTTTTGCAGAAGCAAGTCTTAAGTTTTTTGATGTGAAGAGTCGTCAATGTTTCGATGTTAAGATATGAAAAGTCTTTAGTATTTTGTTATGCATAGTCTATGTATAATATTTCGGTAAAACTAATGAACAATACTTTGATGTAAAACGCCATCGGTTTTTAAAACGACTTTTAAAATTTTTTTATTACTTATTCAAGTTCTTCTTATTTTAATTTTGCTCATATATACGTTTGTAAGTATACTGTGACTAGAAAGAAGGTACATGCATATCAACTATGATTTCCGTTCTTTAATATGAATTGCGCGCGTGACCAAAATTAAGTTGATAAACATAGAGTTAATGGATCAACAGATGTATGTATAAATGAGTGAATCATTCAAAGACTGAATGAATGAATCATTAAGTAGACGAGTCTTCAATACTCAGCGTCAACATGAGCGGAGAACCTGAGAAGCAGAAGCCAACTGAAGTCGAGGATGGCGAAGTCTTCTTGATCGACAATCGTAACAGAGATGAGCTAATCAAGCTCGGCCTTCTCATCGTCCTCATCATCATATTTCCGGTATGACTTATAATTATATAGGCGGTCTAAAAATAAGTGACTATTATAATCTTAAGTAACTATTCTGGTCACAAGTGATTAGTATTCTGATGTTATTTCCACAAGTGAACATTAATCTAACAAGAGATAGAATTTCGGCTAATGACTATTTGGTATTGTTATATGGAATGACTAACCTATCAAACTTATGACAAATGAGTGTTCTGATATTGTTTCGTAAATGAGTGCTCTGGTAAACTTAAGGCAAGTAACTTGTAGTATTTCATTAGATCTCTCGATAATATTCTTGGTAACTCTTTTCTATATTTATGCGAAAAACTTCTCGGTCACACTAAAAAGATTATTTATAATCACTCTATGAATGACCCTAATTGGTTCTCTTTGTGTTCTCAATTCTCATTATCGATCGCTTTAATCGTGAGTATTGGTGATTCTAAGCCACCTTGTTTTTTGAAATGATAAGTTTTATAGTTTCGGTGCCTTCGGTGAACCTAGTAAACCTTCAGCTTAAATAATTCTAGTGTAAGGTTTTCGAGTTTTCTTCGAGAAAGGTTTATTAACCTTTGAAATTGCTTGTAAAGCAATCATTGAAACAATTCGTGAAATCGAGAGCAAAGAAAATTGCGTTCATTTTTGCCCCTTTTCAATTATTTTTTCTCTCACAAATAATCGGTCAGTTACGCTGTTAATGAACACTAGTTAGTAGTAGGAAGAATTATTTGACATTCTCACGGGGGATCATGAACACCAGTTAGTAGTAGAAAGAATTATTGGACATTCTCACGGGGGATCATGCGTCTTCCTTGGCAACAGAAATCGGTTGCCTTGGTAATACCGTTTCCATCATTTCTCTGGTCGTCTAAAGTATTTTCTAGTCTCACAGAAAACTTGATGAAGTGTTTTTATTCGCGAAAACATAATGAAACATAGCGACATCCCTTTTTTTCGATCTGCGTGAACGTCTTGTTCTAACCTAAAATTTATACAATTGTTTGTACTCTCTCGCAGCCAGAAAAAAGACATCGCTGCTTATGTCTCTTACGTTATATCTCTCTCAATAATTGTACAAATTTTAGGTTAGAACAAGACTTTGAGCAATTCGAAAAAAAACGGAATGTCGTTATGTTCCGTTATGTTTACCCACAAAAAAATTACATTTTGTTTGTTATGAGGGTTCTCGTTACGATTATTTCTTACAATTTCACTGGTAATGTGCTTTTCATTCTGATAATTTTTCCTGATTGAGAAATGAATCTGGTATTTTTTCTTAAAATCCAAAACACTTCGCTTTTAAAATGGTCCCAATGTTCTTTATTTACCGAGCATTTTCTTGTTCTTCTCAGCAAGCCAATTCTTGCTATACCTCAAAATCTTAAGGAAGAAAACAGCTTAATGAGGAAGAAAACACCTTAGCTATCGTCTAGAGGAGTGGAAGAATCGATTTGAAATTAGTCATCCTAGTAAAGAGTCAAATAGTTCATACTAGTTAGTGCTAAAAAAAACTCTAAGATTTTACAGTTATTGTTTAGAAGAGTGAAGAATTCTATAGTTTATGTTCAAAAAACTGAAAGATTAGATAGTTATTGTTGAAAGATTAGATAGTTATTGTTTTAAAGAGTAATATTTTGCAGCCAGCAGCAGTCGCAGTCCAAGCGAATGAGTGCAATGTACACGTGTGCATCTCACTATTCCTGATGCTCTTCTTTGTTCTTCCTTCTTATGTTCACGCTATATGGTCAGTTCATTATCTGAGAAGATAAAGAGAGAAAAAGAAAGAGAAAGAAACAAAGAAAGAAAAAGAGAACCAGAAAGACAGAGAGAAAGAGAGAGAGAGGAAGAGAGAAAGAGAGAGAGGAAGAGAGAAAGAGAGAAAGACGAAGAAAGCAGAGAAAGAGGAAGAAAAAGAGTTAGAGAAAGATAGAAGAGATAGAGAAATAAAAAAGAGAAAGAGAGAAATAAGAAGAGGGAGGTAAAGATACAGACATAGAGAGAGAGAGAGAGAGAGAGAGAGAGAGAGAGAGAGAGAGAGAGAGAGAAATAAAGAGAAATAAGAGAAAGTTGGAAAATGGAACCGAGAAAGAGAAGCAAGGGCTTGATGGTCTAAAAATTGAATAAAGAGAAAAAAGAAGAAAAATAAATAAAAATAATAAGAGGTAAAGCGGAAGTGAATGGATATAAAAAATTATGAGGTTTGAAAAAAATGGAAGTGAAATTTGGCAAAAATTAAAGCAGGAAAAACTATGAGCTAATCTGTTTTCAGGTACTGTTTCTTTCGTAAACCTCAGGAGAGCGTCATTGCCTAAGCGTCACATGCGACTCATCGATTCTCTTCTCTGAACTTTGAACAATCGAACTTCTTTTACTTAAATTTCATGTTGGGGCTGATACGAATAATTGATGTAATATATTATTGTTCGAATTGGTGTTTTCTTCAAAATGTTTTACGCAAAAAAACAACATTATAATAGCTTGTCCATAAGCTTTCCATATCCATTCATGTCATATCTTCATTTATCTGATATTTGGGTGGGATCTTTCATTAATTCTTTCCAATCAATTCCTTGCTTCCAACTCTTCTCAATGTTACATAAAGAATTCCTCTTGTGAGTAACCGTGAATAATCGACTGATTCTCCTTTAATTTTTGATCTACTTGGTCCTTGAACATTATTATAACGTTTTGAATATGCAAAAATTCTCTCAGCCTCACTTTAAAACGATGCTTTGATCTTGAAGCTCTAAACCATAATAAGTGTCGTTGTGTTAATATCGTATGATTTCCTTGAAGATTTTTTGTTAAAACATTTGATGGAATAGGAAGCAGTTGATTGACTTTAACGTGCTCTGGCCGAACGCTTGGATGTTTTCGTTGCCGGATCAGATACAGTCTTACTGTAGAGTACTGTAATCGCTTGAAAAGCCTCCATATACATTTGGTTTTCTTGAATACTTGACGTCTTTTTTCTAAATTGTACGAAAATTCCAATGACCTGTAACGACTCTAATTGTTTTTCTTTGTGAATTAGTTTTGAGCCGCTTCTATTGGATCAATGAATTCTCTGAGAATACATGGAGAAGTATCAATGGGACAAACAAATGATGTATTCAATGGTGTTGAACTTTTGCATTCTGGCGAAAAATTCTAGGATCTTGTATTTACTGGGTGCGACAGTGCGGCAGCCGGGCAAATATGCTTCGCATTTTCAAATTTTATTTTTCAAAAAGATGAATGTGTGAGTGTTAATTTGAACATTGTCGTTCCAAAGCTTTACGGCCTCGGTACTTATGCTTATAATTAGACCAACACGAGGTTTTAATGAAAACAAAGCCACTTTGCACTGTCTGCTACTCTGACGCCCTCGATCAATACAAGACACAATGAATTACTTTTAAAGTGTGATAAACAGAGGAAGAGAAACTCTTTGGTTTTCGCAAGCATTTGGGGCACATTTTTTCTTTTGTGAGAAAATACGTTTTTATTATCACAGTAAGAAATCATGTTCCCGGTTCCACTCCACAACCCAACAAAGACGAAGCTTCCGGGCAGAAAAAAGTTTTCTGGAAAAGCTCACGACTTCAATATGTATCATTTTGAGCTGGAAACGCTCAGACATGACGCTCCTGCTTAAGAGATCACAAAGAAAAAATCTTTGAGTTATACGAAACTTTAAACTGAAAAAAGCGCCTTATTTGACAAAGCGAAATACATAATATTCACTGAGACATAATCACCATCGACGGCATAGAACGTCGTCGTTAACCATCTTCACGCGTTTCTCTAGATGGGAGAAAAGGGAATGTAAAAAACTATACAACACCGAGATATGTATAAAATTTCTCTTCTATCGATGCCGCGCTCAAACATGTTTATTGAACGAAATCTGTGCAAATATTCAAATGAAAAAGCAAAACAAGTTAACTATGATTCATCAATTATGAGCACAGAGAGAGAGAAAGGGAGAGAGAAAGAGAGGGAGAGAGAGAGAGAGAGAGAGAGAGAGAGAGAGAGAGAGAGAGAGAGAGAGCGAAGGATCAAGAAAATGGCAGAAATAGAGAAAAGCATAGAAGAATAAAGGAGAAAGAAGATTGAAAATTATTTTTTTAAAAAAAACTTCAAAAATCTATAAAGGAGAATCTTCATGCATGCTAAAGTGAGTTTGAAATTAATAAAAAAAAATTGTGCTTACAACACCCGGGATTCCCAAGCCGTCTCCGATCCAAGTACTAACCGGGCCCAGCGTTGCTTAACTTGCCAGATCGGACGGGATGGCGTGTTCTCAACGCGGTATGGTCGTAAGCGAAGGTTGTCTTTTTCTTTACTTAGTCATACCTTGATGCAAGCATGAGTTCAACAATTCTCTACAGAATAAATCTAGAAGACTTACTGAACAAAACAACTTCGGTAAAGTAGAGTTACAAAACATTCTGATGAATTGTTATTGAACTTTTAAAACTTGAATCACTCTCTTGCATTAGTTAAAAATTCCCATTGAGACTATAAAAGATTTTTTTAAATCAAAGCAAGAGCCTTTGATAGTTTTTCCATGTATTCATGGAAGCCTAAAAACCACGATTCACCACAAAAAACTTACTCACAACTCTCAAGTCAGCTTCGATTAGACTACAAAGGAGACCCAGTGTACTAGGTTTCCTAGCACGGTGAGACGAAGTGATGGGTTTTCAACGCGGTTTGATTTCACACAAAAAATATTATGAGTAGTCATACTTTCGAAAGTATGAGAATGGAACTATATACTTTTAAAATATTCCAAATCATTACGCTCACAGGTTTTAATATTCATAATTTTTTTAAACTTCAAAAGTATATAAATTAGAATCTTCATGCATGCTAGTATGAGTTTTAAATTAATGAAAAAAATTTGCTTACAACACCCGGGATTCCCAAGCCATCTCTGATCCAAGTACTAACCGGGCCCAGCGTTGCTTAACTTGCGAGATCGGACGGGATGGCGTGTTCTCAACGCAGTATGGTCGTAAGCTAAGGTCGTCTTTTTCTTTACTTAGTCATACCTTGATGCAAGCATGAGTTTCACAATTCTCTACAGATTAAATCTAGAAGACTTACTGAACAAAACAACTTCGGTAAAGTAGAGTTACAAAAGTAGAAAAAGTATAAAAGTTCTTTTCCAAATCATATTCAGAAGAAGTTGTGAGTTGCAACTTTTAAAATCTATCAGTGAGTGGGAAATATCTCTTCAGAAACATCAAGCACTAGATGTTGTATATTTTGATTTCGCGAGGGCTTTCGACAAGGTCTCACATTCAGAGTTGATCAAAAAGCTTCATTTCATGGGACTTCATGTTGTTCTAATAGACTGGATTACTTTATTCCTGCAAAACCGTTCATTTAAGGTTCGCATAGAAAATGTCTACTCTGATTCTTTCCCAGTACTCAGCGGGGTACCCCAAAGGACAGTTCTCAGGCCGCTCTTGTTCCTCTGCTTCATCAATGACATTGAGAGCTGTATTCCCTCGAATTTGAAGTTTTCCTTGTTTGCCGATGACCTCAAAATTTATAGCGAGGACTCTGATTCTCTTCAACTATGTATAAACAATATTTCAAATTGGTCAAGTGAATTCAAACTTCCCTTAGCAGTCGAGAAAATTAGCTGTATAGGGAAATCTCAAAACGATCACTTCATTGATAGCTCGCTGATAAAATTCGTTAATTTAGTCAGAGACTTAGGTATTTTTGTGGACTCTAAGCTCAACTTCAAGCAACACGTAGAAATCATACGTGCCAGGACTCTATGTAAAATTTCACAAGTTTTAAAAGTATTTAGATGTCTGGATTTGAACGGTTACAAAACCGTTTACACCACTTACATCAGACCCCTACTTGAATATGGTACAATTATTTTCTCCCCGAAAGTCCGCAGTAATAAATCGAAAAGGTTGGAATACCCTCAAAGACTTTTTACAAAAAGAGCTTATTCTCGTTGTGGAAGTATTAGGTTGAGCTACCCCCAACGTCTCGCTGAATTCAATTTAGATCGACTAATCATTCGGCGAATCCGTTTTGATTTATTGGTAGTTTTTCGTTTACTTTCTGATAGAGCGGATTGTCAGACATGCAAAAAGAGCTGAAGTTAAGAGCTGAAACCAATCTCCGCACTTCAGACTGAACCACCAAATTAACTCTTATGAACTTTAAACGATACAATGACCCACATTCTTTCTTTTCTAGAGCAATTGCTTTATGGAATAAAGTTACAGAAAATTTCAAAGAGATTCAAGATATCGAAGCATTCGGCCAGGCTCTAGAAGAGATCGACCTCTCAAATCTCATAGCCCTACCGAACTATCTGTTGTCAACAACAAGAGTGGACACCAACGAAAATTGATTATCTTATTCCCCATTATTCCACATTATTTCCCTTCATATCTCATGATTCCATATAAGCGATGGCCTTACAAGCTATCCTATGGTGAAAAAATAATTTCAATTTCAAAACATTTGTGGAGGTGCGGCAAATTTTCACGTGGACATTATTTTTTCCAATAAAAACTTAACGGCAAATCAAACAAAGATTTTTCAAATAGTTTGGGAAATAACTACTCTTTCAAATTTCGAACAGCCCTTCCTTATCCTTGACAAAGGCACGGATTGTGAAAAGCACTTACCGTGGTGGACAGGTAAGCGACGTCAAGGTCATTCCACGCCTTCTGTAGGGCGCGCTTCAGACTTTCCAAATCCTTATGGGGAGAAGCACAGGCCTTGCTCTCAAGGAACGACCTCACAGAGAAGTCCATGGGATTCAATTAAGGCGAGTACGGAGGCCATTCGGCGGAGGTGATCTTGGAGGGAAATTTGTCTTGCACCAGTCTCGCACCAGTTTAGCTTTGAGGGCGGGCGCAGAGTCCTGCTGGAACGTCCAGTTGCGTCCCGCGAAGTGATCCTGGGTCCAGGGAAGTACTTCCTTCACGAGAATGTCATTCAGGTAGTTATTGGCATTCACTTTGACTCCCTGCTCGGCGAAAACGAGTGGAGTCTTGCCAGTCGCGCAAATCTCGGCCCAGACCATAACCGAAGCCGGAGGCCACTCTTATTGGCCTCGTTGACCGATTTCGACCAAATCCGTCCAGTTCAGTTCTAAATCCGGTGATTCTGGCGCTGTGCTTTTGAGTGTGCCCGGACTGGCTCATGCGCAGAATACAGCCCTGTGCTTTTGAATGTGTCCGGACTGGCTCATGCGCAGAATACAGCCCTGTGCTTTTGAATGTGCCCGGACTGGCTCATGCGCAGAATACAGCACTGTGCTTTTGAGTGTGCCCGGATTGGCTCATGCGCAGAATACAGCCCTTTGCTTTTGAGTGTGCCCGGACTGGCTCATGCGCAGAATACAGCACTGTGCTTTTGAGTGTGCCCGGACTGGCTCATGCGCAGAATAGAGCCCTGTGCTTTTGAATGTGCCCGGACTGGCTCATGCGCAGAATACAGCACTGTGCTTTTGAGTGTGCCCGGACTGGCTCATGCGCAGAATACAGCCCTGTGCTTTTGAGTGTGCCCGGACTGGCTCATGCGCAGAATACAGCCCTGTGCTTTTGAGTGTGCCCGGACTGGCTCATGCGCAGAATACAGCCCTGTGCTTTTGAGTGTGCCCGGACTGGCTCGTGCGCAGAATACAGCCCTGTGCTTTTGAATGTGCCCGGACTGGCTTATGCGCAGAATACAGCACTGTGCTTTTGAGTGTGCCAGGACTGGCTCATGCGCAGAATACAGCCCTGTGCTTTTGAATGTGCCCGGATTGGCTCATGCGCAGAAAACAGCCCTGTGCTTTTGAGTGTGCCCGGACTGGCTCATGCGCAGAATACAGCCCTGTGCTTTTGAATGTGCCCGGACTGGCTCATGCGCAGAATACAGCCCTGCGCTTTTGAGTGTGCCCGGACTGGCTCATGCGCAGAGTACAGCCCTGTGCTTTTGAATGTGCCCGGACTGGCTCATGCGCAGAATACAGCCCTGTGCTTTTGAGTGTGCCCGGACTGGCTCATGCGCAGAACACAGCCCTGTGCTTTTGAGTGTGCCCGGACTGGCTAATGCGCAGAATACAGCACTGTGCTTTTGAGTGTGCCCGGACTGGCTCATGCGCAGAATATAGCCCTGTGCTTTTGAGTGTGCCCGGACTGGCTCATGCGCAGAACACAGCCCTGTGCTTTTGAGTGTGCCCGGACTGGCTCATGCGCAGAATACAGCCCTGTGCTTTTGAGTGTGCCCGGACTGGCTCATGCGCAGAATACAGCCCTGTGCTTTTGAGTGTGCCCGGACTGGCTCATGCGCAGAATACAGCCCTGTGCTTTTGAGTGTGCCCGGACTGGCTCATGCGCAGAATACAGCCCTGTGCTTTTGAGTGTGCCCGGACTGGCTCATGCGCAGAATACAGCCCTGTGCTTTTGAGTGTGCCCGGACTGGCTCATGCGCAGAATACAGCCCTGTGCTTTTGAGTGTGCACGGACTGGCTCATGCGCAGAATACAGCCCTGTGCTTTTGAGTGTGCCCGGACTGGCTCATGCGCAGAATACAGCCCTGTGCTTTTGAGTGTGCCCGGACTGGCTCATGCGCAGAATACAGCCCTGTGCTTTCGAGTGTGCCCGGACTGGCTCATGCGCAGAATACAGCCCTGTGCTTTTGAGTGTGCCCGGACTGGCTCATGCGCAGAATACAGCCCTGTGCTTTTGAGTGTGCCCGGACTGGCTCATGCGCAGAATACAGCCCTGTGCTTTTGAGTGTGCCCGGACTGGCTCATGCGCAGAATACAGCCCTGTGCTTTTGAGTGTGCCCAGACTGGCTCATGCGCAGAATACAGCCCTGTGCTTTTGAGTGTGCCCGGACTGGCTCATGCGCAGAATACAGCCCTGTGCTTTTGAGTGTGCCCAGACTGGCTCATGCGCAGAATACAGCCCTGTGCTTTTGAGTGTGCCCGGACTGGCTCATGCGCAGAATACAGCCCTGTGCTTTTGAGTGTGCCCGGACTGGCTCATGCGCAGAATACAGCCCTGTGCTTTTGAGTGTGCCCGGACTGGCTCATGCGCAGAATACAGCCCTGTGCTTTTGAGTGTGCCCGGACTGGCTCATGCGCAGAATACAGCCTGTGCTTTTGAGTGTGCCCGGACTGGCTCATGCGCAGAATACAGCCCTGTGCTTTTGAGTGTGCCCGGACTGGTTCATGCGCAGAATACAGCCCTGTGCTTTTGAGTGTGCCCGGACTGGCTCATGCGCAGAATACAGCCCTGTGCTTTTGAGTGTGCCCGGACTGGCTCATGCGCAGAATACAGCCCTGTGCTTTTGAGTGTGCCCGGACTGGCTCATGCGCAGAATACAGCCCTGTGCTTTTGAGTGTGCCCGGACTGGCTCATGCGCAGAATACAGCCTCGGTCAATGTCCGAGAACATTACCTAAGAACAAAAAGAAATATCATTCTGATTTTGTCAGGTTGTGTTTTGAACGTTATTAATAAGTTACAAGCGAAAAATCACACGACCGCTACACCAAACAAAAAAAGATACAAAGTCGTCCACATGATCTTTTGCCGCACCCTGTATATCAATTAAACCATTCAGAATCTTATACGATAATACTATGTCAGATGTAGTTCTACGAGACAACAATGTAACTAAATTGGACATTTCAAGTCTTTTCTTATAAGAAGGCCTCAGCCGTGGATTGTCAATATGTATGTATATGCCACTGGATTGTCAGAATGTATGTATATAAGACGGTGCTGGGAATTTAGTTCGGCAATTCGTGTTGTTTCGGTGTCTGTGGCAAGTTTATCGTAAAATTTATCGGAATTTCTCGCCATTTCATTGTGAATTCGTGGAATCAAAATTTTATTTTATTTCATCACTTCTGGCAGAATAAACAATCAAATATGAAACACAAGAGTAAGCAGATAGCGAATCTTGCCTGACGGAACTCGAACTGTTCGAATTTCGTCATGTATTGTTGCTCATCACTTGACGGATTTCGAATGGTTCGGATTACGTCATGCTACAATACCCATCACATGGCGAAATTCGAATTTTCGAATTTCGTCACCTTACGATGCTCAGCACTTGAAGAATTTCGAACTGTTCGAATTTCGTCATGTATTATTGCTCATCACTTGACGGATTTCGAATGGTTTGGATTTCGTCATGCTACAATACTCATCACATGGCGAAATTCGAACTGTTCGAATTTCGTCATGTTACGATGCTCGCTTTCTAAATCTCACACTCTCCCCGCACTCTCGCAATTTCGCACTCTCCCGGCTATTCAGCAGATTTATATAGTACGAACAAAACGATCAACCTATACAGACCGGGTTTGCACGAATGCTATACTATTCTCTTTTCGCGACACAGAAAAAAAAAATAGTATAGCGTTCGTGAAAACCCGGTCTGTATAGGTTGCTCGTTTTGTTCATACTATATAAGTCTGATCTTATTTTGCTGAATAGCCTTGTACTGATCATCAACCGATGACGAAATTCGAACCGTTCTAAATTTGCCTTTTAATGATCATCAACCGGTGACGATATTCGAACCGTTATAAATTTGCCTTGTAATGATCATCAACCGGTGACGATATTCGAACCGTTCTAAATTTGCCTTGTAATGATCATAAACCGGTGACGATATTTGAACCGTTCTAAATTTGCCTTGTAATGATCATCAACCGGTGACGATATTCGAACCGTTCTAAATTTGCCTTGTAATGATCATCAACCGGTGACGATATTCGAACCTTTCTAAATTCGCCAACTCTTATGTCTTTGACACTCAGTGCTTTTGTTTCTTATTTATCTTGCTAAAGCAAAAATCTGTATATTTAATATGTCACCTGTTTCTTTTTCAAATCCTCTGTGCAATTTACGGATAAGCGAGTTTTTTTACCGCCATGTTTAAAAACTCGCCACAACACGAATTGCCGAACTAAATTCCCAGCACCGTCTTATATGCCACTCTCGCAACGTTCTCGCTGCACTCGAGTTACATCTGATTATTCCTCTCTTCTTTATCCCAATTCTCTATATTTTCTAAACTTTCTCTACCCATCTTCACAAATACTTATTCTCCTTCTCTTCTATTTCTATAACTCTCTATTTTTTATTACTACACGGATAGCCTATCTATTCCTTCTTCATTATGTTTTCATGCTTACATCGTCAACAGGGCTTTTATCTTACTTTTTGATAGACTAAGCTTTTTTGTCTTTGTACTCTCTCTCTCTTTCTCTTTCTCTCACTGTATATCTCTCTTTGTCTTTTTCTTTCTCTCTTTGAATCACTATCTCTATGTATCTTTCTCTCTCTATATCTCTCTCTCTCTGAGTCACAACCCATCTTATAACTCTGCTTATCTCCTAATACCCCAATTCCTCTCCTGCCTCTCTCCCGTCCCAAGTCTTCCCCAATCGATGCCTCAGGCGTACTTCTTCACTTGCTTCTCTTGCCATTCCTCGCCCGCGCCCAAACTCTTCACAGCTATTGTCTCGAGTGAGCCCGGCGCGTACTTATGACAATTTCTCATTGAGTTCGACGTCCTTTACGACTGAAAGCGCTTTCAACTTGTTCTCTATTTCAAGCTGGGTTCACAGGTTCACAGGTTCACAAGTTTGTTTTTTTCATACCTCAAGACGAAACTAGTTACTTATCGCCAACTTCGAGTCAGGAAGGGGGTGAGAGTACCCTGGGATGATGCTCCTCTCCGTCTACATCCCGACCGCTCTCTTCTTATCGGCCTTCTTGTTTTTCCCACTATCCACGGCGAATGAGGACGCGAAGCGGCTCTATGATGACCTCATGGTGAACTATAACCGACACCGGCGACCAGCGACCTCCCCTCATCACTCCATCACAATCAAACTCAAGCTTCGCCTCTCGCAGATCATTGATGTGGTTAGCTATTAGGCTCAAAGTGTCATATGTGAGGCAGAACAGAACAATTTCATTCTTTTCACGCTGGTGGGTGTCGCTATAGAACACTTTCGGAAAAGACGGGTCTTTAGCATGGATTTTAAACCTCGGGGTCGTAGTTTCCAAATGGAGTCCGTCCCCCAGCCGTATCGTCTAAAGCGTGCTTGGTTTAGAGGTCCATCCCCGCATTTTTATACCATTTACTAACTTTCGTTTCAACGCTCTGTTCCTGTTTCGCTTTTTTTTTCAAGTCATGAGAATTGGGCGCCTGGTATAATGAAGTTACACAGCGGAAAGTTATTTTTCCTCAGGCCCGAATGAAAATTGAAGGTTTGATAGTCTAGCAAAGGCTGCAATTGCCTATTTGAATTCAAGTCATTATGAGAGGGACGGATTTTGTCCTTAAAAAAGTAAAAGGAGTTCAGAACCTCATTCCTTGGAATCGGATAACCTGCCTAGAGCGAAAATCCCTTAAGAAAAAGTATCGAGAATCTCGTTCTAGACTCATAGCATCAACCACCCATTTACCTTTTTTTGCAGCACGAAATTGATCAAATAATGACGTGCAGCGTATGGTTGAAACAGGTAAGCCTTTCTACATCTATAAATCCCATTTCAACTTCCCGCTTAGATTTTGATTGAGTTACTTAACGGCCTTTTTCGAGTACAATTTTTCAATGCTTCTAGGCGAGTTTAAAATGGTTTCGAATTATTGAAGTAAAATACACCATTTTACTTGATTTAACTTACTTAAGAAACCTCAAGCAAAAAACTAGAAGTCACTGAATTTCAAAACTTACCAAAAAATGCTTTGTGTGAGTTGTTTCAACGTTCCAATGTTTCTTTCCAAGGTTTGGACTGACATGAAACTCTCATGGGATCCTAAGAAGTACGGTGGAGTGAATGTACTGTATGTACCGTACGAGATGATCTGGGTGCCGGATATTGTACTGTATAACAAGTTCGTCCCAATTATCGTTATCTGAGGTACAAAAAGAGCGAGAGAGAGAGAGAGAGAGAGAATGAGAGAAAAAGTAATAGAAGAGAAATGAAAAGATTGAGATATTAAGAAAAATAAAGAGAAAAAGATATGAAAAGAAAAAAAGGGAGAAGACAGAAAGGTAAGACAGGGACATCAAAATAGAAAAAGGAAGCGAAGAGATAGGTAGAGATAGAAAAAAGTTTAAAAAAGAGAGTGAAAAAGAAAAAAGAGAGAGAGAGAATGAGAAAATACATATTGAATGTTGTTGTATGATTGCAGTGCAGACAGCAACTACAACATCACCATCAGCACAAAGGCCACCCTGCATCACAGCGGAGAAGTTACCTGGGAACCTCCCGCTATATTCAAGAGCATGTGCCAGATCGATGTGCGATGGTCAGATATTTCATTCGTCAAAAGTAGATATAACATTGGTCAAAATTAAACATACAATTGGTTAAAATTAGATAGCCAATTTGTCGAAATCATCACTTTTTCGATTTCTCTTTCTTTGTTACACTAGCACAAGGTTGCTTTCCCCTATTCGTCAAATAAGCGTACAGATTTAAAAAAAAGTTACTTGTGTGTTAACGGAAACTTTTGGAGAAAAACTGACTGCGTGTTAAGGGCAATAGATAATGCCATAGAAGCATTTGTTATGTATCGCTTATTTTACTTGAGCGTTTCATCGATTTGGGTAAAGTTTCTACCCAAGTCTCGGGTCAGATATGCTACCTGGTTCGCATGATCTAGGCATCGTGGTAGCTTGCCGGACCCGTGTGTCAAAAGCCAAGTTCCACCCTGACCCTAGAATGACACAAACCGAGCGGTTGTGCACTGTTCTCTTTTCCGCCCACTTCTGATACCCACTAATAGACACCGCCGCCTCTGATAGTCACTAATAGAAAGCCCCCCTTCTGATACCCACAAACTCACGCTTCTGATACCCACTAATAGAGACCCAGTCTCTGATTCCGAATACAAAAGAGACTCCACTGGTTATACCGGGTCAGATCTGTTTCTCAAAGCAGGGCAAAGCGTACTTCCTCGGGAGGCAGGTTTAGGTTCGAAGAGAATGCTCCGTTTGCTCACTTTTTTCATCTTGTCGCATTTATCTTATTTCCTAGCCCGTAACTTTGACTTTCTTTCGCTTCAGGTTCCCATTCGACGAACAGAAATGTCACCTCAAAGTTAGTTTTTGAAGAAAAATGTCACCTCAAAGTTAGTTTTTGAACAGAAATGTCATCTCAAAGTTAGTTTTTGAAGAAAATTACAAACTATTTGGGTTTTTTGTCAGAAATTCTCTCAAAAGTAACATAGTATTCAAATAAGCCTGATAGAATTCATGGAAAAAGAAAAAGACTTGTAACAAAGCCTTTTTCGCGATGTTTATGATTCACAGAATACGTCAAAGTGCTTTATTGGGCCGTTTATGTTCCTCAGTAAAAGTGCTTCCCGTACAGGATTCCTACCGATTCCCACACACTTGAAGTGCATTTGTGCAAGATATATTATGTGTATACTATAAGAGTCATTTTTCTCTCAACAAATCAATCACCACAGCCAAAACAGCTCTTCCCAGAATGTTAGATGTAGTTCATATTCTGTAATGATAAAATACTCTAGTAAGTTGGGGTAACACACTGTGGTAAGTTCAGTTCATATACTAGTTTTCTTGAGGGGAATTGGCACTCTCAATAACGGTATCATGTTGATTGTTCGGATACTATTACTTTCGGATTTTCAAGTCAGAATAATGTAGAAAGATAGTCTTTGCTGACGTATGACGATTATCGATTATCGCTACCTTAATCATCCACAGTTCGGGTCCTGGACGTACTCTGAAAATCTCCTGAACCTCGAGCTTCTCGAGAACAACATAAGATACGAAGATGAACTGAACGAACACGGACTAAAGGACAACATAAGCATCGCGGATGATGGCATCGGTGAGTTCGTGGTGGTTTTTAATCATTTAATCAGTCCATGAATCGATGAATCACTTAATCTATAACTCAATGAAACAATTAATACTTATAATCTATCGATCGATTGTTCAAGAATTCAAAAAAGTTTCCAGTTTCATTACATATAACGAATGGCGAAATGTTCTAAGCAATTTTACTCTCATAGACACGATCTAACAAAAAAATGAAAAAAATGGAAACAATAAATAGGTTTATTCATTTATAAACAAACTTATGCATCGGCAAAAGCCTTTCCACGAGGCGCGATCGAACCCAACCGTCTTTTTTCGCCGGTAACTTGCGTGTCACCACTATATCAACGATTATTCAGATCTTTCCGACTACTATCCCTCGGTCGAGTGGGACATCATGTCGAGGGTGGCGAAGCGACGTTCAAAGAACTACCCGAGCTGTTGCCCTGAGAGCGCGTACATTGATATAATGGTTTGTCATCTTATTCAAAGTTTACATGTTTTCTAGCTTGTAGTTGGAGATCCTTCATGCTTTTCCGTGTGATGTTAGTTACTCGACTCGAGATCAAAAACGTGTTCTAAAGTCGATGCAGGGCTTGTTCAGGGTTCGTGCTGAATCTCGAAGAAGGCTCATTAAGATCGTTCAAATAAGGCTTCTATGAAATTTTTTAAAGTAAAAGTGAGACCCATTATGAGAACAAGGTTAATGAGACTCGTGACGTGAGATTCGATGTTTAAGAAGATTTTTTCCTTGAAATTCTTTTAGTATTACTTGGAACTGCGTCGTAAGCCGTTGTTCTACACGGTGAACTTGGTCTTCCCCTGTGTTGGGATCTCTTTCCTCACGATTCTCGTGTTTTATCTCCCGTCAGATTCCGGAGAGAAGGTATGCTCACGAAGTTTTGACTCTATTTTAGGCTCACGAGGTTTTGACTCCATTTTAGGCTCACGAGGTTTTGACTCCATTTAGGCTCACGAGGTTTTGACTCTATTTAAGGCTCACGAGGTTTTGACTCCATTTAAGGCTCACGAGGTTTTGACTCCATTTAGGCTCACGAGGTTTTGACTCCATTTTAGGCTCACGAGGTTTTGACTCCATTTTAGGCTCACGAGGTTTTGACTCCATTTAGGCTCACGAGGTTTTGACTCTATTTAAGGCTCACGAGGTTTTGACTCCATTTAAGGCTCACGAGGTTTTGACTCCATTTTAACAGAGTCATTTAAATTTTTGAGACAAAAATTATCATAATTTTAGCTTCGATTAGCTTTCATATCAATATCACTGCACACCACCACCAATACCCCTCCCCCTACCCCAAATACATGCTCTATTGTTTACGTTATTCAATGACTTGAATATGATGAATGAGTGAGTGATTGAATTAATTAATTAATTAATTAATTAATGTCTTTATGAATGAGCATGGAGATGGTGAATGAACGAATGAACGAATGTATGAATAAAAACTTGTTATTTTGTAAAGAACAAAGCTGAAACTCCCGAGACAATCAAGCGTTTCTTACAGGTGACTCTTTGCATCTCGATCCTCGTCGCCCTCACTATCTTCTTCTTGCTACTTGTGAGTTACAGAGACAGGTTTTCTAATCAATGATTCAAGTACTCAAAAATCAATCAATAGTTGATTGATTCGAAATGAATAGCGATGAACTTGTTTCAATATTTCTTGTGTGGATATCAACGCCTTATCCCAAAAAAACTAGAGGGTGAGCAAGACTCAGACATTACGGCTTTGAGGAACTCAGAGCTCAGCTAAAAAAATGAATATTCGGATGAGCTGAGTGAACTAGTTTTGGATAGAATACGGTCAACCTTTTCGCGCAGAGCATAAGACAATGAATGACATCATTATGTATCACTGTTATTTTGTCATTGTCAAAGTTTTCAATGTCATAGCTTTTTCATTATCAGAATTTTCAATCTCATTACTTTCAATGTAATCACTACTGTAATTTTATTAATATAATTGTGAACATTGCAGACAGAAATCATCCCAGCCACCTCGATCACTCTCCCCCTCATTGGGAAGTATCTGCTCTTCACTATGGTCATGGTGACACTCTCCGTTGTTGTCACTGTAATTGGTCAGCCTATTCGACATCCAACTTTCTGAACTATCCGAATGTAAATAACTTTATCATCAAAGGATAACTTTTCACGGTTATAACATACGAGAATGTATAAGGTAACCAGTTTATGAATAACATTTCCTTAAACAAATTCCTATATGGTTTCAAATTTTTTCCCGCTGGCTTAGTTTGTAGTTTGTAGCGAAACCTATTTATAGAAGGATCATACAAGAAAATTATAAACTAAAGTTTTTCTATCCTTTTATAAGAAGGGAGAGTAAGTGAGATCGTGGAGACCAGCAGGTGATCATCATAGACGATTTGAGAAAAGCGAACAATGTATAAGAGGAGAATGAATCTTATTTGATACATTTGTATGGTAGAAGAAGAGATTCCGTGCCCTGGTATCTAAATCGGTGAAGCTCTTGTTTCTCAAAAGTCCAAGTTCTACCATCGTTCCAGGGACCAGGGGTTAAATTGATACCGGACCAGTCATGTTGGCGCAAACATGTTCTCGCCGAGAATGATCTACATTCTCTTCTCTGTCTGTTCTATTTCACTTTTTCTCTACTTCTCTTTTGACTCTTTTTGCCATTCCCCATTCCTTTTTCCACTCGCTCGGCGCGTACAAACATGCCTTAGACCAGCCTCATTTAACGCCTGCCAGGGACACTTCCACGCAAGCAATGTCGCCTCTAATGTTCATCAGACTGGAAATTTAAAGCGAGTAAAAATTAAATAGGTCGATTCTATTATTGAATTCTACTCAAGAAGTAACACTGCAGCTGCAAGCAACCAACATACCATGCTTGCAAAAGTGGTGCGGTGGCCGGGAGCCAAACCCTGGCCTTTAGCTTATCCGGGAGCTGCTATTCATACTAAGTTACCAATGCACACAAAGTTTTGAAATTTAAAGACCTTTTCACGCAGCGCTAAATCTGCACTTCCGTACTCCAACTACTCATTTGATGCCAGACTGGGTAAAGGTACTATTCCTCAAGTGGCTTCCAAAAATCCTCTTTATGCGGCGTCCTCTCAATGGCAACGACGAGTCATTGAGGAAGGTCAACAGTCGGCGGCCCCAGGGAGTCGGTCAGTATACTGTATGAAATCACTGTACGATAATGTTGTAAAATTTTTTTACTCCAATATGTTTTTGTAAAAGAACACCCTTAAAAGATACTGTACAGAATTTAGGTAGAATTTTTAAAGAGAAAGTCAACGGCAAAAAATAAATCTCGGAAAAAATAATGTAAAGCATATTATGAATGTTCAATGGAATAAAAATGAAATGAGAAGCAATATGATTCGTCGATTGAAGGGCCTACGACGCTAAGCGTTTTGGGTAGGAAGGGGAAGGATTATTGATTGAAATATCGCATTGACAAATGCAACTCCATGATTAGAGTCCGAACTCAACCACCTCGCTCTTACCGGATAAGCGCATTACCATTAAACTACCGAGCATCGCTCAATGATTCGTCGATTGAAGGGCCTACGACGCTGGACGGCCGCATCCCGCTCAATTATCACGAGCATCGCGTGAGCCGCGCCGACATCGGGAAGTCACTTGCTCATATCGATGATCGTATACAGAAGTTGTACTATTCACCTCAGGTTCTTGTTCTTTTCTGTATGGAGACTTCGAAAAAGTTTTTTGTCTTTTGGCTTTAAAAATACACTTTTAATGAACACGCAAAAAAGATTTCAAGTGGTTGTTCTAGTCATACACCTATAAAAAGGCTATTCTTGCTTTCTCGAGAAAAGATATCATTAAGCTCAAGAGTATAGGGTACAGTTTTCTTTTGAAAGCATTTGGTTTACAATACGCGCTAGTCTTTCAAGAGCAACCGATGCTGTAACACGGTATTTTAGAGAAGGTATTTATTTCCCGGCGAAAGGTTTTCCTAGTTGTTTGGTATGGTTGAACATCATAAGTATATTTTCATAACAAATGATTGAACTATCGCACAGAAAAAAGCTAGTCCACCGGGTGGGATCGAACCCAACCAGTTTATAAAATTTTTTTTTTTTTTTTTTTTTTGGGAAAAAAGTACTCTCTGACAGGACGCACCACAACTTTGAAATAAGAGCGTCCAACACTAGAGGCGCATTTTTCAAAATAATCCACCCTGCTCCGAGAACTATTTGCAGAAGAAATGCCTTCTCTATACGATCAGCTCGTATATTCACCGAAATTAATAGTATTGATGAATGATATATGTTTGCCTGGATGTAATCTGCATTGTTTCACCTATTTATGTATTTCAAACAATTCAATTGTTTAATCTCGTACCACGTGATTAATTTATGCGTTGCTGCATGTAATGTTTTCACGTAATAAAATTGAAATTGAAATTGAACCATCTCGACTCAAATCGGGAGCGCGTGTTTTTTTAGGTATAAAATTTTAGTTTTTATAAAATTTTAGTAGGTATAAAATCACGTCAGTTGATATTAGGAACTTTTTTTGAGTAAAATCGATTGCAGGTAGTGAAGGCCTTTGAGAACATTTGTTTCATCGCGGAGTTGCTTAAGAAGAAAGATCGCGATGACAAGATGGACGAGGATTGGAAGTCCGTTGTTATTAACTTATTGATTGATCAAATCATATCTTCATTGCGAAAAAGTAAATTGTTCCAAGTCCTTTGAGGATGTTTTTGGTATTAATTTCCATTTGAACTTTAATTGATTGATTGAATAATTGAGCAATAATTTTATCACTCAAGGATATTTTAATTTATCGAGTGATTGATATCTCCCCTCTTAGTCGCTGAAGTATAGCTTGTTCAGAGTCATCACTCACATGGCTGAGGAATACCGAAACTTTGTACCCAACACTTCGTACCCACGCTTTTATCATCAAATCGGCAAAAACTGATATTGTGAGAAAGATTTCTAGGCAGTCCCGTTCTGAAGCCGTAAGGCCTCTTTAGCGCAGTCTTTAAATGAGCATAAGCAGAAAAAAGGTGAAAACATTCAAAAAGCAAAAATTTCGTTTACAAAGTGTCGGGTACAAAGTGTCGTGATACGATGGCTGGCGGTGGAGAGTTTAAGGAGGGCTTATGAAGGACAATGAGCAATTTTGGCCGTGTTATAATTGGACTTTGTGGTCCCCCAAGGACCGCTTTGCTTTGAAGAATTTTGCGCAAACACATTATTTCTTCGGTACAATTTCTCCAGTCTGCACTCAACGTTTTCATTCTTACTGTAATGTCTTTTCATTCTTACTGTAATGTCTTTTCATTCTTACTGTAATGTCCGGAGAACCAGAGGGAGCCGTTCGATTTAATGGCGCTTCATGTCCCATGGCATCGAAAATAAAGCGTTTGAATTGAATTGAATCGTTCTCAAGCATATCTCTTAGATGAAAAACTTTTTTGTTGATTTTAGCGAGAAGGTTGCACATATGTATGTGTAAATGAAGCGAAGTTTGCCTCGGAAGCCAAGTAGAGCTTTACTTCTGAGGTGATGAATCTAGTGAAAAAAACAGTCACCAAAAACTGCACGAGCAAAATCTAAATCATAGAGCGGGATGGAACCCAGTCGTCTCTTTCTTACCATGGACGAGCGTATTACCATTACTAAAACCACGAACACATTTTTTATCCGGCTGGGCGACAGTATTATTGAATAGCTGAATAGCCTTATTGGTGATAACTACATATTCCTGGGTTGCTTTCAGCACGAATGAATGATTCCGATTCACTGGGTGCGTGCATATCCCTAAGCGGATATCATCTCCAAACTCGTTTCAGATACGTTGCCATGGTACTGGACCGACTCTTCCTTCTCATCTTCTCTTTCGCCTGCTTTATGGGCACGATAATTATACTTTTACAGGTAAACAAGCTCTTTCTCGCAATTCGCAGAGACTTCCAAAGAAGTCTAGACATTATTTCCTTAAAGTAATTCCGACGTGGAGAACACTGTAGGTCAACAGAAAGTTCCTGTATAGAGACAGAGCAGTTTATTAAATTCGCTCATGGGCACTGAAAATGAGTGAATAAACCTTTTTATAAATTTTAGGTGGAGTTTTTGGCGGAAGTTGGTGAAATTTGCGCGCTTCATACTGTAAGTGAAAAGGACTGTTGTCGATAATGAGAGTTATTGTAGGTAATAAAGCGTATTGTAATTAACAACAAGCACTAAATCAAACATTAATTATTGTAGGCAAGGAATAATACTGTAGAATGTTTTTTCCTTTCACAGGCTCCTTCTCTGTACGATAACCGGAAACCAATCGATCTGCAATCAAGACCTGGCAACCTCTCCACTCCTTCGATAGGCAGCCGCTTGTGATTACTGTAGGAGATGACCATATGCCCTAGAAAGTTACTGTAGTATGTACTAGATAATTGTATTAAACACACTATTACATTACTAAAAACGATTGAAAAAAGCCAAAATTGTTACAAACTCAATATGCATACTTTTGTTTTTTATGGCTATGTTTTATTTTTTATTTTTGTTTTTTATGCTATTTTTTTATGCTATTTTTTTGTTTTTTATGCTATGTTTTTCGAACTTTCCGGATCGTTAAATTTTTGTCGGTAAAAGCTTTTTTTTTCAAATTTCATTAAATTTTATAAAAATTTCGACAGGTATTTTTTGGCAAATGTTTTTTTTGTAGTAGTGATTCTGAAAAAAATCGCATGCCATTCCGGGTTTTGTAGAACTACGCTTCTTCGGCCTGATACTATGAAAACAACGACATAATGGATGCACTACTTTTTTACATACCACTATCCAACGATTTAGCAATGTATAGTTGAAACTTCAGTTGTAGCGCGCCAGGCCCCATTAGGGAGAGACGGGTTCGATTCCGCACTGTCTACTGGTTTTTGTCGGTGCCCAAGTGATGAAGATTCTTAAATTGGTTTCTGTTCCGTGCGGATTGAAGATATTCAATCGAATTTTACAGCTTTTTAACCAATTTAATACAAGCTTCGTTGATTCTTACGCAACGGTCGGAATAACATAAACTCATCTTGGCGAACCCGGTAAAAAAGAGCAGGCTAGGTTCAATCTCTTAAAATGCAGAAGCTTATGACCGTGCGGTAGTCTAATCAGGTGATACTTCCAATGTTTTATAATACTTCCAATGTTTAATGTATGAATAGTTACACTTTTCTTCTTTATTCCCCAATTTGAGTCTCAATTAACGGGTACTTTTTCATCGAAGTAATTTTCATAATGTCGAATGCTCCTTCTATCCAATTTTTTTCCTTTTCAATAGCTATTTGAAAGCTATAATAGTTTATTGTTCAAGGTTCAGAAATTGTTCCGATGAAACTATACATTTGTACTTGTTGAATCCTACGGACTTTCAGCTCTTTTTTAAAAAAGATATTAAATATTAGTTGTAATTCGGTGCATTTTGCCAATAAATACATCATTGAAAATGTTCTTTGCGCTATTAATTCAACACCATCAAAGTTATCAATGATTTCATTTCGATCAGAGGTATATGAACGATAAAGTTGCGGGATGTTATAATGCGTGTACGCCTTTTACAAAAGTTCCCACAAAAATGATACTTTTTCGTTTGCAGTGCACTGATGCTAAATTGAATCATCCAATCAAGCGGAACCAAACGAGATACAGTTAAGGCCGGTGATATAGTAATCCAGAAACACAAAATGACAAATGTTATTACAGTCAAGAAGTATTACACACATACGAGAGATCCGATTTATTCCTTTGCATCTTCCTTGCTTTGTGCTTAAAAGATTAAGAGATAGAAAATGGTGCCGGGAGTATGAAGACTCACACCGGTTACTGTAGAGCACTAAGGTACTGTAGTTGGCTCGATCGATATTGTATTTAGTGGCAGAGAAGTAGAAAGTGCGTTTTCGGAGAGTAGGGGGGGGGCTAAAAAGCTGTCTCGATTATTAAAAAAAACGACCTATCATACATACAACGCCCAGGACGACCGTTTAATACCAAAGATATCTTCAAATGACGAAACTCCTAAAGAAACAGCAAGCATCCAATTTTGAAAGAGAATATTTGGATTGATCCTAATACTTCAGGAGATGAAAATGTTCGTCTTTCCGAGAATTCAATAAATACATGCTAGAAATCAAATTCAAAAATAGATTTTGATTTTATTTCTGACTTCAAATGGATACCTATTGCATTCAACACAAAAAAACGCGAAAACAATAATAATAATAAAACAATAACATTAGTGAAACTCATCACTAGAACCGTACATCCATGAGAGGAAATGAGAATAAAAAAGAGTTGGGATGCGAAAAGTAAACATTAAAGAAGGAGATAGAGAGAGAAAGATAAAGAGAGAGAGACAGAGAGAAGGATAGAGATAGAGAGAAGAAATCAAAGGCAAGGCAATAGAAATCATGTTTGGACATCAAGATTATAGAGCGTAGGGCAGAACACAAGAAATTATTAGAGAAAGCAAGTTTAATTTACACAATGCACCATACACTATGAATGACCGAACCATTCAAATGATCTTATGTGATCAACTTGAATGATCAAACTTGAACCATGAAAATCATCAACAATAAAATGACCGAAACATTCAAATACATCAAAAATGGGAATTGTTTGTTTAGGAATGTATCATACAAATGCGATGATGATATCACTGATTGAAAGAGGGCGTGGCTTGATAAGTTGGCTATGTAGGAAGGGTCGTGGCTCTGCACACTCACAAGGGTCCTTCATACTCCCGCGCGATTCCTACTGTAGACTGCAGTAGCTCCTCTCGTAGTCGCCACAATGCCTTCGTCACATCTTCTTCTTTTACCGCTTTCCTTCCTCGGCTTTCCTGAATCAAAGGAAACTCACGTTGAAAGGACGAGAAGACGATGATTTCGAATAATCAGAAAACCTGAAGACGGAGTTTCTTGCTAGTTGGCAACTTTCTGAAGAAGCGTGTAGATCAAAAAGACGAATCACAAAAAAACGGCCTACTTCGAAGTCCAAGTGCGTGCGATGAAAAACAAGGAAATCATACAAACATAAAACTCCATCACTAGCCTTCTTTAGATTGCGTGAACATTTAAAAGCAGTGCGGTTTAGAGAAAGATATTTGTGATAAGAACTTATCAATCAAACTTTTCGTACGATGATAAACATGATGGATTACAATAAAGAACGCAATGACGTTAATTGCTGTCAGTAAAGTATATTTTCCCAATTATTCGAGAAAAATTACTTTACCTAACAGAAAACCAAATCCAACCTATACAACAAAAATCCAACCTATACGACCAAGTCCAACCAAATCCAACCTATACAACCAAATCCAACCTATACATACCTCGTCCGAGTAGAAGGTACCAAAAACTCTAATGATCACTACATCCTCTTTTTTTCGCTGTTACCCACTATTTTCCCGGAAGGATCGAAAAACTTCAAGCAAAATTAAGTATAGCTATTTATAATTTGAAAAATGAATTACAAAGCTATAGACAAAACAAAACTTGCGCGTCTGACAAAACAATTGTGCGCCGGGGAATCAAACTCGCGACCTACGGGGTTTCCTTCTAAAGCTCTAGCCCCTCAGCTACCATCACACATACCTTCGTGCACGATTGGGTCCTTCATCTACAAGAGAAAACTTAAACAAACTTTAAGCCAAGACGATGGAATGGGTCGAGCCGCGTTCTGCTGCGAATTCCGTTGATTAGCTCGCAAACTCTTCTCGTATGTTGAGACCGTTTTCTGCTTGGAATTACCGAGGGACTCGATGTACCTGGAGATGAAGATGAACTTTATTCGCTCCAATCTTTCTCAAACCTTCGCTTGGTTACTTTAGAAGCCTCGTCTCTTTCCGTTATAAACCTCGTCTTTTATGCTTGAAAAACTCAACTGTCCCCTTCGGAAACTTTCTATGATTTCTTGAGAAACTCGCATATGACTCCTAGAAGCGATATTTTTCGAGACCCTCGTCAATCACCCCTTGGATTCTCGCTATCCACTCTCGAAACTTGTTTTTCACCTCAAGAACTTCGAAAAAATCTCTTTATAGATGTCAAGCCTCACCTCAAGTAGGCTTCCGAGTGGAGGACTCGTCTGGAGTGAATGGAATTGGGTGGGGCGACGAAGACCGGCTCAAGCGGCCTCGTCAGCGTGACGATCGCTCGAGGATCCGCGATAGGCGTGGCGTGGTGGGCGGGGCCAGCCATGCCATGGTGGCTGGGATGATGATGCTGTTGGATTTGATGAGTGGCCGGCGAGCCAGACGACGAAGAGACGTGGATGCCCGAGGATGACGGACCTGGCACCGTCTGCACGTAGTGACTCGGCGAGGCTTGCACCGAAGTGGTCTAAAACGAAAAAAGTAGTCAGATTTTCTAACTTGTTCTATTTGCTTCAGCCTTCCTTGCCTCAGGCAGCAGTCACAAACACTGCTGAGAATTATAAGCGACCGTTCTTTGAGCGATGGAGTCTAGAATAATGACTGGCTCGTCATTATTTCAGAATCCCTCGCTCGAAGAGCTGTCGTTCTTCTGAAATTTACAACAGCTAGAGTAGACCTTCGGTGAATTAGGGTCAGATTTGCTCACTCGTTCTCTTCGCCTTAGCCTTAGTTGCCCCAAGTAGCAAGTGTCCACCATATCTCAACAAAGATCAACTGCTTTTGTTGTAAAGTTTAAATTTAAAACCAACGCAAGATTTGAAAATGATAAAAAGTGTTCTAGAAGAAAAGGCGATTGAAGAGAAAGAGCTTCTTTTCATTATAAACTACCCCCCCCCCCTCTAAGAAAGGTCGTATTCAAAAAAACTTCCAACAGTGCAGATGATTGATGGGATGGCATTTAGGTTCGAATCACTCCCGCCTTCTTCGCCCTAGTCTTTGTAGCCTCAGAAAGCAGGGGTCTCTCGTATGAACAGCTTTTAGGGTTCCCTTACGAATCGGGGAATAATCAATAGTAGGTCTAATATTTTTCACCTAGTTTTGAGTCCCCTATCTTATTTTTTGAGTCCTATGTTTAGTAGTATTGAATACTACCACAGAGAACAGAACTCCAGAAATTTTTAAAAAAATGAAACTATAAAAGCAAACATAACATTAAAACCAAAACAATAAAGAACTAATAACTTACCGCATAACCATTCAGTCTCTGCGCACTAGTGGACGGCTCATTGTGGCCGTTGTGCTGCATGGAAGCGCTGCCGGCGCCGGATGAAGGGCCGGCGCGGTTGCCACCGCCTCCCAGGTGACTGTGGCCGTTCAGGTTCGGCTGGCCGGCGGGCGCGGTTGCAATCGCCGCCGCCACCGCAGATCCGCCTGCGACAGCTGTGATCACCGATTTTTTTAGCCTCGTTCAGTGCACAGGATTTGAATACTTCAGGTCGTCTAAGTGGCTTTTTTGGGTCAAAAACTACAAAAGGACCGCGCATTGAATAAGAAAGGAGAGGGGCACTAGAAAAATGAAAAATCATGAACTTTCAAGCTGTTTATCAGTGTCATAACCAACATAAACAAATCTAGTTTTCCATAGCAACAAACCCTTGACATAGTGTTATTCATATTTTTTCACTCCTTACTGATTTCCTTCCTTCTCTAGTTTTCTACTACTCATTCTAGACCATTCCTCGAAGAGGATTCGATTCGATTCTGACAGAACAGATGACCGTCTCCGAACTCGTCTTGTACTACTGTAAGATAACGCGTGGGGTAGGGGTTGGACTTCCAGTTCCATACTAAGATATTAATCTTTTGATACAACGAAAAAATTATATTTTGTTATACATACATATCGCACAGAAAAAAAAAGTTCAATCATTTGTGATCTTAAGCAGGCGTCACTGCCTTTAAACTGTGTAACTTAGAATTTGAAGATTTATACATACATAGTTATACTTATAATAAATAAAAACAACAAATTAAACATGTGTTACCTGCTGCCACTTGCGAAGGATGCATTCCATACGGGAAATGAACCAGATGACCCATCTGAACACTCTTAGTTATACTTGCAACTTTCTCATAAGTATAACTTCTTATACTTATACTTGCAACTTTCTCATAAGTATAACTTCTTATACTTATAACTCTCTGATCCCTCTGGTGTCTTTCAAAATCTGCCCTACTCAAAACTCTTTCATATCCATAAACTGATCATACTCAGGAGTACTTAAATGTTATACTTCAGTAAAAACAAATTTAGAAATTCACGATCAACAAAAAAACTAGATTTTTTCAATGGCGAACACCCAAGAAATATAAAGTTGCCTTATTTTTTTCATCTTCTATTTCTGTGATTTTCAAATCTTATCAAGGATGGAAAATTACACTCCTAAAACGTAACTGAATCTTCAAACAAATGACATTCTTATCAAACTTGGTCATATTGAAATGACATTTTCCATTTCTGAAAATCAATTGAAACATGAACAAACCGCTGGAGTTCCATTCTCAGCAGCGCTCACGATATACTTGAAAAAGTTCCTGAAATTTGGGGTCCGATGATAAAAAAAAAACTAATTTCAGCCTTAAATGTTTGATGAAAAATTGATAGAAATGAGAATTGAAAAGAGGGAGAGAGAGAAAAAAGAAAGAGAGAGAAGAGAGAACGAGAGAAACAAAGAGAGGAGTTATCGTTAAATGCCAAAGATATAGAAATGTCAAAAACATAAAAAAGGGAGAATCAGAGAGACAAATAAAAAGAAGCAACCAGGGGTTAAATAGTTACTGGGCCATCTATGTTGGCGCATACATGTTCCCGCTGAAATGATCTACATCAGGGTGATTCTCTCACCCACACTAAGGATGAAAAAATCTATGCGATCTCCAAAACACCGGAAAACCTTAAGATCTATGCGCTCGGATTTTTTTCGATTCTTACCTCAGGGAGGTTTAATAACTCATAGCGAATTTTAACTCATAGCGGTTTAATAACAACACTTCGAACTTTTGGATATTTTGAAAATCTATGCGCTCGAAAAAAGTTGTGCGGGCGGTAAGAAACGCCCTGATCTACATTCAGGTTTTTTTTTAGTGTGCAAAAAAAGGTACAGACGCCCGCCGAAAGCGGAAAAAACTTTTTCCACATAAGGGTTACCCCATATGATAACAAAAAAAAAAACAGAAGCCCGCGAATTTTTCTAAAAATAGTTTTTTGACATAAGGGTCCCCCTTTTGATTTTGAGAAACAGAGGCCCGCCGAGAGAAGGTCTGACAAGACTATTCAACCCCTGTCTACATTCTCTTTTCCTTCCGTTCTATTTTACTTTTCCTCTACTTCTCTGTTTGCCTTTCCTAGTCCCTTTCTAACTCGCTCCGCAAGTACAAACATGCCTTAGACCGGTCCCCCTGGAGGCAACCAAAGAACCACCCAGCGCGACCACTCACTTCGCCCGCTGATTGCCATAAATGACTCTGAAGGATGACGCTAGATGCTTCTCCTTGATGTGTCGATGCAGGCGCGGAAGGGAGGGGAAAGGCTTCCCATCCTTGCGGTTCCGCATGCAGGTCACCCAACAGCACACGTACTGATTGTCACTATCCACTGAAATCAGACCATAGACAGGGGTTTTATAATGCATTAGGAACGGACACAGAGGCCCGCGGAAAGCGGAAATTTGATTGAACATAGACCCGCGATTGGCCTTGAATAACCGTTTCTTCAGAGAGAAAATGGGATTTCACCTAAGTTTCAGATCTGTTCGTATAGAGATCTCTATTTTTCATTGCACGCCGTCGACCTCTCTCCAAAAAACTGTCTTCTACCATTCAGATCAGAAATTTCTCAAACCCGCACTGCGGGTTTGAGAAACACTATGCGCTATTCAAGGGTTAAGTCTATGCGCTATTCAAGATCGTCTGCATACTCTCTTCTACATTACACGCTCCGGGATATCTCACAGGCCTGTGATTCATTAGTCATTATATTCGCGCTCTTTGCGCGGGTAGGAAGAAACAGTTCGAGGATTACTTACCAATGATCTGACTGGTGTGGTAGTGGATGAGATGCTCGCAGAGTCCTTCTGACGAATCGAATTGGTAGTCGCAATTATGCCATTTGCACATGAACACGCGGACTTGGCCGGGCTGAATCCAGCAAAAAACGCTCACTTGGACAAAAGTCGAACTTGTGATATCTTGATTAAGTACAAAGAACTTCAGCCAATATGCTATGATCACAACTTGTATATTATCAACAAAAACCATATTGAACCTGAATGTTCCTCTTGGTGGCGATATCGGCTGCATCCTGCTTCGCTCTCTCATTAGCGATGTACTCTGCTCTCACCTCGTACTGCTTCTTTTGATCTTCCGAGAGCTTCTTCCACTTAAACTTTTATTCGTATTGTATGCGCCAACATGGCTGATACGGTAACTATTTTAATTGATTAATCTATTGATTGATACCTCACCAATACACACTCATGCCGTGTTTTGATTGCGAAAACATAATGAAACATAACGACATCCCGTTTTTTCGAATTGCGTGAACGTCTTGTTCTAACCTAAAATTTATACAATTGTTTGTAATCTCTCGCAGCAAGAAAAAAGAAATCGCTGCTCATGTCTTTTACGTTATATCTCTCTCTCACTAATTGTACAAATTTTAGGTTAGAACAAGACGTTCCAGCAATTCGACTTTTCGAAAAACCAAAAAATTGAGAAAAAGAATTTTAAGTCGAAAAAACATTTTTTACGAACGTTCGGAAATTTTTTCTATAATTGAAATACGAAAAGTTTACTAAATGGGCCTTTTTGTGATTAATTTTCGTGTTGACTCCCTGGCAAATGTTTTAGTGCTTTTCACAAACATAGTTTCAGTTCTCACAAGATATGTTTTGCTTGGTGCGTTTTTGATGATTTCTAAGACGTGTCAACTTGAGTCACTTTTCAAGTGTTGGATAATATCCTCTTCACATCAGAAAAATTCCTGCTGTTATGGGAATCTGATGTGTCAAAAGCGAAATACCCATTAATCAAGCTGCTTGCTCGGAAATACTTGGTTTTTCCTGCGAGTTCTACTGATCGCGAGGAATGTTTTAGCGCAGGCCCTATACTTAAACTCAAAAAGAAAAAAAACTTTCGATTTTTTCTCGCCCAGCCTTTATCCTCACAGATTCAAACACCCTTATACCTCTTCCCCTAACCCTTCCAACCAGGGGTTAAATGGAGCCGCCCAATTTGGGTTTACATGTATCCGCCGCTCAAAGTTTGGAGGAGAAAAAGAAGAGGGGATAAAGGAAAGGGGTAAGACAAAAGAGGGAGTTTTTTGTCAATAGTGTGTGTACATGTATCCGCCGACGGGACCGATCCGGTCACTATTTAACCCCTGCTTCCAACCCAAAAACCAGGAATGCCTCATGAAACCTGGTTCACCGACCTCGACTCCTACAATCTTGCTGACTTCCCCAAAGCCCGCCTCGGGATTTTCGTGCATGATCCGCTTTCTGATCTCCGCGGAGAAAAGGATATACCCGGATTTGGATTTCGCTGTTAACTTTGGCTGATGAGCCAACCAAGAGACCAGTTCCTGCAAGTAATATAGTTCTTCTCACCCCTCAAAAATCATTTTTAATGTCCAAGAAAACCCTTTCGCCCTAGGAAACCTCTTCGCCTTCATCAAAAGATAAAGTGCTTTGCGGTCTTCTGAAAACTCTTTGGGAGAGCCTCATCCTTCAAATACATACTACGCTCTCAAAGATCATTTTCGTTTTGAAACCCCATTATCATTGACTCCACACACTTTCCCCCTACTTTTTTGATGAAAATTTTTCCAATTATTCATCTTTTCAAACGTATAATACTATGTTTATAATTGACTCATTCATCCTCAGGAAACTTCAGAATCAGCTTTTAATCAAAACATGGGATTTGTAGTTGATACAAGAGCCCTAATTAGGGCCAGTCAACCGACCGCGACGTTTACTAGGATCAGGATTGAACCCAAGCAATTCTTGGCCTTAAATTGCCCAATCTCTCTCTCTCTCTCTTCCCATCCTTGATTATTCACTCGCTTCTGACCCCTCTAGGTCACCAGCTATGATGAGCGGTGGTTTTTTTGAGTAAAGGTGACAATGGCGCAATGAAATCTCTTTCATTCCTGACACTTGGAAATTGCATAAAAGTATAAGTATAAGTATAATAAAAGTATAATTGTATAAAAAAGGCATTGGAGTACTACTTTGGTTCCAACGGCTTCGTTGTTGCCACCTTCAGGATTCTCGCAGACTTCCATGATTTCGATTTCGTCCGACTTACGAATAAGAGGCGACATTTCCTGGAAATCACACTTCGATCAAAATCTTAACGTTCGCCGCCTCAGGTAAAACTGGGCATAGCTCCCAGGTATCTACTGGAATTTATTTCTCGGGCGTATGACTGAGCGACACCGAACGACTCTATGCAAACGAGAGGTGCTGAGAAAGCGGTTAAATGGTCATCTAAGACCATATGTCGGCGGGCCTCTGTTTTTTAATACATAAACGGGACCTTTTGAACAAATCGAGAGAAACATTTTCGTGGGTCGTCTCTGCAAATTAACTTCTGTTATATTTTGATCAACGGTAAAAAAATTTCTGGGAAACCGGGAGAATTTTTACAAGCTTGGTAAGCTGTGGAACTTCGGGTCCAAGATTTCAGATTCAAAAAAACTTGTTGAGAGAGAGAGAGAGAAAAAGAGTAAAGGCGAGAGATGCATAGTGAGGGCAAGAGGGGAATAGAGATAGCAACATATAGAAGAAAAATAGAGAAGTTGAGACGGAGAGGAAATAAGAGAGACAATTACTACTTATTCGTATTGCAATTGCTGACCGGAACTCAGCTTTGGCTTCTTTTCCAACGAATACTCTTCGGTTGCTTAGATACTTGATTGATAGAAATAAACTCTATGACATTCGGGTTGAATTTTGAAATAACTAAGTGCAAACTTCACGCGCAATGCATAGAATGTGCACTGAAGAAAAAACGAGAGAGAGAGGGAGAGAGAGCGAGAGAGGGAGAGCGAGAGAGAGAGATTGGCAGAAACAACGAGTGTGAACTAGAAACTGCTGATAACAGTCTCGACAGAATCACACTTTTCTGAGCCATGTCAAAGAAGACCTCGTCTACCCAGCCGGAGACCTACGGCGGGCAATCTACAACAACAACAACAACAACAGAATCACACCTACTAATGAGGGCCGCCATCACGCAGTTGAGATTCTAGGTGTTTGATTCATATAACCAAATATCTCGAGCTCCCATCCCTACGGAATGTGTTTCCCAAACAGAAGATTTACCTTTTCCATGGTCAATGGTGTCTTGAAGATGAAGAACTCTTCATGCGGAATTTGTGAAGGTAGGCAGTAAGTCTGCAACGGATATGTTACAGAGAATCATCCATAAAATAAGAAAAAAACAAAGTTAATACTCAAGGAGGCGATTCGAACCCACGAGTTAAATAGCCATGTCAGACCTTCTGTCGGCAGGCCTCTGTTTTTCCAAGTCAGAAGGGGGACCTTCGCTGGTTTATCTTCTTTTTTATCTTAAGAAGGGGCCCTTGTGTGCAAATTCTGAATTTTTTCTTGCACACTAAAAAAACCCTGCTCTAGAATAATGAGAACCTCTGCTTTCTCTGCTCTTTAGCTCTGGCTCATTTCTCATCATTCTACACTCCCTCGTTCAAAAAGGTCGTTTTCCTAAATTTCCACAGTGCAGTTGACCTATATGTGACCTATGCTAGGCTCACAACAACAAGAACCTAACCATCTAGGTGACGTTTATAGTTATAACAATCATATTATATTAAGAAGGTGGAAACAACACTTTCTTCAAAATACACACACAAAAAAGATATATCATTTGGAACAAAGATGAGAGAAATCGGAAGAGATGACGAACAAGTGAGAGAAATCAGACAGCGATAGAACATGAGAGTGGAACAATAATTGCGCGCTTATATGTCAGACAGCTAGAAAGTTGGTGAGAGTGCACAAAGAGAGAAACTAAGAAAGAATAGAGACAGTGAGTTAGCGATAGTTTCGGGTAGCTTAGCAAGAGCGAGAGAGTAAGAGCGAGCGCGCTTTCTCCATTATGCCGTGTTCCAACTCGCTTAATAATTTTTGTTTAAGACTAAACTTGAAATAAAAACGCATACTATATTAACGATCCAATTACTTCATCAAGCTACTTACTGCATCTAAAATAAGCTTTTTAGCAGTAGTTAGTCAGTAGCTCAGAAGAACACGTATCAAACTTGACATGATGCCATGCCCGCCTTAGCTACTAGTTCACGTAGATCCCTCTTCCTGGATGCTCACTCGACGAAACTAGATTGCTGATGCTAGGTCATCTAATCTAGAATAGCTCGCTAGAACCAACTAGACTACTCCACAAAGCATAGTGTATATGATAGAGACTAGTTGTTCTCTTCGAATTTTAATTCGATTATAATAGCCTTGATGCTAAAGAAAGCTCACTCTGGCTCGCATTAATATGCAGATAAGAAACAGCGGAGAGATGATAACTAAGCAGCAAAGGCTAACGAAAAACAAAGAAGAAAAAACGAGATGCAGATCTTACAAATTTGAACTAGTCAATCCAATTCGGGAATAATACTCGCGATAGCACATAATCAAAGACAAAGAAAACTTTCTCCCTGAATAAGAAACGAAACACACAAACTCCATGGTCCACAACAGATCGAGGGCAGCCGCTCGGCAAACAGTAGATCATGTCCCCTTCCTACACCAATCACCCAAAACCACCAACTGAACACCCTGAAGGCCTCCTTCTCGCCATCGAGCCACCCTTCATGACCATTTTACAGTTCGCTGTCCACACCTCGGACGCCCTTCTCTATCACCGGACACGCGACATGCGAATCGCGTACTACCCACTATCTCTCTTTCTCTCTCTCTGCTCTTTCTCTGCCCTCTCTTCCTACTACATAAGTGTCTTCTCACCTCTCTTTCTCTACCAACTTCTCTCACCTACACATACTCTCTCGTCTGTTCTCATTGCGACTGAGGGGAGTAGAGAAGGGGGACACACTTGGGGAGCTGCAGGCTTAGAGACAGCAAGGCAAGGGGCAACGCGGCGAGCAGGGGAGGAAGGCAACCCGCCATGAGAGAGTGGAGAGCGCAGAGAAAGAGAGAAACGAAAGAGGCCTCCTCTTAGTCCCTTCCCGGCCGACGACGCCTGCCTCACGCTCTCCACCCTCCCTGTGCTCTCCACACTTCCCCCGCTCTCTCTGCCTTTCTCTTTTTCTCTGTACACTGTTTCTCTTACTCTCGCAGTCTCTTCTACCTCTCTTCATTCAACGTACTCTTAAGTTTCTTTTTCTCTCCGCTCTGTTTCTCTTTCTCTCGCAGTCTTCCGTTCCTATCCCCATTCCACACTCTCTATTACCCAAGAGACCGGGCCGCAACGCGGCCGCCTGAATAACTACCCTGTCTGCCTATCATTCTCAACAATCATATAATCTCTCGTTAGTCTTTGTTCGTCTCGCTTCTCTTAGAGCACAATTATGTTTTCAGACTCTGTGTTCGTCTTTACTCTCTCGCATCAAAATCGATGTTGAAGTGTTGCGCCGCACCGCTTTGGACGGGGTAGAACGAAACGAAACGAAAGGGTTTGGTGAAATAGTCTCGCTTTCTCTGATGTGTCTCTTTAAAGAACCTGCTACTTCTCAATGAAAGATGTTCCAAGACATCAGATAAAATAAGATAGGAATATGAGTGAGAGAGAGAGAGAGAGAGAGAGAGGACACAGCAGATTTGCTGAGAGAACAATCGTGCTGAGAGAACACAAGAGAGAGAGCAAATCGAGAGCGAATATAGAGAGAACACAAGAGAGAGAGCAAATCGAGAGCGAATGAGAGAAGAGAAATGAATCCAGAACAGAGAAAGAGAGAGAGAGAGAGAGAGAGAATACAAAGCAGATTTGCTGAGAGAACAATCGTGCTGAGAGAACACAAGAGAGAGAGCAAATCGAGAGCGAATGAGAGAAGAGAAATGAATCCCGAACAGAGAAAGAGAGAGAGAGAGAGAGAGAATACAAAGCAGATTTGCTGAGAGAACAATCGTGCTGAGAGAACACAAGAGAGAGAGAGCAAATCGAGAGCGAATGAGAGAAGAGAAATGAATCCAGAACAGAGAAAGAGAGAGAGAGAGAGAGAGAAAGAGAGCAAAACTCTAGATGAGAGAACACTAACAGAATTTAGAATATGATGGGATCTCTACCCGAGAATAAGATTCCGCTCTTTATTCTTCAAAATGATTCAAAACGACATCAACAGAGAGGAGTATTCGACTTTTATTTTTTGATAGATGGAAAATCACAATTTTTAATCAATATATTCAGTCTCAACCATCCAGAAATCGAAACGAAAAATTAGCAGAAACCTTTAAACTATTTAAAAAAATAATATTTTAAAAATATATCTTCTTGCATAAATCGGAGCCCCTGAAAAATGCGCCTTTTGGAATTGAAGAGTCCCTAATAATAAAAAAAACTTCTCCTCAACGACGGGGAGTGCCTATCGTCATTTCCGGCTATTCTTGATACTGAAAATTCTGATTCTGGGAATTCCAGTTACTGGATTATTTGCGATACTTGGGTCTCCCAAATGCTGTGGTATTCCAAATTTCAGGATTTGAAAGATACCGGATAATTAAATGTAATTCAGATGCACATCTGTGTGGAATATGCAAAGTCTTACTCTGAGGATTTCCAGCCTTTTATATAATGCGTCTAAACTTAGTTATTCGTTCTACGCTATTAGTTTCTTGATCTAGATAGGAACAACTCGGTCTGCGTGTCTATTACTCAACAAACGCTACCGTACATCATCTACAGTAACCTCTGTAGACAACAAAGGCGGGCGGTGGATTCCCCATTCTCACGCTTTCACTTACTTGTTCGTTGTACGCCTTCGCTCTTTTTCAGCTAGCGGTGTTTTGTGTCTTTCTTTCTTTTCTCTCAGAGCTAACACGACGTACTCTCTATTTTTCTTTCTCTCTCTGTTCTACTTCTCTCTTCTCACCACGCTGTTTCCCACTTTCTCTGTCAGTCACCGAATTTTCACTGCCGTGCGATTCCTCATCTTTCTCACCCCGCTCTCTTCAGTATGCACGCTCCTTAACTAGAGCGATTTCTCTCTTTCTAAAGACTCTCTCATAATAGCCTACTTTCTCTTTGCTCTGCATCTTTGTGATCTCCTTCTTCTTCATTATCTTTCGCTTATACAGCATTCGCGGGTTGCGACCAGAGAAGTCGCCTTTCCCCAGCCAGCGAGAAGACAGAACCCTCGCAGACAAGTCGTGGCCCCTGGCCCATCTCTCTCCTCTCTCTCCCACTCTCTTTATCTCCTCTCTCGTCTTCTCTCTCTCTATGGCTGTGACACTTTCTTCCTTTTTTCCTCCACCACTGCCTGGCGTCTCTGACGAGTCCTGGCTCTATTTTCCTCTAGCTCCCTATCTATGACTATCTCTCCCTATCTATGACTATATCTCCCTCTCAGTCTCTCCCTCTCTATCTTTGTTGCTTCATCTCTGACAAATTCACACGCGTTCTCGCCATTTCTATCTATTCTCTTTTTAACTCTTTCTTCGGGTAAAAAAGTCCGCTGCTCTCTAACTTCCCCTTTTTGAAATCTCTTCTTCCTTCTTTCTTTCCCAGCTGATCATTGTTTTTTTCTCAAACTCTTGATGTTTTCCATTCTCATCCTTCTGATCACCTCTTCATCAACTTCGAAATAGACATGCAGAACAAATTCAACTAGCCTTTTCTAGAGCATTAGAGTGGCTTCACGGGATATAGAACTCGCAACCTCTAGGAATTTTACGTATGCTATCCCCTTCCCTCTTAAAAGCATTTACAGTTACATGATATTTCAATAAAACCCTGTCGAGTACACCTATTCCAAACGATCGACAGGACCTTTGAGCAAGCAACACCTTCAAGCGCCTCGAGATGGACCAACTTGGCCTCTCAAAAACCCGCGCTCACCTTCAACTTGGAGCAGCTCTTGGCCGCGTCGATGTGGAGAACGGGGCGCGCCGGATCAATGGCGACCAGCTTGTTGAAGAGGGAGGAGTCCGAGTACTGCTCGTGAATTCTCTCCGCCGGCATCACGGGCTCCGCTGAGAAGTAGTCGGGATCCTCGGGCGCACTATCGTGCGCCGTTGGCAGGGTCGACTGGCAGTGACCGTCGACCCGCTTGTCGCACACGAATACGTCGCATTCCGGGATCTCCGTTGGTCGCTCTCAAAGACAGATTAGTAACCGGGAGGTTACTGATGTATTATTCTCATTTAACTCTTTTTGGAAACCCCACTGCTTCGTTTTACCGTTTCCTCGCCCTGGTGACCAAATTTACGAGTTTTACCATCTCTTCGGGGACTTCTGTTCCCATTCTTTGCGGGCCTATGGTATTAAATTGCGTTCAACTTCTCAAATTAAAAACCTCTTCTTTTTTTCAATAAAACTAATCCATCTTGGCCTTGCACAGCTCACCAGCATTTTTCAAAAAATTTAAAAGTGATCATTCATCCAAGCAGAGGGCTTATAATAATGACTCTCTAATTTCACTACTCTCAATTTCGGCTAGCTTCTCATTTTTCTAGGCCTCTCGCTTGGCTGAGCGGTCATTTAAAAAACTTTTGACAAATGCTTGTAACCTATGCGACCTTGGCGAGTCCCTTTTCCAGAATTTTGACGCTTTCTGCATGTATATGTGCGATTTCGGATACATCATAAAACTCCCTGCTAATGTCATGCAAAACAAGGCATTCGAGCCTTTCGGATTGCAGTATCACATAGAATAAAAATGTGTCCGGTGGTGAATTGGTAACGTGGATAGAGATTTGAAAGATGACTGGGTTCGATTCCGCACGGTGGATCAGTTTTTTTCTGCGCGGTAGTTTAAATCGATTATAATCGTACAAATTATGATGTTGAAACGCACAGTAGTAGCTTCGAAATCTACAAAGCAAGTCCATATTTATTCCTAAATCTCACCAACAAAAGTTTCCTAATACCTAATTCCTTCGCCGGAAAAAAGAGTGTACCCTACTCCTCGCTGGTTATTGCGGATTATATATATATATATATAGTATTTTTTCCGATAAAAACTTAACGGATTGAGTAAATCAAACAAAATTTTCATCATTATTCTGTTCTCTGAGTGTTAGAAATGGTTGTGTCAATCCCTTTTGTTTTCCAATGACTTTCGACCCTTCTCATTGGACGACACATCTACATCGTCTATGGTTTCTTTACTGATGCTTTTGAAATTATGAGATGAAGTGTGTAATCTTCATCAATGGCTCTTCTCAATTTGTTTCAATCCTCTTTCGCTTTTCCCTTTCCCATGTTAGTGACGGGAGAACAGCCTGTCCTTTGGTGAATAAAGCAATTCAATTCAAGGGTTATTCAAATAGTTTGGGATATAACTGCGTTTTCAAATTTCGAACAGCCCTCCTTTCTCCTTGACACAGGCGCGGAGTTGCTTGTGGAAGGCACCCCCGTGGTGGACAGGTAAGCGACGTCAAGATCATCCCACGCCTTCTGTAGGGCGCGCTTCAAACTTTCTAAATTTTTGTGTGGGGAAGCACAGGCCTTGCTCTCAAGGACCGACCACACAGAGAAATCCAGAGGATTCAAATCAGGTGAGTACGGAGGCCATTCGGCGGATGTGATCATGGAGGGGAAATTGGTCTTGCTCCAGTCTTGCACAACTTTAGCTTTGTGGGCAGGCGCAGAGTCCTGCTGGAACGTCCATTTGCGTCCCGCGAAGTGAGCCTGGCTCCAGGGAAGTACTTCCTTTATGAGAATGTCGTTCAGGTAGTTATTGGCATTCATTTTGACTCCCTGCTCGACGAAAACGAGTGGAGTCTTGCCAGTCGCGCAAATCCCGGCTCAGACCATGACAGAAGCGGGATGGCCCTTTCTCTCTCTGCGTGGTCGGTCCTTGAGAGTAAGGCCTGTGCTTCCCCACACAAGAATTCGGAAAGTTTGAAGCGCGCCCTACAGTAGGCGTGGGATGATCTTGACGTCACTTACCTGTCCACCACGGTGGGTGCCTTCCACAAGCGACTCCGCGCCTGTGTCAAGGAGAAAGGAGGGCTGTTCGAAATTTGAAAACTCAGTTATATCCCAAACTATTTGAATAAACTTTGATGAAAATTTTGTTTGATTTACTCAATCCGTTAAGTTGTTATCGGAAAAAATACTGTCCACATGAACTTTCGCCGCACCCTGTATATATATATATATATATATATATATATATATATATATATATATTTATATATATATATATAGCAACAGATTTTGAAACCGAACAGAGAAGCGGACTGTTCGCAGAAACATGTCCAAAAACTGTGTGGTGAGAGAGGAACCGAACCCGCGACCTTTGCTTTCCGGGCGATGCTCTAACCCACTGAGCTACACACGCACACAATATAATGCACATTTTAGGGCCCGTACAACATCTTTTTCAACCACGACTGTGATGCTTCTGAACAACTTAACCTTTGGTGATGGAGATTACAATCAACGTTAACTCGGCCATCTTCCTTTCAATTTTCCACTGACTTCAAATCTTTCCCTCTCTCTCTGCCTACTAACCCTTTCGCTTTTCGTGTCATTACTCTAGGCCTATCACCCGTTATACAATTATGGCAAGTAAACATAAGTGGCCTATATTCTTATTAATTACCCAGTTTGGAGAGAATTTCGCTTGTATTTAAAACTACCACATGTTCAAAAATCTGGTCCACAAGGCGGAATCGAAATCCCCGTCAATCCTTACTTACCCGGAAGCGAGCGCATTACCACTGAACCACGGAGGACACAACTGCCCAACTGAGAAGCCCAGCCACTCTTTGGAATTCCAGCCACTAACACATCATCAGAGTAAGAACATACCTTTTATATACTGCTTCGTTTGGAGAACCGCACATTTACTCTGGATGTCATCCAATGAACGCGTCTGATCTGATTGTACCACAGCTAGCACCTGTTGAAGGTATTCTCATTAGTCTATACAAAGTCATCAGTAATTCATGACTTACGAAATAGTCATCAGTATTTCATGTAGTCATTAGCAGCTGACAAATAAGTAGTATCAGCAACTCATAACTTCTAGGTAGTCATAAGCAGGTCATGACTTTAAATTAAGCTAGCAGCTTAAGACTTTTTTCTTGAAAAAAATCATAGGCTGCTGACTTTATTTTAAATCATGAACTGAAAAAGGTAAACAACTGATGACTTCAAAGTATTCATAAATACTTTTTTACAATAAATCTCTACGCACGCACTGATGAGCAGCTCCGAGAGAGTGTCAAGGAGCAGCTCCCAGAGAGTGTCAAGGAGCAGCTCCGAGAGTGTCAAGGAGCAGCTCCCAGAGTGTGTCAAGGAGCAGCTCCGAGAGAGTGTCAAGGAGCAGCTCCCAGAGAGTGTCAAGGAGCAGCTCCGAGAGAGTGTCAAGGAGCAGCTCCCAGAGAGTGTCAAGGAGCAGCTCCGAGAGAGTGTCAAGGAGCAGCTCCGAGAGAGTGTCAAGGAGCAGCTCCGAGAGAGTGTCAAGGAGCAGCTCCGAGAGAGTGTCAAGGAGCAGCTCCGAGAGAGTGTCAAGGAGCAGCTCCCAGAGAGTGTCAAGGAGCAGCTCCGAGAGAGTGTCAAGGAGCAGCTCCGAGAGAGTGTCAAGGAGCAACTCCCAGAGAGTGTCAAGGAGCAGCTCCCAGAGAGTGTCAAGGAGCAGCTCCGAGAGAGTGTCAAGGAGCAGCTCCGAGAGAGTGTAAAGGAGCAGCTCCCAGAGAGTGTCAAGGAGCAGCTCCCAGAGAGTGTCAAGGAGCAGCTCCGAGAGAGTGTCAAGGAGCAGCTCCGAGAGAGTGTCAAGGAGCAGCTCCGAGAGAGTGTCAAGGAGCAGCTCCCAGAGAGTGTCAAGGAGCAGCTCCCAGAGAGTGTAAAGGAGCAGCTCCGAGAGAGTGTCAAGGAGCAGCTCCGAGAGAGTGTCAAGAGTCCCAGAGTATTGATTATTGAAATTCAACTATAAACAAATCGATACCTCTCTCTTGAAGAACGTTTGCCCTTCATCGTGCACGATATCCACTGGTCTGGCGAACCAGCCCCCGGAGAAATATTCCCGGCCACTGAAGATTCAAGTTGATAAATTTTTTTTTAGCTCATTGGCATAAGGTTCCGCATATTTTGATAGGACTTCGCTTCTCTTGGAAGAAGGAAAAAGAGAGAGAATGGAAGAGAGAAGAACTTCAAGACAGAGTAAGGGGAAGTGAAAACTGACTCCTTTTCTCTCCAGAGCCTGTTGATCCGCATCACATCGCACTGCGGCTTTCTCGGATTGAAGACCAGAACGCAGTTACCGACGGTGTAATACCTGCAATAAGAACCTGGTTGCTTGTGCAGTGGAGAGAGAATCTCCCAGAAGATACATGAAGACTTCGACCCTCTTTTCGTCTATCCAAAAGGACTCCTCGACAGGACCTATGGGCAAACAATAAAAACAACAACCCTCTTTTCGAGATCTTTGCCGCCATTTTTGAATGGTGTTCACCTCTCTTCTTTTGGCCATTGACAATAAAACTTACAACATCAAGGTGCATATAACTAACACTATGTATCCCCTACCTGCCCCTTCCGAAATCACCCTAGCGATAAAGTATTATTATTATTATTATTATGTAGGTTCTAGCACACCGAACAGAACCTCGAACTCACTCGTTACAGGAACAAACAAGGCTTAGAGCAACATAGATTTTTTTCTAACTGTAATAATATTCCTCGCGTCCCGCCTGGCGGCAGGGTACGCGCTCCCCTGAGATGCGAGACAGACTTATCCTGGTAGAACCAGTAGCTGCCCGCTGGGTCACTGCTAGTGTGTGTAGCAGCAGTGGGCGATTGATTTTATGTTACGGTATTGGAGTAAAAACAAAACTGTGAGCGTACAGCTTCAATAATAGACATCCCCAAACCGAAAAAAAAACACCAGCTAGAGTTACAGTACTCGATCGACATCTACAGCAGCTGATGGGGATCTACAGTATCAGAGCCTCTCACCGTCCATAGTTGGTGACGATCTGCGTAAAGTACTTCCTTCCATCGCCATCACCATCATCCTCATGGGAAGCATTTGACGAGCCTTCGCGCACCTAGAAATAACCACTTCTCCATCTTTTCCTCGACCAAACTCCACTTCTTCAGGTTTTTTTAAAGGGCTAATTTTTTCCACTTCTTAGGGGCAATTCTATAGGCATCGTTGAATGTCTTAGGGGGCAATTCTATAGGCATCGTTGAATGTCTTAGGGGGGCAATTCTATAGGCATCGTTGAATGTCTTAGCTCCAAGTCTATTAAAATCACACATGTGTGAGACGTTTATTAACACACTCTCCCAGTTTCTTCTTCCTTAATCTTCCCCATCTCAGTAGAATCATTCGTTTTATATGACTAGGCCGTTATTTTAATGTTAGTAATTGTCACCACTCACAATACCTCCTTCAACTTTTCCCTCGCTAAAATATTTGCTTTGTTCTTTGCATAAATCCGATTCCAATTCGCCTTACCCACTTTACTTCCCCCCCCTATTGAATAGCAAACCTTCATTTGGTCATCGAATACTAGGGAACTTGAACGTTAAGTCTACTACAGAGTCAATCGATATCTCAGGAATCAGTCGATAGCGAAACCGCGGAGATACCTCTTCCCTCTCCATATCCAAGATGGTCAGGCATTCCTCCGTTTCTTCCTCTTCGTCTTCCGACTTTTTCGATCCCTAAAATACTCATACATTCAAATTTCGGTTTCTTCGCTGGATAGTTATCTTCAGTTCTTGTTTTTGTTAGAGCTTTATACTAATTTATCAAATTTGAGAAGCACTAAAAATATAGTTCACCGAAGGTATAATGTGACTGTTGGAAATTTAAAAAGAACAACAGCACATTGAGCGGCGGGGGAGTCTGGAATAATGAGACGCGAGCTGATAAAAAAGAGCGGAAAAGGGAGAGCTCGTCATTATTCTAGCATCCATCGCTCAAAAAGGTAATTTTTCCAAATTCTCTACAGTGTTGGTGATCTATGACTTAAAACACCTTGCAGTGAACCGTAGTAAAGAAATAGGCCTGTCTGAATCTAACGATTCCGATGCGAACTAGAATGTTTCGTAAGATGACTGAGTTGTCAACCTCAGTTCAAAAAAATATTTGTCACTAAAAGTTCGATTTTACATAGACACCGAAGATGTACAGCCAAAAATTTTCTTTGATCAAGATTCGAACCCTCGACCTACCGTGCGTGACCTCTTTGAGACCCCTTACACATAGGTGCATAGATTGATGGAAGAACACAATGAATTGAGCATGTATCGTACCCCCTCTGCGTCTTGGAGACACTCCCTTTCTCCATTTTTTCGCAAGATCTGAACGGTCTTCCTCTGGGGCTGAACTGGCTCAGGTCGCTCCTCCCACTCCAATTCCTCCTCTTCTTTCTCGTATGGCCAGTGCTGAAACAGCTTAGTAATACGGCTGTTTTTCTAACCCACGCTGCGGGTTAAGTTTATGCGCAAATCTATGCGCTGTCTGAACAAGGTTACTGAGGAGAAATTCATTTTCGTATGCGTTTACTCTTCACACGTTATCGGTTTTTCTCGGAAGTCTGTAATTTTTTCTTCTTTTTGATCTACATGTTTCTTTGTCGGACGATGAGAGCAATCTATGCGCTGTCTGTTGGCCATGAGCTCTTTCGAACGGATCACCGACACTTTGTACCAACGATGAAATTGGCTAAAAAAATAACATTTTGATTAATTTTTTTGATGCTGTTTCGTTTCGTACGGCATTGTTAGCATAATCTTTACATGAGCCCGAAAAAAAAACAGTGAAAAAAACTGAAAAACAACAAAATCTCGCGGTAAAAAGTGTCAGTGGCGTGATACGCCTTCAAATATTTCAGCCATGAGCGCCTTCAGACAGTTTATCCATAAGCCCCTAAACAACGGCCCTGAGCCCCTAGTTCCTTATCTTCCCCGTGCGGTTTCTTTTATGCGAGCTTCGTATGGCTCTATTCAACTCTTGCCTTGAAGAAACGAAAATTCCATACTAAAATAAAACGTATTACAAGCTTTTTTCGAGGAAGCGCGTTGATTCTACTCGAAATGTGGATCATAAAACACCAAAAGGCAAACCTTGATCTTTTTGAAGTGCAGACTTTTGCCGAGGTATCTCTCTTCACAAACTAGCAGTTGAGCTTCCTCGAATCCCTGAGCGATGAAACTATTCGCATTCTTTGTCAATTCATTCTCATTTTTAGTAGTTCTAAATGTGGCGCGCGGTCGCGTTTCCATTTATTCCACCTGTCCTACCCCATCTTCCGAGCAAGCAGTTTTCTAATCCAAGGTTTAAAGATGCTATTTTTCCTAACCACGATCGATAATCTAATAGGATAACATTAACTATAAGATATTTAATCATATTAAAACATTGAAAAAATGTTTGTAAAGCTCTATAATATATGATTTGAAGTTTAGAATAATCTATAACTCAATAAACAAAAACAATTTAAATTGCGAATTTACTATAAATAAAGACCTTCGGTTTGTATCTGAGCCAGCTTCTGTAGAAGCACACAAAGCAGCGCCCGGTTAATCGCTCAGACGTCACAGAGTCGACGTAGTTCGTTATAAATACCTGAACAGCCTTAATTGTGAAAGAAATACCTGAAAACCCTTAATTGTGCAAGAAATACCTGAAAACCCTAGTTTGTAAAACTTTCGTGTTTCAAATGGTCTTCTATACTTTTCGAAGAGACTAAGGCTCTAAATTTCCAATACAAAGGTCCGCCTACTACTAGGCCATTTAACGATTGCTTAGTGCTGATCTACCTTCTTATCTCGATCGAGTCGTTTCCAGCAAAACACTATGGAATCTAAAACAGAACATTTCAGTTTCCCGAAACGATTCGCCATTTTAGGAATCTTTTATGAATAGAAGTAATTTTATGTCATGGTAGTTCAATGGCAAAACGCCAAAGTCATTCTGTAACATTACAGTTATACTTCAATTTGACAAACTGTCTGTATGTTTTTTCTATTATGTTATACATATATAACTTCGACATGGCATATTCCTGTGTTATCCTTAGTTGAGAGGTAACACGCGCTGTCAAGCACAGATATGACTCTCAGGTTCGAATCCGAGACACTGCTCGTCTTTTGTCAGGAATTATATTCAACAAGATCCTCACCTCGTTTTCCATGAACTTCTTAGTGACCAGATGGAAAGTCTCGTGTGGGCGGTAGAACCACCGGCCTCTGACAAATATCACTCCCTTATCATCTCTGAATATCCGTTCGATTCGGATGACATGTGTATCGGGAACACCGCTCTCGGACGGTGCGACCAGGGCAAAGCCTCCGGGCTTGTAAGTCACCCCCTCCACCTCCAGGCTCTCCAGATCGACTTCACCCTGAAAACCGAGAAATATGAATGATCTTCACCGTTTATTACGCGATTTGTTGTTAAATATTTTATGCCAGACCGGCTTACGATCAGGCGTTAAATGAGGCCGATTCAAGGCATTTTTGTACGTGCCGAGCGAGTTGAAAATGGACTGGAAAAGGCAAATACAGTGGCAACACAAGTAGAGGGAAAGTAAAAGAAATGAAGGAGAAGATATGTAGATCATTCCCGGCACGAACATATATGCGCCAACATAGCTGGGCCGGTAACTATTTAACACCTGCTAACGATATATTTGATAAGGATGGGCCCAATTCGCCACAGAAGGCGGGAAAAAAAAAGGAATTTTGAAGTTTTTGTCAGCCATACGAGAAAGGAAAAAGTGAGTGATGAACCAGAAAAGTCATTACAGTCATTACATGACAGAAATAATGGAAAAGGAAGAGGACAATGTCCCGATTCGAATTAAGAGAAAATGAATCCTAGAATGATCAGTTATAAAATTTAAAGGCAGTGATGCCGACCATTGATTAAACCATCCCACGGCAAAAAGCCAATACACCAGGCGGGATCGAACCTAGCCATTTCCTCTCAAACCAGGAGCAAGCGCGCTACCATTACACCACGGCGACACATTGCTATGCCGTGCGATATGAAAGGTTCGATTGCCTCTAAGAGAAGATAGCTTGAGCTTTGATCTATTACTTGTTCAAACTCATCACTAACACAGTTGTAAGAAACAATCTTTCAAAAATAAGAGAAATTGGACCAAGGCATATGCAACCTAAACGTTGCACTGTCGAGTCTTAATGATGATGTGAATAGAAACGCGTTCCAACACGTCCTCTCACGAACCTCGCACTTCTCTTCTTTCTGCTCCTTTTCTTCCTTCTTGTCATTCTCGGCCTCTTCGGACGCCTTTCTCCTCTTCTTGATCTCCAGATCTTCTTGCACATCCTAAAACCAAATTTCCAATGTACATTTTTGATTAATACGGTTCCTGAATATCGATTGACTCAGTTCCTGAATATCGATTGACTTAGTTCCTGAATATCGATTGACTCAGTTCCTGAATATCGATTGACTCAGTTTCTACCATAGATAACAGGGAAATTCCTTCACTCGCTCGCCCTCTCATCATAACTTGCCAATCTCTCGCCCTTGGCTGCCTCATATTCTCTCGACATCATGAATGAATCCAGTGAAGCTACATTTATCATGCAGCGATCATTCACTCATATTCTTTTTTCCACTACATACACCTTTTTTCCAGAAGAAAAGCCCACTCCAAACGGAGTAAATAGTCACACTGAGAACTAAATAGTCACACTGAGAACTAAATAGTCACACTGAGAACTAAATAGTCACACTGAGAACTAAATAGTCACACTGAGAACTAAATAGTCACACTGAGAACTAAATAGTCACACTGAGAACTAAATAGTCACACTGAGAACTAAATAGTCACACTGAGAACTAAATAGTCACACTGAGAACTAAATAGTCACACTGAGAACTAAATAGTCACATTGAGAACTAAATAGTCACACTGAGAACTAAATAGTCACACTGAGAACTAAATAGTCACACTGAGAACTAAATAGTCACACTGAGAACTAAATAGTCACACTGAGAACTAAATAGTCACACTGAGAACTAAATAGTCACACTGAGAACTAAATAGTCACACTGAGAACTAAATAGTCACACTGAGAACTAAATAGTCACACTGAGAACTAAATAGTCACACTGAGAACTAAATAGTCACACTGAGAACTAAATAGTCACACTGAGAACTAAATAGTCATACTGAGAACTAAATAGTCACACTGAGAACTAAATAGTCACACTGAGAACTAAATAGTCACACTGAGAACTAAATAGTCACACTGAGAACTAAATAGTCACACTGAGAACTAAATAGTCACACTGAGAACTAAATAGTCACACTGAGAACTAAATAGTCACACTGAGAACTAAATAGTCACACTGAGAACTAAATAGTCACACTGAGAACTAAATAGTCACACTGAGAACTAAATAGTCAAACTGAGAACTAAATAGTCACACTGAGAACCAACTCTGATCGTGGTGAGAAAAGCCGTGGAGATGATAATGTCCTTACACGTCTCGTCTCGCACTCTTATAAAGGCCAGCTGCACAGCGCATGCGTCCTCCCACATCTGCGAGAGCTTATCGAAATTTTTTTTACAGTTTGTTTTCTCCATTTTCCCACTCCCTCTACGTTTTCATCGCTTTCTTTTTCCTCCTCTCTCTTTCCTTTCTCTCTCTCCCTGTCTCTCCATTCTCTCTCACCCTCTTTCTCTCTCTCTCTCCCTGTCTCTCCATTCTCTCTCACCCTCTTTCTCTCTTCCGATTCTCTCTCCCTCTTTCTGTCCATACTCTCTCTTCAACCTGCGAGTCGGTTCTCGAGTAGATTCTCGTCATCTCCAGCAGGTAGAAGACATCTCGTTGCAGTCGATCGAGTCTTCTGTATCTGTTTCTGTCAATGTTCCTCTTGATCTCGTCAAGTGAGAATGGCATGTCCACATCCGCCACTCCTCGCCCCTTCAACAGCTCCAGCACATCTATCAGCCCATCCGAGTAGCATCGCCCGTCCGCGTCCTGTTAATCAGACTGTTTCTTCCTATCCACAGAAAGAACGTGTATATCAAGATGACTAATGAAGTGGGACCGGCATGCCTTTGAGAGAGCGCGAGAGCGTGTGATGCTGAAGAAAGGATGCGGACGATCAGTTCATTTCTTTTCTCGGATAGCGCATACATTTGCGGATATATTTGCGCAGAGGTTTTACACGCACTACGGGTTAAAAGAATCCGCCGCCGAATACACGTGTAGATCATTAAACATAATCTTGAGAGAACGAAAGGCTTAGAAGAGAGACCGAAACTGTACGATGGAAGAAAAAAAACGTGATTTGAACAGAGCACGTGTTACTCTAAATATCGTCAAAATTTGCGCATACATTTCACCCGAATTCCGGTTTAGAGAAGAAAAAACCACTGCTGTTAACATCATTATGTAGTTATTTCCTCGAGTGAGCGGCTGCGTTTTCCTTTTTCATATCAAGAACAGTAAAAGCTCCGCTCCATAGTAAGTCTTAGACTCTTTGAGCCCATAACGTCAAAACTGCGTCTCAACTTTACGTTAGGAAACCAATTCTACACTGTGATTTTACTCGCTTATAGTGGCTGAAACCACCGGCGCAAATGGTGTTGTCAGAGTGTTTCAACAGATTCACATTGATACCCGTTTCTTCGTTCAACTATTGGTTTCTTGACTCTATACATTCTCTTTCCTATCTCTAGAAAACAAAAATTGCTTTTTTCGCTCCGTTGGCTCAGAAATGTAAGAATTCAAAAACCAAACATAAAAAGAAGCCTTTTCGACCTTTTCATTGAAGACGCCGACAATGATATTAGTGAAGAGAGTCCGGATCTCTGCCTGCAACAAAAGTAATACAATGGTTGATCGATGCTCGAAACACACTGGCAACAGTGGCCATTCTTGACTCTACAGCCTTAAGATTAAGAGCCTGTCACGGATGGAGCCGGATCATCCAGTCCAGAATCGAGCGCGACCTCAGGTGGCGGATAGAGGGACGCCTCCCTACGAAGAATTCGCGCTGGGAGGCAGCGGGAGAAATCCCGCCACGGACCAAAACTGGGTAGTATAGCTCGTCAAAGGAGGGCGATGCCGGACCGGCCTGGGCATGCCACCGGACAAAACATCAGCCGATACTCCGCTATACTTTTCAATGGCGAGTCGAGGCGCCAGTAAAATAACCTCTTGCCCTTCTCCGGTTAACGAATGGGTCTCGCCAAGAGGATCGCCGACTGCGGTGCGAGTGTAGACGGAGAAAATCTCTCCGGACTCAAAAGGATCCTCACCACCAACCTATCCCAAAAGGACTCCCCTCGACAGGACCTATGGGCAAGACAACAACAACATGGATGATCGATACCATGGGTTTTTTTTAGTGTGCAAGAAACAACCGACAGAAGGTCTGACATGACTTATTAACCCCTCATCGATACAATAAACAGAAGAAGAAAGAATGGGCGTTTGAACCGAGAAAAGAAGAGTGAGCTAAAGCATGTTACTTTCTGACCTACATGTGCAAAAAGGTACTAATCTTAACATCAAATCTAAATATTTAACAGGTTCTTCCAGCCTGAACTTCAGATCTGAGAAGCATCAACAATCTGAACCGGAAATTTAGCAAACAGGTCCTGCTCGAGGGGGCTTCAGAAAACAGGTCCTAGACCAGCATGTTTCTCCAAGTCGCTCTGCGTTTTAAGGTCTCTCTCCAAAATCTGTCATATTGTCTTTTCGATTCTTGCCTATCTTTTTGTTTCTTCAACGGGTGGGACCCACATAATGTTTTAGACCCGAACTCTAGCGAACCGGTCCTAGACCAGGCTCCTAGCGAACTGGTCCTAGACAATGCTTCCGGCGAACTGGTCCTAGACAAGGCTTCTGGCGAACTGGTCCTACACCAGGCTTCTGGCAAACTGGCCCTACACCAGGCTTCTGGCAAAATGGTCCTACACCAGGCTTCTAGCGAACTGGTCCTACACCAGGCTTCTGGCCCTACACCAGGCTTCAGACGAACTGGTCCTACACCAGGCTTCTGGCGAACTCGTCCTACACCAGGCTTCTGGCAAACTGGTCCTAGAAAAGGCTTCTGGCGAACTGGTCCTACACCAGGCTTCTGACGAACTGGTCCTACACCAGGCTTCTGGCGAACTGGTCCTAGACAAGGCTTCTGGCGAACTGGTCCTAGAACAGAGGCCCTTAGCAGAGAGGTCCTGCTGACCTGGACTGAGAAGAGCTTCTCAGCGTTTGCGCCCAGCAGCTCCTTCTTCTTCTCCAGCAGGATGCGCTGCAGCTGAATTGCGTCCTTGTACAGCTGCGAGTCCGGCTCATTGTAGGTGCACGCATTGTCAATCATCAAGTGCAGGTCCGACATCAGCTCCCAATTCGATGAGTAATTCTTAAAATTGAGAAGAAAGGATAAAGAGTAAGTGAATGTATAACTTCTTATTACTTTTTCTCATTTAGATGAGTAATTATGTGCACAGATAGGAATGCATAAAGAGTAATGGAACGTTAAAATTCTGAAAAAAACAACACTTTTCTGGTGAAAGATAAACGCAGCGCTGCGTTCATCTTAGACCGGAAAAGAATTTTTTTCGAATTTTAACGCTCAATCAGTGAGATATTACTTTTTATGACTTGTTCTCAATTTGTGAGTGAATTTTAGCGCCGAGAAAAATCGATGAAGAGTAAATAAAGTTATTACTTTTCTATATTTGTTCCAGATTGAATAAGTAATTCTGTGAAAGGTTCAGAATAGATGAAGAGTAAAGAAAGGGATCGTTTTTTGATATTTGTTCTCAAAAAGAGAAACAAATTATTGTGCACCGAAAAAAAAGGCTGAGTGCAACTCCCGACTGTCGCAGGAAGAACTCCTTCTGCAGGAAGAACTTCTTCGCAGGAAGAACTCCTTCTGCAGGAAGAACTCCTTCTGCAGGAAGAACTTCTTCGCAGGAAGAACTCCTTCTGCAGGAAGAACTCCTTCTGCAGGAAGAACTCCTTCTGCAGGAAGAACTTCTTCGCAGGAAGAACTCCTTCTGCAGGAAGAACTCCTTCTGCAGGAAGAACTCCTTCTGCAGGAAGAACTCCTTCTGCAGGAAGAACTTCTTCGCAGGAAGAACTCCTTCTGCAGGAAGAACTTCTTCGCAGGAAGAACTCCTTCTGCAGGAAGAACTCCTTCTGCAGGAAGAACTTCTTCGCAGGAAGAACTCCTTCTGCAGGAAGAACTCCTTCTGCAGGAAGAACTCCTTCTGCAGGAAGAACTCCTTCTGCAGGAAGAACTTCTTCGCAGGAAGAACTCCTTCTGCAGGAAGAACTTCTTCTGCAGGAAGAACTCCTTCTGCAGGAAGAACTTCTTCTTCCATCTATTCAATTAGATTAGTGATTGCATCGTAAATAATAAGATCCACCAATAACCTGTGAGTTTATTTTTAGCTGAATTTTGTGGAGATCAATTGGCTTCTTGATGACTTCATAGTAGTTTGGGTACTCCTGTAAAGCATTCACCAGGCAATTACTACCGTAACCATCACCCTATATCTAATACTCATGCGACGCATTGAAACGAATAAATTCAGAACAATGATTACAAAATATGGAGACAATAATATCGATCAATTATAAAGTTTGTGGATGAAAAATATTCTTGCAGGCTGAGCATAATATCTATAAGCAGGTTTTTAGAGCACACACAAGAAATAAAACTCAAAAAAATTACACATCTAAAAAAGCTGTTTGAAAAATGCTCAAGCGCACCTCAAGTTACCGCTACTGTAACCTTAAACCATTTACTACCGTAAACTTAAACCAAATATTACCGTAAGTTTTCCCAACCGACCTGCTTGGAGGGCAACTTTAGGAAACAGTTGGCTATCTTTCTGTTCTTATCATCGCGACACTCTCGAAGAAAAGCGACGAAAGCCGTCATTTTCTTCTGCTCTTCTGTGTGAATTCCTCCCTTCTCTGAAATCACACAAATAAGGCTTTCAGAATTCTCAACTTCTGAGGGTCTCAACCTTTCAGGGTCCTTTTATTAAGGGTCAAAATCCATCAGGAGTCTTGAATGACTGAGAAGTGTTAAAGTTACCTGAGCTAAAAACATGTAACTGGTGCACAATACAGACCCGAATACTTTCTTCCCACGTCTCAAACTAACTGAGTTTCAATTTCTGAGAGAGCGAGGGGAAAGGAATATGATGGCCTGAAAACCCGAATCAGGCCCTAACTTTAAACGAGAGAGAGAGAGCGAGCGAGTGAGAGAGAGAGGGAGAGAGAGAGAGAGAGAGAGAGAGAGAGAGGGAGAGAGGGAGAGAGAGAGAGAGAGAGAGAGAGAGAGAGAGAGAGAGAGAGAGAGAGAGAGAGAGAGAGAGAGAGAGCGATGATCACCTAATCCGTTCAACAATGCCTTTTTGTCTCCCATTGTCCGCCCATAACCTTTCTACTGCTGTTCTTATCTACCTGATTTCTTGGCAGGTATGGACAGAAAAAAAGGATGAGAAAAAAGATCAATTCATATGTTTAAATTTCAAATTATTTATGTATAACTAATGTATAACCTTTAGTGCTCTTCTTTTCGGTTCTCGGAGTAGTAGCATGAACTGTAAGTACCGGTGTGATCGGAGGCGTTCTGGGCAGAATCGCAGGTGAGCTGCAGAAAGGGACCTATTTTCACGAACATAAATAACACTTATTAGGGGTACGTTAAAAGGTCTTTTTTGTCTTGGAGACCCTTTCTCTACATTGAAAAGTTCCGGAAAATGTCACAAAAAACATTAAAATCTAGAAATAGTTTTACGATCTGCACTCTTAACACTTTTAAAGCGAGAATTTTCCATTTCTCTGAACTTGCAGTGATCGAACTGAAAGCTTGATGATAACAATTACCGTACCTAAGCTTCTCCTTTATCCACTGAGGAGCCTCGAAAGGCATCGATTTCATCGAATCATGCGTATTTGATACCAATTCTTGCAGCGTTTCTGCGTCTCTGAAAACAGTTGAAATGAAGGTTTCTTGCCCCGTTGTCAATAACATAGGTCACCAGCGCTGTTGAGAATTTTAAAAAAGACCGTTATTTGAGTGATTTGGCCTAGAACAATGACTTCTTCTCCCTTCTCCACTCTTCAACTTTAGCTCGTTTCTCATTATTCTAAACTCCTCCGCTCAAAGAGCGGTCGTTCGTTTGAAATTTTCAACAGTTACGCTTCACGCGTGATGCTCAATAACTTACTAGCTCAATACCTTTTAAAAGATGCCTCTGAGCAGAGGAATTAATGAGAAAAAAAATCGTGCAAAATTTGTGGATCGGGTGGTATCCGAACACGGATCATTCGCTTTTCCATGCGATGTTCTCTCACTGAGCTACCAATGAAACGATCAGTAACATATCCGGAGGCACTTTGACTGTACAAAGAAAGTCTAACCGATATATGTTAGAATTAGGCTCGTTGTAGCGCCTAGCATTCTCGAACAGTGTTGCAAAGTCTGCCATGAGCTCGTTCGATGATGTGTACTGTGAGGCAAATGGTTACTGTACAAGAAAAGTATACTGTAAAATAAAGTTAATACGGTAAGGAGGAAGTTCTATGTAAGTAGTGAAGTAAACTAATGAACATAGTTCACTTCGATGAAAAAAGGCATGTTAAGAAGTGAATGTTAACTGTTAAAAATAACCCGGTGAGAGGAAACTTAATTTGAGCAAAAAGCTCTACTATAAAATACGCTCAGTGAAAGTACCTGAAATAGTGGACAAAAACAACCATTAGCTTGATTGCTTTGATGCATTTAGCCTTAAGTTTTTAAAAAAAAACCCTGAAGTACACGTAAGATATGAAAACTACCAACCCCGTTGTTTTCAATCTTCTTCTTGATAAAAGTGAGATCGATGGGGTTTTCGATGAACTCGTAGTAGGACGGATACTCCGCCCTTGAAGGCAGCTTCAGAAAGGCGCGCGCCGGCCAATACGTGCCGTTCTCCTTAAACATGCTACAATCAACGCCGAGGATTAGATCGTCTACCAGGATTCAATATACCAATGACTCAATGCCGGGTTCAAGTCCGCGGGCCTCTATACTCTCTATAAGACATAATCAGAGGATATAGTCCGGGCCTGGCATCCTCGATCCGCCTTGCCCAACTGGTTTCTCTAACCCACACTGCGGATGAAATCTCTGCACTAATCCGAAAAGCTAATGACACAAATGCTCCGTTTTGCATTCTTCATTTTTCATCGCAAGATTTCGGCCTCTCTAATAAATCTTCCGTTCCCTCGATATCAATATCTTTGGTCTCCACTCTTCTTTCGCATGTGTCGAGAAACAGTCTGCCTCGCTTACTCTATAGTCGTTGACGATATCCCAGAACATCATGAGCTTCACTCGAAACCTCAGCATCAACTCATCCATACTCTTCCTGCCCGGTTTTCCCGTGGGCGGCGGCAGTGGCGTGATTCCAGTCGACAACGGACGATTGCGTCGCCATTTCTTTCTGTGATAAAAAACACTTTAGTGAAAAGTGTACTCATCCTAGGAAAACGTACTTGTCGTCCTAAAAAAGGTTACTCGTCGTAATTTAAAAAAGGGTACTCAAAAAGTTTTTAAAAAGAGTATTCAATGCGTTTTCGTATGTTATTTCTTTTCTTCTTTTTTTTTTTTAAATAGTTACCTATATGTTTTTGAAAGGGTACTCACCGCACTGTTAAAAAGTACTCCTTGAGCTTGAACGAAATTGGGTACTCTAGTTATGTTTTTGTAGATTTCATTTACTGTTAGACTGGGTAGCAGAGAGAGACTTATCGAATTGCTAGCACCATTGAAATAGATTCCTCAACCGACTTCCCGACCTATCTTAGCATTCTCCATCGCTCTTTTTGAAAACTGGATCTCACGCTCATATTTACCAGCACTTGTCAAACTATCGAAGAAGAAAAAAAAATTACGCTTCATCGAGCGGAAGCATCACCTAAATACAAATATATTAACCCGTCCTTACTTTAGGATGTGCGCAGGGTGGGAGTCGAACCATAGCCTATCGCACGGCAATCACAAATACTTCCAATATGCCACACCCTTTCTTTCATCTCTCTCTCTCTCTCTCTCTCTCTCTTGATCTAAACACTGTGAAGGGCTCATTACTTCGGAGAGGTCAGAGCCGGCTCCGGAGTGAGGTGAGCCACGGTCGGAGCCGACGGAGTTGCATCTGCTACCAGCGTGAACCCATCCTTCTCCTCCTCCCAGCTATCTTCTTCCTTGAGCCTTCTCGCGCCTCTCGAAGGCTTCATCTTCTCTGATCCCGCCTTAGGCGACGTGTGCGATGATCCCGGTTTCAGGTACTTCTGCAGATGAATGTTCTCAAAAAGGTTTTAAAAGATCCCCCGCCCCCAGAAAGTTCCTAGCCCTTTCTCCTTCCGCTCCAATCGTTGTCATATGTTATCAGGACACAACACATTTCCCCCGGTTCTTCGCCGTTACAAGTTCTTCTTTTTCTTACGCTCTTTTTTGTATCAACTGTAACGCTTTTCCAATCTCTCATCCCATCTCATCCTTCTCGCGCGCGTCTTTCTTCAACCTCAATCTCCGCACCCATGCGTCATCTGCATTCATCAAAAAAGAACACTACTTTGAGCGGGGGCTTAGAATAACAAGACTGTTTCTTTGCAATTCTTGACAAGTGCAAATGACAAGGCTGTTTCTCTTCACCCGCAGAATGAATGTGTCTATCAATATGACTAATCATGAGAGAAAGACAGGCGTTTGAGAGAGCACACGTGTAAAAGAGAGGATGCAGACGATCGAAGTATTTTCATAACTAGCTTTTTTGGACAGCGCATAGATTCGCGTATAGATTTTACCCGCGCCTCGGGTAAGAGAAACATACTGTAAGTGAATTCTGCCTGATACGGGCAGAAAATCCATTGACCAACTTCGAGATCCATCTCGGGCTTGAGCTGCCACGCCTTGGTCACCGTAATCTCGCGCAGCTTTTTCGCCGCCTTGTATATCTCGCTGCCTTCAACGTTGTACTCGCAGGCATTCGCAAAGACCAGCATGAGATCATCCACTAGTTGCTCAAGCTCCTTGTAGTCCCCCTTCTTCAGCTTAGAGTTGATCATGAAGAAAGACATCGGCTGCGCAATCTGCAAACACGCATTCTCTCACCATTACAGAACGACTTGCTCATAAATTCACACTAAAAAAACTTAGATCCATTTTTGGAACTTTTGACCAGTTGGATCCTGGCGTCGCTCTGGAAACCAATAGAGAGACAAAATCTCCAGACCAGGCATCAAGTTAAAAGAAACATGCTGGATTCAATAACCCATTTACTCTGACCTTCACAAAGCTATTTACCATATCTTTCCGGAAGGCATTAGCGCAATTAAGGCGGGTATAACCGCAGAGTATTTCATAAGAAGTACTTGTGGAGTTAATTAAGCAGCTGAAGAAATCTACAGTATCTTACAATTACAGTAAACCCATATTAACAGTATCTCTTTGAACTCATACCTCATCGAAATAGTCCGGATAGTAGTGCTTCGAAGGCAGCTCCAGAAAGGGGTCCGATAGCATCGTCTCATGGTCATTCATGCTTGTGGGCGCGTTCCGCACCGTCCAGTACAGCTGGCCAATCGGGTCATCCGAGGATTCCATTTCCTACAGGCAGACAGTTACCGTAATCCTACAAGCTGAAATTACTGTGGACAGTTTCATTAAAATCATCGTAGAATCACCGTAAAATGAGATGTTAAAGGCACTGTAAATCGCTTCATCAGGGTTATCAAAGAGCTACCATTACACTTGAATGCCCAAGTTTGCCATAATGGTAGTATGCGCGACTATAGAGCGAAGGGTTCCAAGTTCGACGCCCAACACGGACTGGTTTACCTAAACCAAGGGGTCAAGAAAAATTGGTAGTGTTAGTACGAGTTCTGGTAGTGTTAGTACTGCTGGTAAGCACATCAGGAGCGACCTGGGGCGCAGCCACTGGTTCTACCAGGATAGGTATGTCTTCCATTTTAGGAAAGCCACGAGGCCACGAGACCCAGCCACGAGGCGAAAATAAGAGCGAGGAATACATAGGCGAGTCCTTTCATCAAATTGGTAGTAAGCAAATATTCTTGCATGCAGGGGTTTTTTAGTGTGACAGATTACGGGACAGACGCCCGCCAAAGGCGGGAAATTTTTTTTTTCACATAAGGGTCCCCCCTTACGATTTGGAAAAACAGAGGCCCGCCGAAAGCGGAAAAAAAAATTTCACATAAGGGTCCCCCTTCGGGGTAAAAATTTTTTTTTTCTTTTGTTTTTTCTTACATAAGGATCCCCCTTACCTTTTTTCACATAAGGTTCCCCCCTAAAGATTTGGAACACAGAGGGCCACCGAAAGAGAATCTGTCATGACTAAATAACCCCTGCTTGCATGTGATTTCTCTTCAATTCGTTCTATCAACTACAGTAACCCTTTCATCGATGCAGTGAAAAACCAAAACTACAAACTACAACCTCGTCCTCTTCAGAGTCTTCTGAATAGTCATCATTCTCGTCCACCGAGGACTGCGCGAGCAGTGAATCTACGGCCTGCCGTGCATGTTCCATCCTGAACAGAACTATTTTTAATGTTTCTTCAGTGAAAAATACAAATTTCGGCCTACTACTGAGTAACACAAACTGCGCTTTGCAGCCAAAAACGCGAATTTCAATCCTATTAAGCACATTTCTTGATGTTCCCGGTTTCTGAAGCGGTTTTTCTCAAATTCTTCTTCGAGTTACATCGAACTGAATACGGGTTATATGTATTGAGCTTCTTTAAGCTGTATCTTCTAATACCATTTTTTAATTAAAACGGCTTAGAATTTATTGAATGACTCCTTTTTTCTCTATATCAAGATAATTAGTCTTCAAAAGGTATCAAATTGCTTCGACCAATGCCCATATTTTTTCATTCCTTTTTGGATCGCACTCTTTTTTCGGTCGTTTTCAATCACTTCCCAATTTTTCAACTCTTCCCTATTTTCTCTACCCCGTCTCTTCATCATTCTATCACCTCGCATTTATAATAATAACCTCGCAATTATAACTATGACCTTGTAATTATAAAAGAACTAGATTCCTTATTAACAACAAAAAAACGATACCTTTAGATGAGAAAAGGAATAATATAACAACAATAAATACCTCTTATGGGATATATTCCTGCCGACCACCTCATTTTTCTTCTTCAAAAACGCCTTCAAAATAATATTGGCATCTTTGTGGATGAGTGAACTTGGCTTATTAAACACCTGAAAACAAATTGAGTCACGTAGGATGAATATAGGTACAAACCTCACAATCGTAATCAGGGGGGGGTACAAACCTCACAATCGTAATCAGGGGGGGGGTACAAACCTCACAATCGTAATCAGGGGGGGGGGTACAAACCTCACAATCGTAATCAGCAAAAAAATAAATAAATGAAACGCAAGATTAACCTAAACATGTTGTTTATCTGACCCGCAGCATACATATATATATATTACTTATTATACTTATCGATCGCAGATTAGCTCATATAACTTAGAAATAATTTATTGAATGAATAATGCAAGAAATAACTTAATGAATGAGTCCACGAATACAGTAACCTTGGCATTGTTGCAGAGAAGTTTGAAGTCTGCCTCCAGCAGCTTCATATGCGTGTAGCAGCCCGCGCGCGTCTTTTCCGCAATTGTTCGCAGATCAATCGGCGTCTTGATCTTCACATAATATGAAGGGAATTCCTGGAATTGTGGATTCTTGCTTTAACGATTATGTAAAACCCTGTAATTCTCTTTCTTTTGCTTGTAAACTCTAGGCGCAAACAGGGGTTAAATAGTGACCGGATCGGTCCCGTCGGCGGATACATGTACACATACTATTGACAAAAAACTCCCATTCTTTTCTTACCCTTTTCCTTCATCCCCTCTTCTTTTTTCCTCCGAACTTTGAGCAGTGGATACATGCAAACCCGAATTGGGCGGCTCCATTTAACCCCTGGGCGCAAATCTATGCGCTTATGAATAAAGCTACTGGTATGAAGGCTGTGATCGTCTGCATCCTCTCTTTTACATCACACGCTCTCTCGAAAGCCTGCCATTCCCTCCAGGGGTTTTTAGTGTGCAAGAAAAAGGTACAGACGCTAACCAAAAGCGGAATAATTTTTCTCTCACATGAGTGTTTCTCCTTATTATTAAAAAAACAACAGAAGCCCGCGAAAAAAAATTAGGGGGGGTTAGGGGTCCCCCCTTATGATTTGGAAAAACAGAGACCCGCCAACAGAAGGTCGGACATGACTATTTATTTCCTGGTTCCCTCTTCTTTTTGATATACCAATTCTCTCTGCGGGTGGGAAGAAACAGCCCTATCGAGTTTGCCCCTTTTCAGTGCGTAGAAAAAAAGATTTGCGTTCCGTTTCCCGTTGTTGTTGTTGTTTGTCCATAGATCCTATCGAGCGGAGGAGTCCTTTGGGATAGGTTGGTGAGGATCCTTTTGAGTCCGGAGAAATTTTCTCCGTCTACACTCGCACCGCAGTCGGCGATCCTCTTCGCGAGACCCATTCGTTAACCGGAGAAGGGCAAGAGGCTCTTTTACTGGCGCCTCGACTCGCCATTACAAAGTATAGGGGAGTATCGGCTGATGTTTTATCCGGCTCGAAACACACTGGCAACAGTGGCCATTCGTGACTCTACAGCCTTAAGAGCCTGTCACGGATGGAGCCGGATCATCCAGTCCAGAATCGAGCGCGACCTCAGGTGGCGGATAGAGGGACGCCTCCCTACGAAGAATTCGTGCTGGGAGGTAGCGGGAGAAATCCCGCCGCGGACCAAAACTGGGTAGTATAGCTCGTCAAAGGAGGGCGATGCCGGACCGGCCTGGGCATGCCACCGGACAAAACATCAGCCGATACTCCGCTATACTTTTCAATGGCGAGTCGAGGCGCCAGTAAAACAACCTCTTGCCCTTCTCCGGTTAACGAATGGGTCTCGCCAAGAGGATCGCCGACTGCGGTGCGAGTGTAGACGGAGAAAATCTCTCCGGACTCAAAAGGATCCTCAACACCAACCTATCCCAAAAGGACTCCCCTCGACAGGACCTATGGGCAAAACAACAACAACAACATGTTTTATCCGGTGGCATGCCCAGGCCAGTCTGGCATCGCCCTCCTTTGACGAACTATACTTTTCCGTTTCCCGTAATCCAGACAACTTGACAGCACCGTTTGCAGTCCCGAACCGGGAACTTGCCAGACCCTTCCAAAATTCACAGGATTCATTCGCAACCCGCTAAGGCTCACTGAAACCTTTCAAAAAAGCAAGAACTTAGCCAAGACCATACCAGGACTCATTCACCAACCTCAGGACTCTGCAGGAGCCGGAAAGGAGGGCTGATCAGTCGCTTCGAGTCATCTGTTAGCTCCAGAATTGTGCAGAGTATGTCTTCCACCTTCAAAAACAACATTCACTTTCCTCAATGATTGAAAACACCTAGAGGACCTTTTCCCGATCGCCAAAACAGCTGAAGTGTCAGATCGATGTTCGAAGAAAAAACAACTTTCATTGCCATCAAATTCCATTCAGATTACTGTAAGTACAATAGTTTAACAATCATACAATCGCGCGGAAAACAGCTGGTCCACCGGGCGGGATTGAACCCACCCATCTTTTCTGAATCCGCGTTACCATTACACCACGGTGACACATTGATATTCCGTGCGATAGTGCTATATGAATGGCTCAAGGCAACTGCACCAGTGTGTTTCTTAGAACCCGCACAAATTTTTTCGAGCGCGTGGTTTTTTTTGTTTATTTCAGAGTTCAACATTCAATTTTTCCATTGATTTGTAACTTACTTACGAAAAATCCGAGAAAAAAAGTTTTCCAAGCTCATAGATTTCAATGTTTTTCGGGGTTTTTGGAGAGCGCATAGATTTTTTACCCGCAGTTCGGGTCAAACACCCTGAATTGCACTTAATCCCTGATTTAAAAGAGATGGCTGGGTTCGATCCCACCCGGTGGACCACAATTTTTTCTGTGCAGTGGTATTCTCAATTGTCGTCTCAAGCAGGCGTCACTGCCTTTAAATTGTGTAACTGAGCATTTGAAGACTTATAACATTCTAAATCATAAGCACCAACTTGAGCGACATCCAATGTGTCGGAAGAAGCCGCAGTTGCAGCTGAACCGGAAGGAGAAACAGATCTGTAACTGCAACAAGAGAAGTTACAGTTGATATTACCCGGCCTTGATTACCATGACATTCACTAGACAATCACTGTCATCCGATCTTGACTATCATTGCATTCACTCATGCTCGAGTGACATTTCAGAATCAACCATTTAATCATTTATTTTCAGACTCAACCATTTCAAAACTGTGAATGCTTATATCAGATACTATCTAGTTATAATTGATTGCCTTTTTGGCCTGTCACATCTTCTACATTCATGTTCCTTCGACATTCTTAATCTATACATTTTGACATTCGCTGTTTATTCACGTAACTTAGTCATGACCATTGCTATTCTCTACTGTCATATGCTTTGACAATCAAGGTACCTGCTCAGATCCGACGGATGAGGAGAGAGAGTATCTCTCGCTTCTTTCTTCAACTCTCCGTTGGCCATTAGCCCCGCCTCTCGAGCCTCCCACAGCCCTTTCTTCTCCTCCAACACTTGCTGCAGTCTCATAGCGTCGCCATATTCTGTTGAAGACGGCTGAAATATCGGAATCACGATCGATATTTGCCCCATCCCAACCCCCCCAAAACTCAACAAGGTTAACTTGCGTTGATACTTTATCGCAAGGGTGATTTCGGAAAGGGCAGGGAGGGGGTCTAATAGAGGAGTGATTCGTTGGTTGGTAAATTTTTGTTTGGTTGATTACATTGAGGAATTGAATTGGTTGATAAATTGTTGGTTGGTTGATAAATTGAGGAAACGAACGTTTTTCTAGCGATAAAGTCTGGAAGATTGAGAATTGAGCTAGAGATGAAGGTTAACGCAGAGAGAGCTCCTCATTAGGCTGGACTTTCCATTTGAAGAAAAAAAAAGGATCCCCAACCCCCTCAGGTTAAGAAAAGAAACAAAACAGCCCATCCATGACTTCAGTGAGGACTGTCAGAGTGATCTAGAAAACTTTTCTTTAATCTAGGCGAAAAAAGGCAAAAAAATTTCAACCTAGAAATTTTTTTACATTTAGGAAGTGTAAATCTAAATTTTTGATCTAGGAATTTCTGTGCCCATTATCTTTCTCCCCATCGTGTGAAAGTAAGAAGTGACCGAATAAGCTTCATTGATTGTAATATGTTTATGGACAGCGACAGCGGGATATTCTCACCCTCACTTCTTCCTTTTAACATCTCCCTGTTGATAGTAGTTCTATCTATAATACTCTTAACTCTGAACTCTCACGAGGCCAAACCGGCCTATTGTGATGTCGGCTAACCTCGAAGTACTGAGCGCAATTATCAATCATGAGCTGGAAGTCGGCGTAGAACTCCTCCACTTTTGCGTACTCCTCCATCCTGAGCTTCTGCTGGAGCCGCGCAATGTCCATCGGCTCCTTCACCACTTTGTAGTAGTCCGGATCGGAACTGGAATGGCTCCGGTTGTGGCGTGATATTGAGTTGTATTCAAAATCTTAAAATCTTAACATCTCATCTTAACAGTTGTTAAATAAGTATTCAAAATTTGTCAACAAGCAGTGATAATACGCTCACTAAAGTCTCAAATGATATTTGACAAGTTTATTGCTCAAGTGTACTGTTCAGCGCAGACAAAAAGGCTCGTGATCATCATGGTCGCAATCAGCCTCTGACTGTGCTTCGTTTCATTTTTCGCACTTTAATTATCAAAGTGACACGCTCGGGTCAACACCTTCAACCTGGATCCAATATCCCCTTACACCCAAACTTAACCTATTGCGATAAAGTATATATATATATATATGTATATATATAGGGTTTAATAGTAACAAAACCAGCTATGTTGAAGCATGCATTTAGGCGCCGAAAATGATATACATACATCCTGTTATTTCTCCTTTCTATTTTACTTTCCTTCACGTCCCTCACCATATTTATTAGCCTTTCCCAAGGGTTAAATGGTTACCGGACCAGCTATCTTAGCGCAGAGAATGATCTACATTCTCTTCTCCTTCCGTTCTGTTTCACTTTTTCTCTAATTCTTTTTTCGTCTTTCCCCATTCTTTTTCCACTCGCTCGGCGCGTACAAACATGGCTTAAACGCCTGAAGTAATGGAAGCGCGTTACATTTGAATGTGATGGACCTCTCTTGTAACGAAAACGCATCAAAACCTAGAAAATCAAAAGGGCATTTGAAAAACAAAACAGAAAAAATCGAGAGATGGTGGAGTGGAAAGAAATCAGAGAGAGAGAGAGAGAGAGAGAGAGAGAGAGAGAGAGAGAGAGAGAGAGAGAGAGAGAGAGAAGAGAGAGAGATTAAAATTAAAGAAGCCGTTAACAATTCAGGTAGTTATGTTTACTGATAAGCACAGTTTTACTCTCACGCGCACCATGCTCTGTTTCAAAACATGTGAAAAATTAATGTTTTTATATAGATCTTGTTTCTTTCTTCGCACGTTTGGTAGCAAGTGCCATAGCTCACCAGGATGTGTTGAAAATTTCTTTTTGAGCGGGTGACCGGGCGACCCTAGCGACCGAAAAAGGGGAGGGAGTAATCAAAGGGGGAGGGAGTAATCAAAGGGGGAGGGAGTAATCAAAGGGGGAGGGAGTAATCAAAGGGGGAGGGAGTAATCAAAGGGGGAGGGAGTAATCAAAGGGGGAGGGAGTAATCAAAGGGGGAGGGAGTAATCAAAGGGGGAGGGAGTAATCAAAGGGGGAGGGAGTAATCAAAGGGGGAGGGAGTAATCAAAGGGGGAGGGAGTAATCAAAGGGGGAGGGAGTAATCAAAGGGGGAGGGAGTAATCAAAGGGGGAGGGAGTAATCAAAGGGGGAGGGAGTAATCAAAGGGGGAGGGAGTAATCAAAGGGGGAGGGAGTAATCAAAGGGGGAGGGAGTAATCAAAGAAAATTTGTGGTTTTTTTCCGGAGTCATTTGATCTTTTGTTTCGCATAGCACAGGCCAAAATTCAATATTCGACATTTTTCACTTACGAACTTTAACTTTTTTCATGAATTCTCATTTTCTGTTATATTTCTTCACCATAAAAAAGTTTTCTGGGTGACCGGGCGGACGACCGGGAGAACTTTAACAAGTTTGGTGAGATTTGGCAAGTAATGTTGAAAATTCAGCGCATAGGTCACAAAAATGGGTCAAGAATAAAAAACGTGGGCGGGGGGCCGGGTGCATAGCTCACCAGGATTTGCTGGAAAATATCGTTTCGGGCGAGCGACCCAATAAGAAATTTTTTTCCGTTTCACCCAAATGTTAATCCGGCCGTTGATACAATTCGTTGAAAATGTCAACAAGGCAGTCATTATGCACACAAACTTTTAAACTAGCCTTTATGGGGCATTTTCTAAGCATCACACAAACGCAAAGAGAGTAAGCTGGTTTTTTAGCGACTAGAGCTAAGTGAAATAAATTTCTTTCTCGGAGATGAGGCGGGCAACCGGGAGAAATTTAGCAAGTTTGGTGAGCTGTGGCCTGGTGGTAAAAAAAATTTTTCTCCAGTTTTCCGAATAATATAGATTTCTTCTTTTGTTTTCTTAGATTCTTTTCCAAAGTAAGAAATGAGAAAAAGCATTTTTGGCAGGGCAGCATTATTGGGGTAAATTTCTTTTTTATAGAGTTTTAATCTATTATTTCTTTAACTTGAATGTCATGATAAAAGGACTGCTGAATTCTTAATCGAACACTAAAAATACAAGGGCACATAAGAAATTATTTTTGCATCGTAAGAAAATATATCTGATAAAAGCTTATTTTAGCCTTCACGCTCAAAAATCGGTTTGTTATTAACTTTTTTTTAAAGAAAGAAGGGGGAGTTCCAGCAACAATAAAAAAAGAAGGGGGGTTTCAACAAAAAAAAAGAAAGAAGGGGGTGGGGTTTCAACAAAAAAAGAAAGAAAGGGGAGGGGTTCAAAAAAAAACTTTTTTCTCCGTTCAACCCAATCATACCCGTCCCACCTACAAACTTTCCAGTAATCAGTTTTTTAGGTCTCTACAAGGTGTAGGTCGGTAATTTTTATATCCAATTCATATATCTTCTGCTAGGTAAATCAATTATATTTTTCATCAGTAAAATGAATTTTTGAGTTAGAGGGCGGGCGACCGGGAGAAATTCCACAAGTTTGGTGAGCTATGCAGAGCTTGAATTCGTTAACAGTTGATTATTTAAGTAAACTACAGGGTAAGAACTTCTAAAGCTTGCCCATCTAGATTTTCTACTTCTTAGAGACACTGTTTATACTTGAAACTATTAGAAACGGCAAATAAAAACCGTAAAAAACGAAAAAAGTAAGAGAAGAGAACAGTGAATGAGGATAAATTGAAATTTTGAGCGAAAATAAAGATATTAACAATTTAAGTTCAACAAATAAATATTAAGAGAAAAAACCAGCAATGGAAAATTTATGAATTTAAGAAAAGATTATCCTTCGAAAGTTTTTAGATTCAAAAGATTCCGAGATTCAATAGCAGAATACTTGTTTTGGAATGTTCATCGAGTAGAAATGAAATGTAAAGAAAAAATTATTTCAAAATGTCAAAAAAACAGAGAATTTTTTAAATTTAACTGACCGCTTCGAAGGGTTTTTCAAGAAGCTTTCGCACAAAAGCCTGCCATCTTCTGTCTTGATCAGCTTCAAACCCTCCAGGAATTCTTGACACAGACGAAGCTGAATTTTTTCTCGATTTTTTTGAGAACTTGAATTTAAATGGGATAGACATAGCTCACCTAACTTGTGAAATTTCTCCCGGTCGCCCGCCCAGTATCCCATCCCATTAAAAAATATAACTGATTCACGTAGCAGGAGATAAATGGAGTGCATATAAAAATTACCGGCCTAAAAATCATTAAAGGAAAATTATTTGGCGGGACGGGTATGATTGGGTAAAACGGAGAAAAAAAACATTTGTGGTTAACCCCCCCATCGCCCTTCCCTTCCCTCCTTGTACAAGGATCGCCCGGTCGCCCGCCCGGAAACATTTTTTTTCAGCACTTCTTGGTGAGCTATGGGGATAGAAACTCATTAGAAAAAAATTATTGCGGAATTTTGTTGGACTTTAACTAATGGACTGGAAGGCATGCCATGTCTCTCGATTTCGGTCGTGTTCTATCAACTAACTCCAACAAAGCTTTTTGAACGGACCTATAGCTAGTAACTATTCGCTACAGCGGGGAAAAACGCCAGTTTTTTTATCAGTTCATGAAGAAAAAACATTCGAGACACATCATTGAATTTTGATTGTTAATCATGCAGTCAAAAATTAATATTTGGAATCTACATATGTAGTCGGAGGAGAATAGTTGGCTCTTTCCGCAGTATAAAACGATGAAGGTGTTCTTAACAAAAGATCATTAACTAAAAGATGATCAGCCTCTCATTTCTCTCTACTCCAAAATAATAGTTTGACCTTAGTTGAAAAATGAGCATTCGCTGATACCTGTTCTAGTGTTCGTTCCTGATTGTTGTTGTTTTGGGTGGTCCTTCGTTTTTTGAAAGTAGTGCCTGTCATGAACTCATCGGTGGTCCTCTTGCGCCGTGCACTCATGGTGCCCTTCGGGACCAGAAGAGTGCACTCAAAATGTCTCCGAAAAGTCCCCTTTCAACTGGGAACACCCAATGTGTCTCTGCTTCTTTATCAACAGCTGAGAAGAAGTGAGAGAGAGGGTAAGAGCGAGTGAGTTTACTCTGTAACACGGCTACATCATGAGCTGTTACGGATGTTAATGCAGTGCAAATCGAGTGAGAGATACAAAACATCGAAGTTAAAAACTAAAACTGTTATAATCTTGCCGAAATATATTTCATCGAACTGCAGAATAAGCGTAACGTTAAATCAATAGATATTATAGCAGGAACGAAACACACGAACTTTTATCACGAAAACTCCAAAGAAAATGATTGCTCAAAAATTCTAGTAGATTTCTTTGAAAACGGTACACAAATGATACAAAATATTCAGAAGAATATGTAACTATGTAATGTCTCGCGAAATCGAAAATTTTATTGGTTGGAGAGTCTCTTCAGCAAAAGAGTGTGAAAAAACAGAGAGCACAGAGGAAAACTATCTTGAAACACGTCAAGGAGTTTTATGAAGACGTTTTACATTCTCGTGAATGTTATTTATTATAGAGCTATAACTTTATATTCATTGTTACTTTTGAGGAAAATTCTTCGTCTTGACGATATTAATCGGGGTCTCAGGCTGCAGAATCTCTGTGTGAAGTCTGTAAGTTTTTTTCAATCATGAAGTACTTCTACACCGCAGATTATTTCTGTGTGCGATTGTTCAACTTTGCGAGAAAAAATTTCTTGCTAAAATTTTCCCTATCAAGTTTTTTTTGTAATATAAAAGAACACAATTTAAAGCACTAAGTCTGAATGCCGAAAAGAAAGACTTGTTCAGAAGTTCGATAAACAGCTTGGCGTGATTGAGAAATTGAAATAATTTTGCGGCAAATTTGAAAAGTTTAAATTTTACTAATTTTATTCTCAAGTATAATTTTTTCCAAAATCAGGATTTTTTTTGAGATGGAAGCAAAAAAGCGCCGTATGCATGAATCTCCTGCGTCAAATCCGAATGCTGGCTCTCGAGAAGATTGTTCTGAGTACGGTAGAGATCTAAAGAAGTCACTCGTTCCACCACACGACGAAGATGTCGAATTCATCACGAGGGTCTTGAACAAAGTTAAAAAGGTTGCGAACAACGAATCGACGATTTACATAATTTATTACAGTACATCTTGATACTGTACCACCCAAAATGCGGCCGAAACTCGTTGAGCACACAAAGTTTACGGACTAATTAAGTTTTTCTGGGAGACAATATTCACCTATTGTAATGAGAGACTAGTTTAGAAAGCTAAGCAAGTTTTTTTACCCGATATACAGACCCTGAAGCGGTGATCTACACTCAAATACCATTGTTTAGAAAGGTCGATATCGGGTATTTAGAGGGAAAGAAAGAGAGAAGGAGAGGAAGAGAGCGAGAGAGAGTAGAGAGTATTGAGCGAGAGAGCATTCTCCTCATTTTCACTCATTCTCCTCATTTTCACTCATTCTCCTCATTTTCACTCCTCAAAGATGGTCGTCTTTTCTACCAAACGTTCAGCTCCGATAAAATAATGATTGTTGTCGTCCGAATGACCCAAACTCGTCTCATGATCGCCTATTACTTCCGCTACTAAACCAGTCTCGACAAAATGCTACGCAGTGTTCTCTTTTCAAATTTAATATTATCTTGCTGTGATACTCCCCATGTCAGTAGATGAGTCTTGACAACTCATCCTTTGGTGGATAAAGTTATTTGAAGTTATTTGAAGAGACTTAAGAAAGAGATAGAAATTAGGGATATGGTAAGATAAAGAGAGAGAAAGAGAAATTAGAGACAGAGGGTGTGTGTTAAAAGACAATTGCAGAACTAAAATGATACTGTACAATTTTCATCGTCATTACATTTTCATCGTCATTACGGTCATTGAAAAATGAACAGACCAGAGATCACTTCCAATAATTATACGTTTTTTCTTCTTCCTTTTACGGATCTGGACCTGATTTGTTTAATGATACATATATGTGATCATATTTAACCTAAAAGCCAGTTTCTTGACTTTTTTCTTCGAATTTAAGCGATTTTTCATTGGAACTTTCTAACTGATTTCTGAACTGCAATTTCAATCGCTAAATGAGAATATTTCAGCGTTTGACAGTGCCAGAAGTTGTCAACGAGTTGCTAACCACTGATGACGGTTTCTCCTCTCTCGTACAGTTGATGAACAAGTCCGCTAGGAAAGCAACCACTCAACAGTTCGTCTTGAGTCTCTTTAAACTTGGAAGAATTCAAGAACATTTGCATTTGTAAGACTTATGGAGCGTTAGAATTCAACTTTTCACTTTGCGAAGTGATCCCGTTAAACGCTTAACGGGATGCGGCCTAGAGCGTTTAACGGGTTCACTTTGCAGAGATTACTTTGCAAAGTAAAAAGTTGAATTCTTAATGTTATCAGTGTATGAACACATTTAAGACTTATCATTGTTCAACATGTACTCAAGATCATTTTCTTCAAATCTACATATGTATGTATGTAATTGGTAAAGAATGGCTGGCTGTTTCTGCAGTATAATAACATGAAGATGTTCTTGACTGAAGATTGAGAGCTCGGCCTTTCATGGCTTCGTAATATAGGCTCAAGGTTTGTTGATGCATTATCTAAGAAGCCCAAAAAGCTCGCTTCTGGTACGAGTAAAAACATGTCCCTCAAAAAACGAAGCCACGTGGTCCTTCAAATCCCCGCTACATATTGGGGACTCAAAACCCTGTTCTTGTTTCAGGAACGATGTTAAGGGTTCTCATGATAGTTTGCTAAAATTTCAGAACAGTGTTTGATAAACAAAAAGAAAACTGGTGTTTTATGTGAAAGGTTGATGTACTCTTATTGAAATTGCTTAAAGAAGATATAGAGTGATAAAAGATAAGGGGAAGAGATGAATTGAGTAAGAGAAATGAAAAATTAAGAAAAATAGAGTGAGAAAAAAAGGAATGCAGTCTTGCGCAGCCAGACTTTTTTAAAAATGTATTTTCCAGTATGTCTATCAATTAGGTTGTTTTCGTGTAGATCTTACTGGTTTCTTTGCTGTAGTCCAGTTTTCCTGATCAGGTCCAAGTAAGAAATTTTGAAAAAAATCTAAGTTTTCAATCGGGCTGTTTTGAATGATGATGAATAAGTTTGCAGAAACGCCCACTCCAATGTGCTCCGCTTGTGCATAAGTTGCGTCGGTGACATTTGCAATCTTTCCAGGGCAGCTTGTCTCGAAGTAAGACTTTTTTAATTTATTTTTAAAATTTGTTTTTTGTCAATTCAATATTGGTTTTGTCAAGCCTTTCCAATGTTGAACTTGAATGTTTTGACTTTTTTGTCAAGTCAAAACACTCAAGTTCAACACTGGAAAGGCTGATGACATGTACGTTGCTGTTACGGAAACGCATTTAGTAAAATCAGTTGTCAGATGCCAAAACCAGAAAAAGCATCATAATTAGATGCAGATATAATATTATAGATATACAGTACCATGCAGAAGGATACCAAAAAGTTTATTTTGTCGTATATCTGTACCTGACACAAGTAGAGAGTCAAAAATCAGAGAGGAGAATCAACTAGAGAGTTTTTAGAGAAAAGACGGGCGACCATTTACAATGTTAACACTGTGGAATGGTTTTTCGAATATTCTACTCGTAACGAGTGATTTTTTTCAGCTAAAGCATCCGCAGTATCAATTTGTCAAATTCGCAAGTTAGTATTTTCGATGACATTTTTTTTTGTTCTTGTTATTTAACCCCTGCGAGTTTGAATGGCTCCACTGTCACGACTGAGACAGCTGAACCGTTCGGATCGAACAGAGAAAGGGGGGGGGGGAAGGGAAGAGTTAAACAGGCCATGCTCATTAATAATACTACTTTATCGCAAGGGTGATTTCGGAAGGGGCAGGTAGGGGATGAAATAGAGGAGTGATTCGTATCAACACCAAGGCGTGACAATTTTCAAAGTGAGAAAAGAGGGAAGTCGAGGAAAAAGAGGTAAGTGGTTCTAGAATCGAGAATATGAGGATCGTTCTTCATATTCGAAAATAAGAAAAAAAATTGGAGGAAAAACATTCATATCAAAATAGGACATAAACTAGCCTTATACATCGAAAAAGAGTATTTTTAATATTTTTTTAAAAATTCACTTTACAAGAGGTTTGAAAAGTTTCCGTAACATCATTCTACGTTCACGACCGCGTGTAAGGCCGATTTTTAGAGGCCAAGTAGTAAAGATGAATAGAGGAAAGAGAGACGACCTCTATTAACTTCTGCAAAAACAGAAATGATCTTCACATAACGTACTTAAATAATTAGTTTTTTGGATTACTAATAGAACGTATAGTTTTTGGATTACTAATAGAACGTATAGGATTACTAATAGAACGTATAGGATTACTAATAGAACGTATAGGATTACTAATAGAACGTATAGTTCAAGGTCAAATTGTTCAGTTAGTATTGTCGAAAGCGGGATTCGAACGTCTAATGAGGCGAAGACTTCCCTGCTTCGCTTGATCGCTAACTTGTGCAAGCACAAGGCAAGTTCGTGTTGTAAACTGGTGATAGTGTTCTGCTACAATCACAATCCTACTAGTGCAATTCCATGATTCATTGAAACCTAAGATATTTATAAACATATGTTTCTGTGCCGTATTTGTGCATTTTATTGTAATGATAAAAATGTCCGCTATCGTTCCACAAAACGGTCTTCAACGACCATGATTGAAAACTTTCCAGGAAAGCGGGCTTTTGGTGTCCTCTAGTTCTTCGTTAGTGGACAAGGTGTGCATCTTCGTTGGTGAGGAAGACGAAGGGATTCGAAATCAGGCCGTGCGAGTAGTTCGACTGCTCGTTTCCGCCCGATACTCCAAGGTTTACCTTTCAACTTTTGAAACCATCAATCTAGGCATCATTTAAGCATCAGTAATGTTACCGCCTGTTCAATTGGTTCATTCTTCTCATTTTCACTCTCCAAAGATGGTCATCACTTCTAAATAACGTTCAGCCCCGATATAATAATCACTCTTCTCGTCATACAGTTCGTCCGGATGACCCATACTCGTCTATTACTCGTCCGGATGACCCATAGTCGTCTATTACTTGCTCTACAAGACGAATCTCGACAAAATGCTCCGCAGTCTTTATCGAAATTGAACATTATCTTGCTGTGTACTCCCCATGCAAGCAGGAGAAAGTAATGGAGCGTTAGAATTCATCTTTTCACTTTCTTAACGTAATCTCCTTCTAAGTGTTCTCGTTGAACGCTCCAATATCTCACCACGAATCGCCGTGAGAGTGAAAATGGAAAACGTTATTTTTATATTCAGTAAAATTTATAATATATAAAAAATACCGTAGTCCATTTTCATTCTCACGGCAATTCGTGTAGGGCATTCGAGCGTTTAACGAGAACACTAAGCAGAGATTACGTTGAGAAAGGGAGAAGTTGAATTCTAACGCTCCATAATTTGTAAAGAAAGACCTCTTCTTCCGGATCTACCCGAACCTAGGGGTTGGGAAATATTCTGGGTCAAGTAGTTTCTTGACCTACCCCCCCCCCTCCCCTTTTCTCTCTACTACGCAGAGAAAAATCAATATCCAGAGAGCACCAACTGAATATACGATTACAGATCTGAATCTCATATCAGTTGCGCATGTACTACCTCTAGGCGGGACTAAGAGCGAATAAGACGATTCCATATGATGTATTTGTGATGTTTACCAAGCAACTGCAGTTTATATACAGTATATATTCATTACAGTACACCCATATTTATCAATGACGTTCATGATTTACACGGAATGAAAAATTAGAGATACTTTAACAAATCTTTACTGATATTAAGGTGAGATTTTCTACTCTTATAAGGGAAAGTGAAATTTAAGGAATTATCTGATAAATTTAAGCAATGTTTTAACGAGAAAATAATTCATCGTTAAAATGAGAAAAACCTGGATTAACTTTTCCCGATTCAATCACTTCACCGATAATAATATCTATACCAAACTTAATCACTCTAGAATTTTGGAAAAGAGGGTTGCGAAAAGCCTAAGAGGAATTGAAACCCATTGAACCCACTCTGGTAGGGGGGGCCTAAAAACGGCAAAAGTGCCTTGGGTTTACACAATTAGCTTGGGTAGTTAAATAAATGTTGCAGAAAGAACATTACCAAAAGCAACAGAAAGCTTTAGAAAGGTCTACTTTTCCATCCTTGTTTAGGACTTCTCGTCAGGGTTTGAAAAACTTCCCCGAAAAAAATAGCCCGAAAAAACGATAACTTTGAAACAGGCCTAGATTTAGAGAAAACCGGTTTCTATTCAATCGTCAGTGGCTCGCTCATTGCTTCTTCGGTTGGAATAGCGCATTTGTAGTCTGATGCTTCGTGTTTACATGTTTATTCGGGCACGCTTTGTTGTGAATGAACTGCACAGCTTCAGTCGGATAGTCTTGATTCGTCTGAAATTGAGATTTCAAAATAGCACTACTGATGAAGAATTTCTATAATGGCGAGTCGAGGCGCCAGTAAAATAGCCTCTTGCCCTTTTCCGGTTAACGAATGGGTCTCGCGAAGAGGATCGCCGACTGCGGTGCGAGTGTAGACGGAGAAAATTTCTCCGGACTCAAAAGGATCCTCATCAACCTATCCCAAAGGAGTGCCCTCGACGGGACCTATGGGCAAACAACAAGAATCTTATGAATTGAGAAACCCTATGTTCAGGCATATTTCCGATCAATGTGTGTCTTTTCATTTTTGGGACTCATTATAACACCTAAAGGACAAAAATAGCTATTAAAATGTGGGTTGTGACATCGCCTGAGTACTGTATATACATCGCCTGAGTACTGTATATAAGTAACTTGCACTGTTTAAAAATGAAAAACACAGCTCTGCTGGCCTATAGGGGCTAAAATAACAAGAAGCAAGCGAGTTTTCAGTCTAAACCTCTCAAGCTGTCTGATCCCTCTCCCTTATATGTTTTGACGTCTAGTTCACTTCTCTAAAACGCTCAGAGAGCTTTAGTACTTTGTTCCTTAATTTTTTTCATATGTGAATGTGACAAGTGGTAAGCGATGACAGTTAGCTTTTGCTGATCACAAACCTGAGCTGCGAGACCGGAATGGGCGAGAACATTCTCAGACTGCTTCACCTCGTCACTCTTCTCACTCCCGCCCTCCGAGGGCGTCTTGTTCTCCGTCTCTGACGGCTTCCTTTCCTTGCGCACTATTCGCATGCCACCCGCAATCTTCTCCGCGGGCAAATGACCAGCCTTCTGTTCGACTTCTTCCATTTTTCTGCAGCGAACGGTCGCAATCAGCAGCAATAAGTTTACAGAACGAAATTGAGATTTGACGCAAAAAGTAGACAAAAACAAGATTTGCAGCTCATAATCTAAATAGTTTAGAGCAGACAATTCATAGACGCAGCAAAATAGATGATACACGACAAATACGCGAAAAATTATGAATGAAGAAAGCTGCGAGAGAATGGTCATAACAGATGAAGTCAGCCTTGAATTCCAAGAACTTCACTCGAGAACAACGTAGTAACCACGGTGAGCTCTTAATAACATTGTGGTAATCAAACAGGCTTCTTTTTTTCCATATTTTTGGAAAAATTATGAATTTTTTTAGTGATCTATATATCATCTTTAGGTTAATGAAAAAAACGTGCTATGAAGGTTCGATATTTCTATTCATCAACTAGTTTTTACACAGTAACCTCCGCCAGTCAATAGCATAATCATTACTTTTGTACCACACACTATATCTAGATTATACACTATGAACGCATCGACTCCAAAGGAACTTCTTTCACGAGCTGATATTCAGTAACACATGGTTATTGGTGAATAGGTTTGTTGTGGTGGCACTAGGCGATCGAGATGGGTCACACCCCAAAACGATACATTTAGGGTTATTTATAGGCATGAGATCTGCACAAATACATGCGTTGAACACACATCGGCACAGACAAACAGCTACATAAACGAAAGCAAAGGTGACCGAGGCTGAAGAACCTCTGCGTTATATAGACGCCCTCTCAGCACTCTTCTCTCTCTCCCTCTTTCTCTTCTCTTTCTTTCTCTTTCTCGCTCCCTCTTGTGCTCTCTCTTTCCCAGCCTTACTCTGCTCGCTCTACCGCTCTAGCCCCCCATCTAACCCCGCTTCTCTTTTCAAACTAGTAAACAACACGTGACTGCGACGGTGAAAAACATATTTTTCCAACTGAAGCTTTAAAATCGGAATTTCGGATTCAATTTCGAAAATATTCCGAACTTTAGGCAGAAAAAATAATTGATATTGGGGTGTTCTGTTATACATAAATAACAAAACTTGAAAGTTTTTACTTGAGCTATCTAAGAGATATAGAGAGAAAGCTATGCATTTTCTCAATTTTTTTACAAATCAAAGGTAGATTTTTAACTCAAGAAAAAAGTAGTTCGAAAAAAGCCGTAGTTTTTTTGTGCACTCAAGTTCACTTTCTGGGAAAATTATCAAATATTTATGGAATGTATCAATATTGTAAGAACAAGTTCTTTTGAAAATGACATCGTTTTATTTCATCTAATTGGGAAGTAGAAGTTCTCTTACATTTTTAATCTTAAATATGTTATTGGGCTTGAGATGTGAGATTAGGGTCGTTATGATAACTTCGTAAACCTAAAGGTTACCGAAAGGATAACTTGTTCAGAGTATTCCCTAACAGTGTTGACAGCGTGGGGTTCAATAATTGGGAAACATGGTCACAACAATAAGCAACTGTGGCGATGTACTGGAGAGTCTTGGTAGTCCAAAAAATAAGTCGAAAGCCGTGAGGTCAATTAGTGAATAGGACGAGCGAAAGGGAAAAAAGAAACCATGAGAGGGAAAAGATTAAAATACAAGCATGCCTTGTAGGTTATATCTAGCTACTGCGGGCCTTAGACGTATTTGTGGCTTGGTGATAAACTATGCTCTATACCAGATGCAATCCTTCGTTTTCATCTTAATACATGATTCAGATTTATATGTAGTAGGAGTGCATCTGAAGAAGTTTCCGATAATTAAAAAGATAGAATACACGATTAACAGTCATTGATAAAATATCATTAGACACCGACACCAACAAAAGCTATTCTTTGGGGAGATGGCTATTCTTTGGGGAGAGGATCAAACGTAGCCATCTCCAATCTTGCGAGCGCGTTATGATTCACTTCAACATTCATTGACACAGGGAAAAAAGTAATAGCAATCGGCTAAGACGGTTACCAAAAAAAGGAGAATGAGAAACCACATCTGAAAATGTCTATCCTAGTGAAATAGGTTACGCTATCGACGATTGGGTTTAGCAGAAAAATATAAATCATTTACTCCGGGTAGTCCATTGTATCTTGCAAACTGCTATCGTTCGAAAACAATGCAAACATTTCTTAATCTACTCCCTGTTCTTAACTGTGAAATGATGTTCTTAAATTGACTGTAATCTCAAGAAGTGGCCTCAACTCCCAGAATGGCATCCGGTAATGCCTGATGGTGAATCGACCTCTCGAAGTAATAGTCTGTAATGTAAACGAATGGACAACTCAAGTGAATCCCTTTAGAGAGGTCCCGTTGCCAAGTGTTAGAAACATTGGAATACATGAATCTTGAAGTCAAGAAAATGGTTTGTGGAAGTGAGATAGATGACTCTGGTTTCCTGTTGAATCAAATGACAATGACAGAGAATAGATGACTCTGATTTCCTGTTGAATCAAATGACAATGACAGAGAATAGATGACTCTGGTTTCCTGTTGAATCAAATGACAATGACAGAGAATAGATGACTCTGGTTTCCTGTTGAATCAAATGACAATGACAGAGAATAGATGACTCTGGTTTCATGTGAATCAAATGACAATGACAGAGAAAAAAGTGAGAGAAGGGGAGAAAAAAGTGATAAAGTTGAAGAGGAAAAGATAGATAGAGAGGTTCAAAGTAGAAAACAAATGCTTACAGGTGTGGAAATAATCTCATTTAGAGCTGGGAGAGAAGTCTTGAATAAGCAGAGTGAAACCTTGAAGAAATTGATCATTGTTGCCCTCTTCCTTCTACTACATATACATAGGGTGACCATAAATTACCTGGACAAATGTAAATGTCTGTATTTCCTTCCAAAACGAAATTCATATCTTGGTATCATAACATACTTTATCACAATATATAACCAACAGTTATGCACAATCATGTTCGATATGGCCGCCTCTAGCGCGAACGCATGCCTGTATTATATGTGTGTCTGACGCTGTTTCTATTCATCTCATTACCTTTACTTTATCTCTCTCTCTCTATTTCTCTCTCTTTATCTATCTCTCTATCTCTCTCTCTCTCTGTTTACAGATATACAGAAGAATGCTCTTCTATCTGGTAAATAAGCAGGTTTCTTGATGGTGTTGCATGATAAGCCATTCAAGGGACATTTCTCGAACTGTCAATATCTTCCTTGCAAGTTTCAGAATCAGCTATCTTATCACCAATGTTTTTGTAAATGTTTTCTGATGAAAACTTAAGTAACTAAAGCTCGGAGAAAACTATCTTTGAAGATTTGGCCGAAAAGTTTCCGCGGTTAATTTAAAAAGTGGTATTACCCGTTTCACCACTTTTTAGTACCATTCTCCGATAGTGGCAACGTCTTTTTAAAAAAAAGGTAACTTGAATAGTCATTTAAGTTATTACTCATGTGATTTTCAGGTAGTGCTGCTGTCGAATGGAGCGTTTTACCTTGGCCAGCTGCTATCCTCTCTGGAAGAGAAAGACGCGCTTCTTCCGCTCGTGATCTCGACTCTCTCAACTCTCACCAAATGCTCCATCAAACACTCGTCTCGGCAGCTTGCCGCGAGGTAAACTTTGAGGTCCTTCATATCGTGACCGATGGCTTCATCGAAACTGGATGAATTCTGCGAAAAAAAATTACTTCATCAAAAACTAATGTCTTCAGCAAAAAAAATCATTGAGTTTAGCGAGAACTGGATGACTTGAGCCTGAACTTGATGAATTCAGGTGCAAACCGATGACCAGCAATAACTCAGCTACTTTTGCAAAAAAATCAATATTTTCGGCAATAACTCATGAATCAGCGAGAAGTTCATAACTAGCGATAACTTGATGACTTCTGCAAGTAGTCAAAAACTTCACAAATTAATCAATGAATTGAGTGAAGAGTCAATTGCTTCTTCAATTACTCAATGACTTTAACTATCAGCCAATGATTGAAAAAGAATCATGATGATTTCAGCGGGACCTGCGCTCGTCTTCTAAAGCTCTTTCTAGAAGGCAGCTCGCCAGAAGCGCGCTCACTCATGGTTGCCCTATCGGTCGCGAGTTCAGACATGCGAGATCGACTGGGCGACCTGCATGCGATAGAGCAAACTTTGCAGCAGGTCGATGGTTTGAGTGAGAAGGAACGCTGCGCTTTCCTGGTCGCGTTCGTTCAGGTTTGCAGGAGGGCTCATGCAATAGTTTTTGGGAGACATTTCATCATTCTAGTAGTATGTAATAACACATCGCATAAGTCTAGCGATTGACTTAGTCTAGTAAGACATCGCATTAGTCGTATCTAGTAACACATCACATGAGTCTAGCAAGACATCGTAAATTTTAGCATCTAGTAAAATATCACATTAGTCTAGTAAGATATCGTATAAGTCTAGCATCTACTAACACATCGGATTATTTTAGCGGGACATTGCATTGATCTTTGCACACGTTATCACATCCTCAGCTCAAATACATGATGATCAAACTATCGCATTGACAAAAGCCATTCCACGAAGTGGGATCGAACCCATTCATGCCGCGATTTCTGAACGCAAGTTCGAGAAATTTGACGTTTAAGCCACCGAAGACACATAAGTTTTCATTCGACAAATGAGTAAATAATAATACTTGAAAATTGTGTTCAAAATAGGTGTAGTTTTTAAATGATGATATTTGATAATACCGTAAAAACTACAAAATACACAGTTTTCTCCGTAATCATGATGAGTACCGGAACGATAAAATTGTCGTTTCTTATTTGATGAACGAATAAAGCCTTCTTGAGGACGCATGGGGCCGGGCTCAGTTGCGAACCTCGGGAGGACTGGATGTTCTCCTGGGAAGGATATGCCAGACAGAGGATATTGAGGAGCGAGCTGGCATTCTCAATGCATTCCGGTACTGATTCATCATAACTACTCATAATCCTAGGTATCGGTGTTTCATAATAGCAGTTTGCACAGAATGTTGGGGAATGGATGATGAGTTCGATCCCCTCCCGGTAAACAGAATGTTGGGAATGGATGATGAGTTCGATCCCCTCCCGGTAAACAGAATGTTGGGGAATGAATTATGAGTTCGATCCCCTCCCGGTAAACAGAATGTTGAGGAATGGATGATGAGTTCGATCCCCTCCCGGTAAACAGAATGTTGGGGAATGAATTATGAGTTCGATCCCCTCCCGGTAAACAGAATGTTGGGAATGGATGATGAGTTCGATCCCCTCCCGGTAAACAGAATGTTGGGGAATGGATGATGAGTTCGATACCTCCCGGTAAACAGAATGTTGGGAAATGGATGATGAGTTCGATCCCCTCCCGGTAAACAGAATGTTGGGGAATGAATTATGAGTTCGATCCCCTCCCGGTAAACAGAATGTTGAGGAATGGATGATGAGTTCGATCCCCTCCCGGTAAACATAATGGTGGGGAATGGATGATGAGTTCGATCCCCACCCGGCAAACAGAATGTTGGGGAATGGATGATGAGTTCGATCCCCTCCCGGTAAACCTAATTTTGGGGAATGGATGATGAGTTCGATCCCCTCCCGGTAAACCTAATTTTGGGGAATGGATGATGAGTTCGATCCCCTCCCGGTAAACAGAATGTTGGGGAATGGATGATGAGTTCGATCCCCTCCCGGTAAATTCACCAGGCTGTTTTTCACCAACCCCTAAAGAAGGATTTAGTTCAAAAATGTTAATCATGAGAAAATAACCGACTTTGCAGAGAGCGTGCGATGAAAAATAGAGAATACGTACGGACAGAGCATCCGTATCGCGTTTTTTTTTAGATAGCGCTTAAATTTGACCGGCATTCATGGGTTAGAGAAACACTCTGACAACTACACCAAAACGAAAAAGGTTATGGAATGATGATAGTATGTTTATGAGTAGAGCCCTCAAGGCAATTGGAGCGGGAAGGAGTTGAGTGTTGTTGAAGAGTGGGAGATCTTAAAATTTGGTCAAGATCGTGTGCTCTCGAGCTCTTATGGCTTTTTAGTTAAGTTAAAACCGCTTAGGGAAAGATGGTCTTTCACTCAAAAAAATGGATATTCTTCAGAGTTGCTGCTTTGAAACACTGCTCAATTTGGTCTTTAAATGAGTCCAGAGACCCACTGACTTATTCAAACTAAATTTTCAGACATTTGGTGCATGACAATGCATCGCTGGATGTTCTGCTGAAGTCATCCCTCTTCATGGAGCGAATCATACGAGACATCAATCAATACATTGAAGATAATCGATCGGAGTGTTGTGTTAGTTTCCTCTGCTGCTTTACCAAGTTTACCTGGGCGTCAAGAAAGAAATAAAAAGAATTAAAGAGAACAGATAAAATACAGAAAGAGACGGAGAAAGAGAGGAGAGAGAGAAAGACTAGCAGGAATTCTAATTGGAGGCATCCTACATATAATTTCTATATTTTAGTTAAAATGTTTACAAGGAGCAAAGTAAAAAAAAATTTTGAAAGATTCACAACGACAAATATAAGGAACAATTCAATTCAATTCAATTCTTTATTCCTTGCATATATGATAATACATACATTGGAGATCTGTCGCGGGTGCGAATTCAGTATAAAGCGCATATAATTTACAGATTGGCAAAAAGAGACATATTACTAAAATCCAAAAAATCAAAGTCTAAGTTTTGAGTAAGGCACAATTGTGGATGATGGTAACTGTTGGAGAGCTTTTTTAAACGAAGCTGGGGATGATATTCTTACAAGAGTAGATGAAAGAGAATTCCAAGTATCAATACATTCTCTCATTCGTCTCCCTCCGTGCACGGTTTTTCTTTGCACCGTCTCTTCCCTCGTCTGTGAGAGTCCTTTCCCGAGAAGATTTGGCGCTCCGGGATCGTAGCGCCATCATGAGCGACAGAAGAATGAGATGGAGGAACTACTGTGTAAAAGCCGTTAGTCCCCCAATTCCCAAGGAAGGCAGAGCACGCTGAGGAGTGGAGTCGTCACATGTCGCAACAGATCCCATAATCGATGATGTTATATTACCGATGTGGCTTGCTGATCTTGATAAAGCGTTTAAATTGAATTGAATACAGCGAGAAGAACAGGTACTATGAGAACTGAGAATCTTGAATGGCAGAACGATTCTCAAAGAGTGAGAGATACGATTGTTATGGGTCGAAGGTAAAACTCGGAATAGTGATGAGTAGTCTAACAGAACATGATGGTGAACAGATTTATGAAGGAAACATAGATCACTTATGGCACGTCGGTGTTCTAAAGTTCGAAGGTTTAAAAACTGCAATCTCGACAGATAATCGGTTTTCGGAAGACGAGCTCTAGCAAATATCCTTCTCGAGAAACACCTTTGAACACGCTCTATATCATTTATTGAACCGATGGCAGTGGGAGACCAAACTTCTGAGCCATATTCGAGTAGTGGAAGGAGATAGGTTTTGAATGCATTTAGTAAAACAGCAGTTGAGGATGTTTTCAGGGATCGAAAAATTATGTTCATGCACTTGTACGCTTTGGCAACCAATAAATTGATGTGGTTAGTAAAAGAAAGCGAACAATGGAAGTAAACACCTAAGTCACGAGCTTCTAATTGATTTGGCAAAAGATCCTGGTTAATGAAATATGATGTTTGAGGATTATTCTTGAGGATTACCACAATGCATTACTAGACATTTGTGAGTAGATATTGTGAGAAACCATTTGTGAGCGTAATTAGTGAGTGAATCGAGAGAACATTGGAGTAGGCTAGGGTCTTCAGAAAACAACTTTACGTCGTCTGCATACAGGAAGCAGTGCACGCCTTCTGGTAGAAGTTCAACAATGTCATTTATAAAAACAGTGAAAAACAAAGGTCCTAAACAGCTTCCTTGGGGCACTCCTACAGCTGTTTGCTTCTCGTTAGATAGAACATTGTTAATACTTACACGATAAGAGCGCTGGGTTAGAAATGAAGTGATGAGGGTTAATAACGAAGGTTGGACACCGCAACACTCGAGTTTATAAAGAAGAAAGCGGTGGTCTATCACATCGAATGCCTTAGAAAAATCGACAAGGCAAATATGGAAAGGCAACTTCTTGGCCAGAAGAGAAAGGTATAAAGAGTGAGAGTGGACGAGAGAAGAAACTGTGGATCGCTTACAACGGAATCCAGCTTGGTTAGAATGTAAGATGTGATTGGACTCAAGATGGTTGAGCAAAATGTTATAAATGTGCTTCTCAAGAAGTTTCGATAAGGAGCTGACAAGCGTGATTGGACGGTAGTTGTTAACATCCGATTTACTACCTTTCTTATGGATCGGCTTGACAATACCAACTTTCCAAGGACTAGGATAATAGCCTGAGGTCAAGCTGTTTGAGAAAATGATAGAAATAGGAGTGGCAAGACTGTCTTTGCAACTCTTGATAAAGATATTGGGTATAGAGTCGGGAGAGGTATTCAACTTGGGTGTTAGACGGTTGATCAGATTAACAACATCTAGTTGGCTCACAATCGATTCGTATGGTATAGTGTTAAATGCAGTGGGAGGTAGAAGAGGGCCAGCTATTGGATGTGAGGTGATGGATGAGAAAAATTCTGAAATTTTTCATTTTCTGATCTGAACATTTTTCTGAACATTTTTCTGATTTTACAGGGATATGAACATTTTTCTGATTTTACAGGGATATTTCAAGTGATGTTTCTTGGGAGGAGAATGGGGAACATGCTGCGATATGAGTGCGGATAAAAAATCAGTAAGAAGAAAAACACATTCGTCAATGGTTAATGTCGAAAACGCAATGGTCCAGTTGACAGAGAAAAGTGAGTTATTGATAGCAGTCCAGTCAGCTTTGTTCCATTGCGGTACTAACTGAACGGAAGGTCTGGGTGAGTGGATCAAGCAGTCAGTTATGGAGAATGTAACGGAAAGGTGATCACTAGTTGAAAATGGATAAGAAGTCAAGCAATTAGTTATGAGTTTATGGTTACAGAAAACATAATCAAGCGTGTTAGAGTTACGAGTTGAGCTAAGAACATATTGAGTTAGGTGATAATCATTCGCAAATTGTGAGAAAGCATTGGAAATGTGACAAGGAGAAAGAACGAATACATTGCTCCAATCGATACTCGGTAAGTTTAAGTCACCGCATAAAATCACAGGAAAGGGTAAGGAAGAATGAGGAATAAGGTAGTTGATGAAAGCTTCCATGCTAGCGAGAGACGCATTTGGGGATCGATAACATGAGATTATTCGAATAGAAGGAAAGGGCAATTTACAAAAATCATTGCAAGAAATGTCTATTGATACACATTCAATAGAGTCTTGGGAAAATGAAGATACAAATAGGGGTGAGAGTGAATAATTGACAAGTAAGGCAGCTCCCCCGCCATGAGTGTTAGTTTCGCGGTCAGATCTGAATGAATGGTAAGGTAGAGCATTGGTTAAAAGAGAATCAGGATCAGCAGAAGATAACCACGCTTCACAGACAAAAACAATACTAGGAGAAGAAGATCTAAGTAAGTGATGTAAGTCGTACAATTTGTTCTTAATTGATCTAGCGTTAAAAGAGATACAATCAAGCTTAACAGAAATCACACCCGATTTGTCCTATTTAGAAGTAGCATTCTTCTTCCCGTTGACCATGTTTCGATTTCGGGCGCTTCTCCGGAGAGCAGGCGGCGATCGAGTAGTCGGGCAGATAGGAGCTTCGGTTGTACTGACAGAAGAGATGACAGAGACAGGAGAAGAATGGGAGACTCCGGGACGATGATGTGGAGAGGGAATGGCGAGAGCACTTCTGTGACTTATGAAGGAGGAAATCGGTTCGAGATGAGAGTCGATTACCTTCATAGGCGGAAGAGAAGGGTCCAACGCAATTCGCTTACAGTCTCTCTCTGCTATCAGCTCAGCAGGGGAGAGATCAGCTCGTAGGTAGCATCCATTTGGAACACATCTCTTCGTACTTCTAATGAGTTTGAGAAAATTGTCTCGAATAGAGGAAGAAGAAAATTGAATTTTGATTGGACGACCAATGGAAGAGTGGTTGCGAGGAGAGTCGATAGGGTGTCGGTGATGAGAGACTTCGCCTCTTTCCAATACATCCAGCAAGTCTGGCGAGTTCAGCTTTCTGAAGATTCCTCTGATAAGCTCTTTGTCATTCAGATGAGTAGCTTCTGGAGTACTCTTCTCGGGAAGCTTGAGAAGAACTGCTCTCTTCGATTTGGAGAGCAGCATTTCCTTGTCTCTCATAGTGGCTTCGACAAAGGCAGAGTAGAGATGAGGTCGAAGAGCAGCAGGAGAGATACAACTTCTGAGTTGAGCTACCGAATGTCGCAACTGAAGGATCTCAGCAGATTGAGCAGCCAAAGTCTGTTGAAGAGGGAGAAGAGCTTCTTGTAGAATGTTCTGTAGAAGAGACTTCACGTACGGGAGAGGAACACTTGGGATTTCCATGTTGAGTATTGATGGGAGAAGATGAGTTTTATTCCTTGATTGCATTTTTAAGAAATGTGTAGAGAGCTCTCAAAGGGTCACCACTCAATACAAGAACAGAGAGCGATGAATAGGTATCAATGGCGAACTATAAAGAGAAGAGCATAAAGAGGTGAGCGATCAAAAGAGAAAATGAGAAGGATAGAAAAAATATTATAGAAAAAGAGAGAGAGAAGAAGAAAGAGAGAGTGATAATGAGGGAGAAAAATAGTAAGAAAAAGAAGAAAAGAGAAAGGAAGAGAGAGAGAGAGAGAGAGAGAGAGAGAGAGAGAGAGAGAGAGAGAGTAACTAACAGGTTTAGAGAGAGAGAGTGAGAGAGTAACTAACAGGTTTAGAGAGAGAGAGAGAGAGAGAGAGAGAGAGAGTAACTAACAGGTTTAGAGAGAGAGAGACAGAGAGTAACTAACAGGTTTAGAGAGAGAGAGAGAGAGAGAGAGAGAGAGAAAGAGAGTAACTAACAGGTTTAGAGAGAGAGAGTGAGAGAAAAAGCAAGAGACTAACATTGTTCATTCAGCCCAGAGCTCAGAGAGTTGCGGAAGACCGCGCCGGCAGCCCGCTAGTCGTCGAAGTCAACGTCCGCACGCAGAAGCAGAAGAGGGATCGCCGATGGATCAATGCGCCCGCCGCAGTGCACTATGCTCCTAGCGCGCCCCAGTTCTCACCGCCATGGATGTCCTCACCGGCGCACTCCTTCTCGGCCTCGCCACCCTCCTCCTCGCAAGTCTCGCCGGCGCACTCGTCATGCCTATCTCCAACGCCATCAGTCGGGTAAAACTTTTATTTAATTGATTTTTTTAGGGATGTCAAGCGCCGCAGCAGCGACATCAAGCGCTATATCAAAAGATTACTAGTGTATGTGGTGAGAGAGTGAAATGAACTGAATTTAGTGGAAGAATACTAGTTATCGAATGAAGTACGTTGCAATACCGTGTGGTGAAGATTATATGAGACGGACTGAAGCAAATTTCGATCGATATGTGCTCAATAGGTGACGAAAAGTTGGAGAAAAGAATCTTAAGTTCATGTCAGTTTTACCCAAGGCAAAGAAGAACTATGAACCAGGAGTGAGTGTCACCACATCACGACCGTTATAAGGGAAAATTGATAAGGGAAAATCAAAATGGCTTCTTCTAAGTGCCCAGAGAGCTCTGATAACAGTGTTTTAAGACCATATTGTTATGGATTAAGGTTCTCGATGGCTTCACAATCAGGCACAGAGGAAGCGAGCAATTTGCCCGAAGAAAAAGAAGGCGATGACCCGGAATCGGTGGATATGGTCGCTCAAGAAAACTTCTACAAGCAGGTTCGGAGTCCAGCATATAATTTCTGGGAGGTTTGAGCGACCCCCTTGTCATTTTACCCCTCTTATTTCTTTTCTGAGTGGTCTCAGGCGACTTCCTTGTCATGTTACCCCTCCCATTTCTTTTCCGAGAGGTCTGAGCGACCCCCTTTTCATTTTAACATTCCCATTTCTTTTCTGAGAGGCTATAGCGCCCCCTTGTCTTTTTTACCTTCCCCTTTCTTTTCTGAGAGGTCTGAGCGACCCACTTGTAATTTTACTCCTCCCATTTCTTTTCTGAGAGGTCTGAGCGACCCCCTTGTCTTTTATTTTTACCTCTCCCATTTCTCGTCTATCTCTTAGCTATCATTAATATCAGGTTGTCTTAGACCATCCGCGAAAAAGTGAAGTAGATCAAAAAGACTCAAGGTGAAAAAACAGCATGATTAGAAGAAAGACCGTGAACGTGTGCAATCGGGGAGCGAGAAAGCGATGGAACCAAAACGATGTATCGATTGTTTTTTTTCTCCTTTAATGACCGCGTAGATTACACGAGTGAGAGAAAAAACATCGTTCAAGATTCTGGAGAACGAGCTTCTGCTTCTGAGTTGGCAAGCAAATGAAGATGCCAACTTACCTCTCCTCATCCGTGCCGATCTCATTGTAAAAGTTTTTCACAGATTCAAATCGGAAAAGTTATGCTGTAACACTGAAAATGGACAGAGTAAAGAAGCTATCGAAGGAAAAGAAGATTATTATTCATGAAGTTTGAAAAAGTTTGTAAGTATAATAACGGCAGAGTAACATTAAGGAACTATCAATATACGCTGAAGAACTTAAACTCTTTTATCTAAAAGTATGATGGAGGGGGGGGGGGAGTTGAACTATAACTGGGAGGGGGAGTTGAACTATAACTGGGGGAGTTGAACTATAACTGGGGGGAGTTGAAATATAACTGGGGGGAGTTGAACTATAACTGAGGGGGAGTTGAACTATAACTGGGGGGGAGTTGAACTATAACTGGGGGGAGTTGAACTATAACTGGGGGAGTTGAACTATAACTGGGGGGAATGAACTATAACTGGGGGGAGTTGAACTATAACTGGGGGGAGTTGAACTATTACTGGGGGGGTTGAACTATAACTGGGGGGGGTTGAACTATAACTGGGGGGAGTTGAACTATAACTGGGGGGAGTTGAACTATAACTGGGGGGAGTTGAACTATAACTGGAGTTTTCTGACTATGGCGTTCTACAATTTCTCACTCATTTAGCTCTTCAATCTTAAGATTCATTGAGATATGCGTTCATTTAGATAGTTGATGTATAAATAACGAATGAAAACAGTTTTCTCTACTTAGGGTAGACTTTTTGAGGAATGCCTCTTGAAGTTGGCTCGTTTCATTCCGGGCATATGCATTCGAGTGGCTCGCCTCCTGAGAAGGCTCGCCTCGTCTCGCAACTCTCTCGACTCGCTACTCGAGATGAATGTTCCAGCGCGAGTCCTGCTGATCCTATGCGCTGCGCCCTGTCGTCTCTCTCAGTTAGTGATTATCAATCTCTCTCCTCTTACTCTCTGGCTCACTATCTTTATCTCTCTGTTTCTCTCCTATCTCTCTCTTTCACTCTCCTTTCTCTCTTTTTCTCCTATCTGTTTCTGCCTCTCTCTCTCTCTCATTTTCTCTCTCCACTTGTTAATTTTCCCCCATTTCTTTGTCTCCGTCTTTCTCTCTCTCTCTCTCTCTCTCTCTCTCTCTCTCTCTCTCTCTCTCTCTCTCTCTCTCTCTCTCTCTCTCTCTCTCTCTCTCTCGCTCTCTCTCTCTCTGTCCTTCTCTCTATTTTCTCTCTCTTTCACTCTCTTTCTATTTCCATCCTATCTCTCTCTGTCTTCTCTCTGTCTTTCTCTCTATCTATCTCTGTCTGTTTCTCTAGAGGCTCTGGATGAGATTGATAAGTGGTATATTCAAGCTTGAGGACTGCTTGAGTTTGTTGTAGCCGAGTTAGTTACTCACCAATATGATTTATCAATGCTCTCCAGGTTCGTTCGGAGATGCAAACGATGTGAAGAGGCAGCTGAACTCGGCAGTGAGGTCAGCCTCAGGGGGTTTGAACGCAAATTGAACAGAAGGAGAGAGAGAGAGAGAGAGAGAGAGAGAGAGAGAGAGAGAGAGAGAGAGAGAGAGAGAGAGAGAGAGAGAGAGAGAGAGAGAAAGAGAGAGAGAGAGAGAGAGAGAGAGAGAGAGAGAGAGAGATGGAGAGAATGAATAAGAGAAAGAATGAATCACTGGAGAAAAACATACAAAACTATTACAAAGATAAAGTATTCTTATTAACCGATTATTTCACGGTTTTGTTTTCTATGATCAACATATTTGGGTTTGGCAAAAATCCTAGCGTTCTGACTATTTTTCACCGGGGGTCAAATTAAACCCTTACCCGGATCGATCGGGGGAGGAAAGGGGCGGGGAGCAGTTTTACCCAAACTAAAGGAAAGAAGCTTTTACATCTTTGATCCCCCTTCTGCTGCAAGCACAAGATGGCACCTTAGGAGTAGCTATTGGGTCTTCCAGATTGTCTGTTTCGCAAATCTGGGTATTTCCACTGTGACTTGAGACGGGTTAAAGCGGAAAAGGGACGATTCTATATTATGTATTTGTGAGGAACACCAAGTACATGCAGTTCATATACAGTACGTCTTCCTTACAGCATACACGCAAGATGTCCATGTTTGACAGATACTTCACCGACTGGCGGAAATAGTCGACTCCGACTACGGCAATCATCAATTGAATCAGCTCGTGAACAGTCCAGAGTGGAAGAAGTCGCTCGCTGGTGCGATCGCGAGAATCTCCTTAGTGCGGTTAGTTTTGATGCTGCATTGGTCAAATTTACGAATAACAACCAAAACACTTAGCTTTTACTTCCCAACTTCACGGCGTTTTCAGGTTTTGGACTTGAGTAGGCTCTTCCGAATCAATATCTATAAAGTAAGTCATAGAGAAAAGTCAAGTGCACATTCATTATTGAGAAAGATATTGTCTTTTCTGCTCACTAAAGTTCTTTTAAATATACATTGATCGATATCAGCCATCTAAAGGGATTCTTTGATTATGCTTGAACTATGCAACAACAAAAAACACGCGCAATGGTTCAGATGTGGAGAATGTGATGAAAATATAATATGAGAGACCCCGCTGGAGACCAGAAGATTGATGGAGTTTAAAAAAACTGGTTTAGGTTTGACTCGCGAGGGTTAACTCGTTGATCGAATCGTAAGCTATGGCATGTTTGCTAGACCTTAGCTCGAAAGCAATAATCAATTTGTAACAACATGTATAACAGATTCAAAGAGAGAGAGAGAGAGAGAGAGAGAGAGAGAGAGAGAGAGAGAGAGAGAGAGAGAGAGAGAGAGAGAGAGAAGGAACGGAGAAACAAAGGAAGAGAGAGAGATGGGGCAGAGAAAGGAAGAAAAAGTGATTATCACATAGGGCATCTTCGGTATTTCATCTTACGAAACTTTCTAGTTCGTCTCGGAATCGTTATGTTCAGACATTCTAGTTCATCTCGGAATCGTTAGATTCAGACATTCTAGTTCATCTCGGAATCGTTAGATTCAGACATTCTAGTTCATCTCGGAATCGTTAGATTCAGACATTCTAGGTCATCTCGGAATCGTTAGATTCAGACATTCTATTTCATCTCGGAATCGTTAGATTCAGACATTTTAGGTCATCTCGGAATCGTTAGATTCAGACATTCTAGTTCATCTCGGAATCGTTAGATTCAGACATTCTATTTCATCTCGGAATCGTTAGATTCAGACATTCTAGTTCATCTCGGAATCGTTAGATACAGACATTCTAGTTCATCTCGGAATCGTTAGATTCAGACATTCTATTTCATCTCGGAATCGTTAGATTCAGACATTCTAGTTCATCTCGGAATCGTTAGATTCAGACATTCTAGTTCATCTCGGAATCGTTAGATTCAGACATTCTATTTCATCTCGGAATCGTTAGATTCAGACATTCTAGGTCATCTCGGAATCGTTAGATTCAGACATTCTAGTTCATCTCGGAATCGTTAGATTCAGACATTCTAGTTCATCTCGGAATCGTTAGATTCAGACATTCTAGTTCATCTCGGAATCGTTAGATTCAGACATTCTATTTCATCTCGGAATCGTTAGATTTAGACATTCTAGTTCATCTCGGAATCTTTAGATTCAGACATTCTAGTTCATCTCGGAATCGTTAGATTCAGACATTCTATTTCATCTCGGAATCGTTAGATTCAGACATTCTAGGTCATCTCGGAATCGTTAGATTCAGACATTCTAGTTCATCTCGGAATCGTTAGATTCAGACATTCTAGTTCATATCGGAATCGTTAGATTCAGACATTCTATTTCATCTCGGAATCGTTAGATTCAGACATTCTAGTTCATCTCGGAATCGTTAGATTCAGACATTCTAGTTCATCTCGGAATCGTTAGATTCAGACATTCTATTTCATCTCGGAATCGTTAGATTCAGACATTCTAGTTCATCTCGGAATCGTTAGATTCAGACATTCTAGTTCATCTCGGAATCGTTAGATTCAGACATTCTATTTCATCTCGGAATCGTTAGATTCAGACATTCTAGGTCATCTCGGAATCGTTAGATTCAGACCTTCTAGTTCATCTCGGAATCGTTAGATTCAGACATTCTAGTTCATCTCGGAATCGTTAGATTCAGACATTCTATTTCATCTCGGAATCGTTAGATTCAGACATTCTAGGTCATCTCGGAATCGTTAGATTCAGACATTCTAGTTCATCTCGGAATCGTTAGATTCAGACATTCTATTTCATCTCGGAATCGTTAGATTCAGACATTCTAGTTCATCTCGGAATCGTTAGATTCAGACATTCTAGTTCATCTCGGAATCGTTAGATTCAGACATTCTAGTTCATCTCGGAATCGTTAGATTCAGACATTCTATTTCATCTCGGAATCGTTAGATTCAGACATTCTAGTTCATCTCGGAATCGTTAGATTCAGACATTCTAGTTCATCTCGGAATCGTTAGATTCAGACATTCTATTTCATCTCGGAATCGTTAGATTCAGACATTCTAGGTCATCTCGGAATCGTTAGATTCAGACATTCTAGTTCATCTCGGAATCGTTAGATTCAGACATTCTAGTTCATCTCGGAATCGTTAGATTCAGACATTCTATTTCATCTCGGAATCGTTAGATTCAGACATTCTAGGTCATCTCGGAATCGTTAGATTCAGACATTCTAGTTCATCTCGGAATCGTTAGATTCAGACATTCTATTTCATCTCGGAATCGTTAGATTCAGACATTCTAGTTCATCTCGGAATCGTTAGATTCAGACATTCTAGTTCATCTCGGAATCGTTAGATTCAGACATTCTATTTCATCTCGGAATCGTTAGATTCAGACATTCTAGGTCATCTCGGAATCGTTAGATTCAGACATTCTAGTTCATCTCGGAATCGTTAGATTCAGACATTCTAGTTCATCTCGGAATCGTTAGATTCAGACATTCTCATTTCATCTCGGAATCGTTAGATTCAGACATTCTAGTTCATCTCGGAATCGTTAGATTCAGACATTCTATTTCATCTCGGAATCGTTAGATTCAGACATTCTAGTTCATCTCGGAATCGTTAGATTCAGACATTCTAGTTCATCTCGGAATCGTTAGATTCAGACATTCTATTTCATCTCGGAATCGTTAGATTCAGACATTCTAGGTCATCTCGGAATCGTTAGATTCAGACATTCTAGTTCATCTCGGAATCGTTAGATTCAGACATTCTAGTTCATCTCGGGATCGTTAGATTCAGACATTCTATTTCATCTCGGAATCGTTAGATTCAGACATTCTAGGTCATCTCGGAATCGTTAGATTCAGACATTCTAGTTCATCTCGGAATCGTTAGATTCAGACATTCTATTTCATCTCGGAATCGTTAGATTCAGACATTCTAGTTCATCTGGGAATCGTTAGATTCAGACATTCTAGTTCATCTCGGAATCGTTAGATTCAGACATTCTATTTCATCTCGGAATCGTTAGATTCAGACATTCTAGTTCATCTCGGAATCGTTAGATTCTGACATTCTAGTTCATCTCGGAATCGTTAGATTCAGACATTCTATTTCATCTCGGAATCGTTAGATTCAGACATTCTAGGTCATCTCGGAATCGTTAGATTCAGACATTCTAGTTCATCTCGGAATCGTTAGATTCAGACATTCTATTTCATCTCGGAATCGTTAGATTCAGACATTCTAGGTCATCTCGGAATCGTTAGATTCAGACATTCTAGTTCATCTCGGAATCGTTAGATTCAGACATTCTAGGTCATCTCGGAATAGTTAGATTCAGACAGGGCTATTTCTTTACTACGGTTCACTGCAAAGTGTCTTAAGTCATAAGTCACCAACACTGTGGAGAATTCTGTGAAACGATCGCTGTTTGAGCGACGGAGTCTAAAATAATGACTAGCTTTCTCTTCTCCGCTCTTCACTTTTAGCTAGTTCTCATTGTTCCAGATTATCCCGCTAGAAGAGCAGTATTTCTTTACTAACATTTAACAGTAACACTGGACCGTCCGGGCGTGGCATAATGGTAGTGTGTTCGACTATTGTGCGAAGAGTACCGAGTTCGACTCCCACCCCGGACATATCAACCCAAACCAAGGGGGTTAGGAAATGTTGGTAGTGCTTCGGCAAGAATCTGACTTTCCCCACTGCTGCTAATCACACTAGCTGTGGTATAGCAGGCAGCCACTGGTTCTACCAGGATATCTCAGGGGAGCGCGTACCCTGCCGCGAGGCGGGAACAAGTGCGCGGAAGATCATTTTAAAAGGAACTCTAGACTATGGTCAACTATTTTGAATATCCAATATTTTGCAGAGACGGAAGTTTTTCATCTCGACGTGCCTCGCTGGAGAAGTCCGTTGGACTGAGAGTGATGTGGGAAGAGTTCAGGAGAGAACTGACTGACAGCGGAAATGAGGAGGACTGTTTGTATGAAGGAGGGGTAGGTTAATTCCTTCCGTTGAGGGTAAAAAGGAAGGAAGCAGAAGCAAAAAAAAATTAGTTCGATAAAACCAATTTAGGGAACAAGCAAGCCTGTCACTTATAAGCTCTTAACTGTGACCCGAAAGTCCTTCCTCGAATCAGTCATCGTAGGGAAGCATGAACACAGAGGTCTTAGATACTCTAGTTTTAAAGGTTAGCTTATTTTCAGCCCGCAATATCTGTCAATATCATGCTGGCCTTATCGACTCTACTTGATAAAAAGAAGATAAAAGCAGTCTTTCAAACTGGCGAGAAATGGACCGCTCCCAGCTGGGAGGAATGTCGAGTTGTCTCGGGATCTCAGGAGAGTGTGAGTCTTTTTTGGTTTATGCAATTCTTTGAATGTAAAGTTTGTTCTGAGTTGAACGCATTGGATGAGTATCCAGAAGTCAATACACTTATTTGCTGTGTCGTGCCTTTTTAAATGCCCTGTTGAAGAGACAAGATGGGTCAGAACGTTTCAATTCTTTAGAGTACATATTTCATGCGTCCATGATGTGTTTTAGTTCGAGGAAACAGTGTTTCATAAAGTAACAAAGTTGGGTCATCACGAAAAGGGGAAGAAAAAGAGTGGAAGAGAAAGAAGGATATAAAAAGTTGAAGAGATAAAGGTTGAGAGAGAAGAAAGAAGAGAAAGAGAGATGAATATAAAGAGAAAGATGAAGAAGAAAAATATAAATGAAAAGAAAAAGAGAGGCGTTAAGTTTGCAGCCGCTCATGAAAATGATAACTGCTTTGTAATGGTACCATGAATTTTCGCATCACGACATTTCGCACCGCGACAACTCGCACCCGGATTTCGCAATAGTTTTCCTCCAAAGCTATGTGACTGATCGTTGTATACGGTCTCGTACTAAGCCGTACGGCCACGTTAGCGTAATCTCTACCTGAGTTCTCTACCTGAACAAATTCCAGTAAAAAATACATAGAATTGTTTAGAGTGTGAAATCTAGGGTGGGAGTTGTCATGGTTTGAAATGTCGTGGTGTGAAATATCGTGATACACTTTGTAATCGTCCGAAGTGTGATCGACATCCCATCGTTAACCCCACATGTTGTCTAACTATTCTAAAAGAATCGGCAATTATCAGTGAGGTTCTTTTTATCAATGACACTTCATGTCCGATGATATTTATTCATTGACTTATTCATTATTTATTCTTTTATTCCATCTGTGATCAGGAAGTAAATTTTATGAAAAAGTATAATTCATTACTCGTTCATCTTTTCATCCTCTTTGTTACCAGGGTATTCACTATTTAGAGCAATCTTGGAAGGAAGTCGATAATGAAGAATTTGTACTCGCAAATGAGCCATGTTTAGGATAAGAAAAATCTTGAAAAGAAAGAAGAAGTTGACGAAGACCTTGTCAGCTTTGAAGACGAGCAGGGCATTGAAATGGGGAGTGTGCCATTTGACAGGCTCTGCAGCGCCAGTCAATACTATCAGGTGTCTAATGACATTTTAAAATCCAATTGTCAATATTATTATGTCTCGAATGACATTTCTTTCATTTAACTGGCAATACTTACAGGTTTCAAGTCACGTCTGGCAATGTGGTTTGTCATTATTTGAATGGCATTTCGTCGATGAAAGTTGTAAATGAGATGTTGATGATAGATTATAATAACATTTTAAGAAACCATTTTCGACATTATTCCCAGCATAAAACTAATACCGAAAAAATCTGTTTTAGTTACAAAAAGATGAAAAATTAGGTTATTTTTTGATGAAAAGTTAGGTTGGTTTTTTTGTAAATGTGATGTTATATTGTTCATAGTAATATTCAGTTTCAACGAGAAAAAATTTCAGAATCGATTTTAATCACTTTGTAACTCAGGGAATGTTTGCGCACAATCTCGTGGAGAACCGAGAAAAAAGACGCAAATTTAGACTATCCGCTGAAGAGGAGCATTGCGACGGGGAAGACTTGAGAAAGTAAGTAAGAGGGACGGGTGAAAGATGAAAGTGAGATTGAGAGAGATAGAAAGAGAGAGAGAGAGAAGAGAGAGGGAGAGATAGAAAATGTATGAGAAAGATAGAAAAAAGAGAGTGATTGAGAGAGATAGAGAGAAAGATAGAATTAGAGAGAGGGAGCTAGAGAGGCTGAGTGAGTGAGAGAAAGAAAGAGAGAGTGAGAGAGTTAGGAAGAGAGAGAGAGATTGAGAGATAGAAAGAGAGATAAAAAGAGATACTGAGAGATATAGATACAGAAGGATAAAGAGAGAGTTAGAAAGAGAAAGATAGAGATAGATAGATGGATCATGAGAGAGAACAAGAACAATAGAGATTAAAAGGAAGATAAAAAAACAAAGAGCTTGAGAGTGTAGGGTATGGAGAAACGAAGGAGAATCAGAAGAAAAAGATGAAAAGTGATAGGATACTCGATATTTTACTTAAAGTCAGGATTATTATTGAAAATATACTAATTAAAGACAATATTATTGTGTGTTCAGAATATTCAGAATATTCATGACTCTATGGAATATTCATTACTGTTTTGAACTTAAAGAAAAAAAGCTCTCAACTGAATATATGTTTTCTCAGTTTCGTGCACTGCTTGGCAGGCTGTTCTCCGGCTCGCTGCCTGACTATTAACTCTACAAGCACTTGCATTTCTCTTATTCAGGTGCGTAAAGGGTAACAATAACTATTAAAACATGCTAGAGTAACAATGACTATTAAAACACTCACTGCTGTGGAGTAAGTAGACAAAGCCATGAAAGCAGAGAGACAATAGCATGTAGACAGCTCTTGACACTTACTCCGCGTGTTAACAACTTTCGTCCAGAAATGCTCACTTACACAGTTTGAAGACATCAAAACCTGGTTAAGATGAATTATCGATTAGTTGATATGAAATATCGATTAGTTATACAATCAGTGCAAAGGCAGTGACGCTTGGAAGAATATTATATATCGCTTGGAAGAATATTATATCATTATCACCCGAATAAAAGTTAGTTAAAGGAGCGGGATCGAACCCTCATCGTTTTCTCTGGCCGAGTGTAGAGCGCGTTACCAGTATCTCACACGGAAGAAAATTTTTGATGGGAATCGTTTGCAGCTGTCAGAGAAGTACTTGGTGACTTCTATGAGCGGGTACCTGCTGGGCCCACACGGACCCGCTCTCAGACTACTGGATGGGTACAATGTGCACTTCTTCCTGCCTCTATGTATACACCTGCTATCACATCATAAGTTGGTCACTCTCTCTCTTTATTTCTTAATGTCTCTCTTATTTTCTTTCTGTCTACGTCTTTTTCTCATTATCTCTCTCTTCCTGTATCTGCCTCTCTCTAACTCTTCCTCTCTATCTATCCTCTGTCTCTTTCTCTCTATCTCTCTCTATTCCTATAGCCACTATGTTTCCCGATTTCTCTCCCCCTTCTCCTCTGTTTCCCGATTTCTCTCCCTCTTCCCCTCTGTTTCCCACGTCTTCTTTTTTCCCCTTTCTCTCTGTTTTGGTCTTTTTCTGTCTTCGGTACTCTATTGCTCGTTACACCTCTTGTTCTCTCTCTCTCTCTCCCTCCCTCCCTCTCTCTCTCTCTCTCTCTCTCTCTCTCTCTCTCTCTCTCTCTCTCTCTCTCTCTCTCTCTCTCTCTCTTTCTCTCTCTACTCTTGTGTAGATCCTTTCTTTTCCTCTTCTCTGTCTTTATACATACATATATCTCAAACTCCTTCCTCTTCCCTCTCTAAAGGTTGATATTAAGACTGATGGACGCTGTTCTGATGACACTGGTTCGCTTCTCGTCCCCTTCCGAGATCCACACTGCGCTCTCTTCGATCCGGGGAGAGCCGACTTTGGTGGAACTCTTTCTCTCCCAATTGTTCTCTTTCCTCCAGAAGCATTCCTCTACCCCTCTACAACTACAGTCCATCGCGACGAAACTCGAAAAGACGAAGCCAGACTGACAAACAGGCAAATATGACATTCAGGCAAAGATGTCAAACAGTCTGATGAATATGCAAGTATGACAACAAGCACTGAAAAACAGACTGAAAGACGAAAGATCATTCTCTTCACCAAAAATTTTAAAGATGTCGCAGAAATAATGTTTTTTTTTGTTGTTTTGAACCAACCGTCTTTTTTGAAGCGGGAGACATACTAGGTCTACGATCACGCATGGTGATGTCCTCAAACGCTTTCAGGTGCATCAAATTACGTTCCACAAAATTAAAAAAAAATTTTTGGCGGACGGGAGGATTTTTTCGGCGGACGTTTTTTTCTTTAAATTTTTAGGTTCTTGGTTTTTGTGATTTTAGATGTCTTAAAATCGAAGCCTTGAGAAAAATTATGGGTAACTTTGTTCATTACAATTGAAATTAGTCGTTTGCCTGTTATTTTTACAGACACTTTCAGTGAAAATTTTTGGATTTTGTTGGGCGAAGCGTGTAGTTATTTTTTCAAATTTGTTGGACGAGTTAAAGCAGTTGAATGTCATTTATTCAAGTTAAAAGTGTGGTCATTCAAAAATGAAGCTTATCTCGGATGAATTTTATGCTAAACTATTAATAAATTATTTGAATGAAGATTATGGATTTATCATACCATCCAATGATTTATCATACCATTCATTTATCATACCATATCATACATTCTTTCATTCGTCTCCCTCCGTAAGCGGTTGCTCCCCGCACCGTCTATTCCCTCGTCTGTGAGAGTCCTTTCCCGAGAAGATTTGGCGCTCCGGGATCGTAGCGCCATGATGAGCGACAGAAGAGGAAGAATAGCACTTCGATCGCTACTGCTTGCCTCGCTCAACCTCCGCTCAACGCTCAGATCCCGTATTCGATGATTTCCCGATGTGGCTTGTTGATCTTAATAAAGCGTTTAAATTGAGAAAAAAATTCAAATTGAATTTTTCCATATAACACAAAAAATCAGTATAAAACAGCATATTATATAAGGAAAGAAAATACTTTATACTTTCATATTTTGAAAATAAATTTTTTTAAATATATACGTGTAATTTTTCTGTGTCTTGCCTTGTTGATGCGTTGTTAAGAAGAATAGGATTTTGAACGTTTCGCTTTATAAAAGCATCGTCAGCGAATGTAATCACCTAAACACAATTCTGCAGATTCTTCTTCTTTCTTCTTCCTCGCGCTTGTTCCCGCCTCGCGGGAACCTCGCCTCGCGGCAGGGTACGCGCTCCCCTGAAATACGCTCCCTCTGATAGAGCTCTGATAGAACTAACACTCGCTTCCAAGATCGCGACATTGTGATTAATCACAAAAATACTAAAATTCATCGCAACTTGACCCCGAAGGAAAACATAGCTTTGAAAGCTCTTGAGGGCCTTGTTCGGACTAACAATATACGTGTAACTAGAAGTGACAAAGGTGGTGAATTTGTTGTCATAAATGCAGAAATGGTCAAAAAGTTGACAGAATTGCATCTCTCTGATCGTTCATTGTATACTCTATCCAATAGAGCGGCCTTCACACGAACTCACAAATTTCTTCTCACTCAGTTTCATTCTCTCTCTAACAAAAATACTACTTTGCCTACTAGCATTATTAAACGCCTTGTTGACAATCATCCTCGAATTTATACTCTCATCAAGACTCACAAATTTGATCTAACATCTGCCGGGACCGATATCAACCAGTTCAAGATCAGACCCATAATCTCTGGCTACGGAGGTCCAACTGATAGGATATCTTGGCTTCTTTCTAAAATTCTCAACCCTGTGTTCGACTGCATACCCACTCATCTCATCCATACCAGTCAACTCCTTGGAGATTTACAGAACATTACTGCTAATAACGTAATCTATGAGAGCTTTGATGTGGAATCTCTTCACACTAATGTGTCTAACAATGATGATGTTGATGCGGTTGTTGATATTATAGAATCTAACAGATAATCATTCAACCTTTTGGGATTCAGTGTCGAGGATGTCAAGTCATTATTCATTTCTTGTTTTTCATGTAACATTTTCGCATTCGCCGAGATCTTTTACTCACAACTTCATCAGGAGAACGTGTACTTACCAAATGGTATAGGAAGGCTGCTGCTGGTCGCGAAGGAGGTCACCTACACGCGGTGCGACTGTGGACGATGCTGCCTTCCAGCATCGGCCCCAATGGACCTCCAAACATACTATCCCAAAGGAAAGAAACCCTTCAAAGGGCCTACACGAGCATTGCTCGTACGCAGTCACAACCCACTCTCTTTGTTTTTTCATTAGAGGACCAGGCGTTACCAGCCTCCCTGGTCCGAACTCTCTTACTTAGAGCTGGTATTGAATCCAACCCCGGTCCGCCAAGATGGCCGTGTCCCGTTTGCTCTAAAAGTGCTGCATCAAACAGTATAAGATGTGGTAGATGCTCCTCAAGGGTACACCTCAAGTGCTCGAATTTGTCATCGTTCAATGAATGGTCCCCGAATTGGAGATGTCTCGATTGTAGTAGACCACCTGTCACGAGAACTAAGCCCACTAAGCCCTCAGAGAACCTAAAAATCCTTCAATGGAACGCGAATGGTTTAAGGGCTAGAGCGTCAGAACTAGAGGGCCTCCTACACGAACTGAACATCCACATAGCTCTCATTCAAGAGACCAAGATGGAAGGAGACGCTAGAGTTACTATCCCCGGCTACACCATGCTCAGAAAAGATCGTAACAACTCTGGCGGTGGTGTGGCCATACTAATAAGGGAAGACACTCAGTTCACTAATATAACCCTTCCCTCAACGGATAAGGTCGCGGAAACTATGTGCATAAATGTCCCCACCAAACGAGGCAACTTCTCCATCTCCAATGTATACATACCTCCCCGGTCCTCATGCTCACTCGGTTATAGTACTAACTTTGAAAGAATGTTAGACAGACAGGGCCCATGTATCATTGCGGGAGATTTCAACACACACAACGCACTCTGGAGTGATGGAGTCGAAGACAAAAGAGGAGACGATCTTTGCGAAGCCATAGAAGAAAGAAACCTGGTCTGCCTTAACAACGCCCGCCAACACACAAGAAAGGACGCCTCGCCTGACATAACACTCATCTCCTCCGACGTGTCAACAGAATGCAGATGGACACCGATCAACAGACTCAACTCCGACCACCTCCCCATCATCATCGAAGTAGATCTTCAACCGTCTAACATATCGAATGAGAAGTGCTTCATGAACTACAACAAAGCAAATTGGAGCGGTTTCGAGAAGGAGATAAACAAAAGAATTGGTGATTTTCCTTTCACAGGAAAAACCAATGAAATGCACGATTTCCTGGTACGAGTCATTCTTGCAGCGTCGAAGAACAACATCCCTAAAGGCAGAAAGCTCAACTACACTCCCAACCTTAGTGAAAAAGCGAAAGCCCTGATTAAACAAAGAGACTACATGAGGACCAATGATCCTCTGAATCCTGATCTCCCTACAATCATGGCCGAAATCACAACTCAAATTCGCAAGGATAAGCAAAAAGCCTGGGAGGAATACGTAAATGGACTTCGACATAATGAACCAACCAATCGGCTATGGAAAACTATCAAAGCAATTGATGGTCGAGGACACAACCGATCTCACAATGTCATCATCAAAAACGGAAAACAACTATCCTCCCTGGAAGCTGCAAACGCCTTTGCCAAAAACCTGGCCAAACAAGCCCCTAAAACACCGGACAAAACAAATCGACAGACAACCCGATGGATAAAAGGGTTTTCCAGAGAAGACATTCCCGTTTTTTTCGATTGATGACGTTGAAAAAGCTTGCAAAGCAACCAGAGGCTCGAAGGCAATCGACAGCGAAGGTATCTGCCCTCTCATGATCAAAAACGCAGGAAGCTCATTCAAAAGATGCTTGGCCTTTCTCTACAACAGTACTCTCCAATCCGGTATCATACCACATGCTTGGAAAACAGCCAGAGTTATTATGCTGCCAAAGATAGGAAAGGACCCGTCGACGATTAAAGGATATCGCCCAATCTCAATCCTATCTCCCATTCCCAAACTTTTCGAAAGAAGCCTACTCCCTCTCATCGCAGATGGGATCGAATTGGCCAAATGGCAACACGGATTTACAAAAGGCAAGTCCACAACATCAGCTCTCCTGGAAATAACTGGCCAGATCACTGAAGGTTTCAACCAAAAAGCTCCCCCTAAGAGAACGATAATGGTTGCTTTGGACATGACCTCGGCGTACGATCTAGTCCACATCCCTACACTTTGCAGAAAATTGGCAGAGACCAATATTCCCAGAGGCGTCGTGAGATGGTTGTCGAACTATCTCCGGGGAAGATCCGTGAGTGTCACCTTCCAAAACACGACTAGCAGCTATTTCACCAGTCGGGCTGGCGTTCCACAGGGCGGTGTGCTAAGCCCCATTCTCTTCAATGTCTACCTAGACAAGCTCCCAGTACCCACGGGAAGCACCAACATTGTTGCATATGCGGACGACATCTCAATAATGTCATCGAGTGCAAAGATCAACGAATGCGAGGACAAAATGAATGAGTACCTCCCCAGATTAGTTAATGAACTGGACAACCTAAAGATGCAGATCTCCAAAGAAAAATCTTCGGTGACCCTCTTCACAACATGCACTGCGGAATGCAACAAAAAACCTGAAATCAAACTCAGTGGCGATCTTCTCCCAATCACCAAAACACTATCTTGGGTGTGGTTTTGGACCAATTAGGAACCTTCCGACACCACGCAGAGGCCATCAGAACGAAGGCTTCCAAACGCCTCAACATCATCAGAGCATTAGCAGGCAGAAGATGGGGTCAGAGTCCCACAACACTCATCGCGACATATAAAGCAACGACGAGATCGATCATTAACTACGCAGCACCCGTATACACTCCACCACTAGCAAACACCCACTGGACACGACTACAGGCCTGCCAAAACAAAGCAATCAGGGCAGCCACGGGTAACCTTCAAATGGCCGGAACACAGCACCTCGCTCTCGAATCCAAACTCCTACCAGTAAAGGAGCACAATGAGCTGCTGACCAGCCAATACCTAGCCAAGGCCAGAATGCAAGAGGATCACCCATCCCATAACCTCACCCTCCGACAACGACTACCAAGAGCCATCCGCAGACACGTGATGAACATGGACCTCAGTCTGGGGGATAGTGACTGTAAAACAACTCTTAGAAATCTGCACACAGAAGCCGTTAGAAAATTTCTTAGAAACTGTGAACCAAACACAGTCCTAGGATTCAAACCACCCAAAATCCATAAGTCTACTAGGTTACTTGACAGGGAACAACAGGTTACCCTATCGCAACTTAGAAGTGGTTACTCTAGCACGTTAAATAGTTACCTGATTGGTGCCACTGATTCTCCTCTCTGTCCTTCATGTAGAGAGGTAGATCATACTAGTGTACACTTGTTTAACTGCCGTTGTAACCCCACTAGACTTAAACCTCTAGACCTATGGTATAAACCTGTCGATATTGCAGATTTCCTAGCCCAATGAATGATGTTTTCATTGCCAGTATAAATAGTTATTTGCTGTTCTTGTTGTTGTCTGTGTAGGTTGGATTGTTGAATAATATGGATGGAAGGATGGAATCAGTTATTTAAAAAAAAGAAAAAACCAGAGCCCGAAACCAAAAAAAAAAAAAAAAGGCGAAAAGAAAAGAGGCAAAAAAAAAGTGAATGAGAGAGAGAAAGAGAGAAGTGAGTGAGTGTGACTGTGTGCTTGAGCTTTTACCGAGAGCTCGTGGACCCCCCTTTCAACGTCAAAGGAACCGCACGGGCAACAATCATCAGGAAGGCTGCTAACAAAAACATTCTCTTACATAACACCTTTAACCATCCTCTTCACGTCAAACGTGCAATCGTGAAAAACACTATCCTAACAGCCTCAAAGGTTAGCTCTGCTGAGTTTCGTTCTGCGTCTATAGCAGGGGTTATTTAGTCATGACAGATCTTCTGTCGGCGGGCCTCTGTGTTGAGTTTCCCTTATGTGACCCTTATGTGAAATTTTTTTTTTCGGCGGGTCTCGGGACCCTAATGTGAAAAAAATTTCCCGCCTTCGCGGGCGTCTGTCCCTTTTTCTTTCACACTAAAAAACCCCTGGTCTATAGCCAAAGTTAAAAGCACTCTAAACTAAAATGGGCACAACTGTTCCAAGAAGCCTCACAGCCGAAAGGCATGCCTACCCACAGAACGAAACAGCATAGCTCTCTTTTCTATACCATTCATCTCTGATGCCTTCACTAGAGATATTCGCTGTGTTGTTCGTGAAGTAGGGTTAGACGATGTTGATGTTATAGAGAGGTCGCCGGCCTCCCTTCAGACCTTGTTATGTAGAAATCGCAATAATGACCGTCTTTGCTACAATACAGAAACATGCATTCTGCCCTTCTGCGAGATCCGGTGTCTGTTGTACAGTAGGTGCAATATATAAGATATCATGCTCTTGTGGGATGTTTTATATCGGACATTCAGGCCGTCCAGTTCATACCAGGGCCACGGAACATATACGTGCTACTAAGAACCCAAAGGCCCCTTCCTACGCAACTAATGCCTTTTCCCAGCACGTTCTTGTTTCTCATCCGGATGAAACAGTTGTACTCACCGGTTCTATTCTGCATGTGGAAACTAATGTTGTACGCCGTAGAATTATTGAGGCCTTGCTGATTGATACTCACAAACCTGACCTCAACAACAAGAGCGAAATGGCAGAAGAGCTCTCTCATCTCTCCCTCCTGCCTCTTCCTTATGATCATCTCGCTTGTTTTGATCCATATTGTATTTCTGTTTTTGTTTTTTTTCCTCGTATTATTTCTTCGGTGGTTTTTCAATTGTGTTTTATATCACATCCACCTCTTCTGGCTGTATCACCATTACTTGGTTCGTTATTTTGCTTTGTATTTGTTTTTCTTATTCTTTTTGATACATATTTCTGCTGTGCTCACCATTGTGTTTAGGTGATTACATTCGCTGACGATGCTTTTATAAAGCGAAACGTTCGAAATCCTATTCTTCTTAACAACGCATCAACAAGGCAAGACACAGATCAAAGTGTATCGTCTACTGGATTCTCAATCGAATGCGTTTAACTCAGCATAATTTCTGTAATTTTTTCATAAACCTTTTTGTGTGAACTTTTGTTAATAAGCTAACTGTCACAATTTTACTTCAAGGGTCGCATTTTACTTGGGAGGGGCTTTTAGTTTTAGTGTACTCCTACTTCTGTATTAAATAGAACACTTTCTCTGTTTTTCGAAAAATTTAATCAATTGAATCGGCAAAAAAATTTTATTTTGAGAATTTTTTTCAAGTCGTCTCCTGGCTAAGCCGTATGGCCTCGTTTTCTTCGCCTCGTTACCTTCGCCTCGTTAAGAAAGGCCTCGTAACCTTCGCCCAAGCCTGAGCGAGAAAAAAACAAAAATAGCTGGAAACGTTTAAGACAATTTACTTGATCAGACGGGTTCAAACATAAATATTGTGGCTAAATAATCAATACGGCCTTGTCTTTAAGGCGTAATCAACCAGAAAAAAGGTCAGCGAGCTCTCTCAAGGCAAAATTTTATCAATCGCAAAGCTTCATCCACTGTTAACTTTTGAGCAAGACGTCATCGAACAAATTATTGTTCAAAAGATTCGCAGCGAGCAGGATTCGAACCTACGCGGGCAGAGCCCAATTGATTTCTAGTCAATCTCCTTAACCACTCGGACATCGCTGCTGTGCTTTTTGTCCGATTCAAAACGAGATAGTTAATTCCATTTGAGCAAACCAGCTCATCAAGGCCAAAGTGTAAAGGGATTCGGCCATGCTTCTTCGATGACTTTCGATCTTCGAGTTATCTGAGTTGAAAGTGTTTTTATATTGGTTTTCCAGTGAGAAGTTTATTACGTTTGGAAACGTTGTTTTCATGTCTGAATGTTTTCACGTATTAAATCAAATCAAAACTTTAGCTTTGATTAAAGTGCTTATTTTATCATTCTCAAGTGGCTGAATGAAAAGAGAACACTATTGACTCGAACACGCTTTCTCTCTCTCTCTCTTTCTTTCATCCCTCATACTTCACCTCCCATTCAGGTTATTTTGACAAGCAACAAATTAAAAAAAAAAATGATTGACGAAATAAAAAAAATTGAAGCATTATCTCAGGTGAATGGAAACAATGTATTTCCTAAGCTAATTACTACGAATTTTAACAACAACAACATTCAATTGATACATAGGAATCTTTTTATCATAAAAAGATTCGCAGCGAGCAGGATTCGAACCTACGCGGGCAGAGCCCAATTGATTTCTAGTCAATCTCCTTAACCACTCGGACATCGCTGCTGTGCTTTTTGTCCGATTCAAAACTTCTTCTTCTTCTTCTTCCTAGCGTTTATCCCGCCGCCGGGCAGGGTCCGCTTTGTAGACTGCACCACGCCATTTCACCCGATCAGCTGCGTCTTCAGTCTTCAGCCCGGTCGTGTTCATGTCTACTTCGATGCAGTCTCGCCACCTAGTTTTGGGTCTGCCTCTGGGTCTTTTGCCCTCTACTTCGAGGTTCCAGGACGATTGAGAAACGGAATGGGGATTTGATCTTATCACGTGCCCGTACCATCTCAGCCTTGACTCTCGAAGCTTTTCAGATATAGGGGCGATGCCCAGACGATCTCGGATGGTTTCATTTCGCACCATGTCTAGACGAGTGAGTCCGAGGCTCCATCTCAGCATTTTCATCTCCATAACATGCAGCATCTGTATAGTCTTTGCTGTGCATGGAGAACATTCGAGGCCGTACAACGCTACTGGTCTGACAACTGATCGGTAAATTTTACTTTTCAGTCTGTCAGGCATTCGCTTGTCGCATAGTACACCGGTTGATTCTCTCCATTTGAGCCAGGCAGCATTGACTCTCGCAGCAACTGTAGCCTTGGGGTCTAGGTCTGCGGTGATGTAGAATCCGAGGTACTTGAAGCCATCCACTTTCCGGAGTTCGGTGTTCTTGACTTTGATGGTATTCGAGGTATTCGAAGTACTTTTTCCCATTTCCAAGTACTCAGTCTTTTGGAGGTTTAGTCGTAGACCATAGTCACTGAAGCGTTCGTTCCACTCTCCTAGCTGTTTCTCCAAGTCCTCTGTTGTGTTGGAACATAACACAACGTCGTCAGCATACAGTAGAGTTTTCGGAGGGCTTGTTTGTAGATCTCTGGTGATCGTGTCCATTATCAGTATAAAGAGCAGGGGGGAAAGGGCGGAACCTTGATGAACTCCTACAGCAACCTTGAATGACTCCGAAGTACCCGCTGGACTTCTCACGGTACTTCTAGAGTCAGTATACATCATTTGAATCCATCTTATGTACTCTTCTGGGACTAGGTGGTCTCGAAGAGAGAACCATATCAGCTCATGAGGCACACGGTCGAAAGCTTTCTCCAAGTCAAGGAAAGCGCAATGGACTGACTTCGCCTTTTCCCTGTGTTTCTCTAGATAAAGACGAATGGCGAAAATAGCATCTGTTGTTCCACTTCCTTTGACGAAGCCACACTGATTGACGGTTGTGCTTACAATTTTGCGGAGCCGTGCTTCGATGATCTTTTCCAAGATCATTGTGGTATGAGGAATGATTCTTATCGGCCGGTAGTTGGAGCATATTGTGACATCTCCTTTTCCTTTGTAGATGGGTATTGTAGATGATCTACTCCAGTCTTCGGGATACTCCAGGCGAGCAGTGGCTTTTTGAAAGAGGGTCGTAAGATGGAAAAGTCCACAATCACCTGCGAGTCTCCATGCAGAGGCGGCAAGATCATCTGGCCCACATGCCTTTCCGTGCTTCATTTTCTGAAGGGCTTCTCTTACTTCAATCTCTGAGATGGTGGGAACTGGTCCTTCTACTGGTAGGGACAGCGGGACGGGAGGGTGGTCGAACTCGATGTTCGAGATTTCCTCGAAGTGTTCTCTCCATCGCTGACAAATTTCGACATTGGATCGGAGTAGTATGCCGTCCCGGTTCTTGATTGTCCGCACGTGAGAAAGGTCTTTTGCTGCTGTGGCTCGTGCTTTGCAAATCCGGAAAATTTCCTTCTCTCCTTGAGGCGTGTCGAGCTTACTGTAGATTTCTTGGATGGCTGAGGAGCGTGCCTTCGCTACGGCTCTCTTAGCTTCTCTCTTCATACATAGGTACAGAGCTCGGTCAGCTTCGGTTCCGGATCGTTTCCATTGCTTGAGAGCCACTTTCTTCTCCTTGACAGCAGTTTGAACGTCTTCGTTCCACCACCATGTCTCCTTGTCTACAATGCGTTTGCGACCTGGTTTTGTTAAGCCCAGAGTGACTTCTCCTACCGCCTTCATCTTGTCTCGAACGAACCTCCAGTGCTCCTCAATGGAGTCAGGGAACGTTTTTTGGAGAGTGTCCGGGGATAGGGCGAGAAGAAGCTGATGCATGAAGCGAACCTTGTTGTCACGTACCTTCCACCATTTTATCCGAGAAACTTCGTTCAGAGGCTTTACGTTGCATTGCTTCTGGGAAAATCGGAGATCGATTATAACTGGATGGTGCTGCGAGGAGACGTTATCGCTCGGAATCACCTTGCAATCAGTGATGAGTCTCAGATTGGTTCTTTGCGTCATCCAGAAGTCGATTTGGGTTTTCCTTCCACCACTGCAATACGTGGTGAGGTGAGACTCTCGTTTGCAGAAGAAGGTATTGCAGATGGAAAGATCGTGCTCTTCGGCAAAACTCAAGATTCGCTCTCCTTCTGCATTCGGCAAACCATAGCCGTTGCCTCCATGAGCTCTCTTATGGGCTTCGCATCTTCTTCCTACGTGCCCGTTCAAGTCTCCTCCGATCATGAGAGTTTCTTCCGGAGAGCATTTTCTGATGACGTCATCGAAGTCTTCCCAAAACCCGTCTTTCTCGGAGTCGCTGCATCCTGCCTGCGGTGCGTAAGCACTGACTATTTTGAAGAGTTTGCCATTGCATTCCAAGGAGATGGACATCAAACGATCTGAGATTCGACAAACTTCCGTGACGGATGTGGCAAGGTAGGAGGCAGCGATAATTCCGACGCCATTGCGGGCTGCTGATGAAGTATTGCCCGAGTACCACAGCTTATACCTCCCGTCGAGCTGCTTTGCTTTCCCTCCTTTCCACCTAGTTTCCTGGAGGCATGCCAGATGTACTCTTCTTTTTGCCAGCATGTCACAGACTTCCATGGACTTCCCCGAGAGACTTCCGACGTTCAAGGTAGCTAGTCGGAGGCGTGTAGGCACTGCTATTTGATTAAACCGAGGACGCGGCCTATTATTCCTCGAAGACCCTCGCATATTTCTCACGTCGATCGGGATTCGACGCGCGTCGCTTGAAGGGGACGCCCTAGCATTGGGGTTACTCTGATGGTGCATCTTGGGGGGGATGCGACGGTTTCTTCATAGACCGGCTTGTCGCACGAACATCCAAGTCGATAGTTCAGCCTGACGTCCGTTTACGACCCTTTGGGCCACATAACCCGGGATTTTGGGCTATGTGGGCTAGAGGTTATTTTTTGGACACGCCTCTTGACCGTGTCCCTTAGGCCAGTGAGATAACAGTGAGCGAGCATTTTATAGGATGTGGGCTGCCCAGTTCCCACACCCACCCGCGACGCTCACTAGCCTAAGCCCCTCTTTGGTCAGCCATGGCAAAGCCACCAAGTCTCCCATCCGCCTGCGGGAGAGGCCCCACATACGCCATCGGGGTAATCAGCGCGTGGAGATTACCGATTCAAAACATAATGTCCGATTCAAAACGAGATAGTTAATTCCATTTGAGCAAACCATCTCATCAAGGCCAAAGTGTAAAGGGATTCGGCCATGCTTCTTCGATGACTTTCGATCTTCGAGTTATCTGAGTTGAAAGTGTTTTTATATTGGTTTTCCAGTGAGAAGTTTATTGCGTTTGGAAACGTTGTTTTCATGTCTGAATGTTTTAACGTATTAAATCAAATCAAAACTTTAGCTTTGATTAAAGTGCTTATTTAATCACTCTTCATTGTTAAGTGGCTGAATGAAAAGAGAACACTATTGACTCGAACACGCTTTCTCTCTCTCTCTCTTTCTTTCATCCCTCATACTTCACCTCCCATTCAGGTTATTTTGACAAGCAACAAATTAAAAAAAAATGATTGACGAAATAAAAAAAAATTGAATCATTATCTCAGGTGAATGGAAACAATGTATTTCCTAAGCTAATTACTACGTATTTTAACAACAATAACATTCAATTGATACATTGGAATCTTTTTATCATAAAAAGATTCGCAGCGAGCAGGATTCGAACCTACGCGGGCAGAGCCCAATTGATTTCTAGTCAATCTCCTTAACCACTCGGACATCGCTGCTTGATTGATAGACCGATTAAACCTTTTATGACACTTTCAAACTATAAAACCTTCTAAAGGCAATGTGAGAAAGCCTTTTTCGCCTCGCCTCTAGTAATTTGCTTAATCACTATTACATCCCTGCTTGCAGTTACTCTAAGATTCACACTTACACTTGCTCTTGAACTGTTCACTTGTTAAAAATTACTTTCTCATGAAATGAATAAAATGGAGGGTCTTTGCTTTTGGCGGACAATATCGTCAGCCTTCGACAGCGGTTCCACTGTATTCTCGGGCATCAATAGCCACGCCTTTGGCTTTCACCGAATCGAGTACAAATATAGTAAAATCTACACATCTCCACCCTAATCTTATCTTTTGGATCGAATGTTATCTTAGATCATACCAAGTTAACAGGTCCTTGTCTCGAAGTTACCCGATGTCCAGTGGAGTCCCACAATAAATTATGAACAGAATTCATACCGCAGACCTTATTAATCTAATTTCTAACTCTAATTGTCAAGTTAAGGTTTTTGTTGATGACAGGAAGATATACGAGTCTTTTTCTGTGGAAGATTCTAATTCTTTGGAATGTTCTCATTCTTCGCAACAAGATTTTATTAAATTGGTAGAAGAGTGGTGTAAAAGTTGGCAACTCCCTATTTCTCTTCCGAAATCAAATTGATCAAACCACCACACGGAAAAAAAGCTAGTCACCGGGGGGACTCGAACCCATGCAACCATCTCTCCTCTATCCGGGAGCGAGCGTGTTAACCACATTACACCACGGTGACACATTGCTATTCCGGGCGATAG
>OZ057407.1:31109582-31259800 GCA_964056735.1 Allodiplogaster pararmata
AAACATTCGACTACGATCAGAAATATAATAGGCCTTCATGGATTGATTCAGTCTATTGACTACAGCAACAACATTGACTTACTTCGAATACCTAATATATTTCTGATTGGGATCAACAGGTCTTCATATTAAACCAATAGACTGATCTATGCAGTAAATCAATTTATTATGGAAACCATTTTTTAAAAAAATTTTCATTTAAAGTGCTTGAGTTTGCTCAGAAAGTGATCCCGGTTCTTTTTGTGTTTTGCTTTATTTTCTCTCTCTCTTTCTCTCTGGATTTATCACTCTCTTCCTCTCGCTCTCTTTTCCTCTTGCTTTTTTCTTTGAAGGAGAGAATCTCTGTCATCCTCACTTTATTTTCTGCTGGCTCTCTCGCAACAAGGCACAGGTCATATCCATTACACACTCAGACATGTTTACCCTTCACACCTTCTCAATCAGTCGCTTATTCTCCACGGAAGAGTTCTTCTTGGTCCTTCTTGTTCGTCTCCTTTGATCTTCTCCATCACCGGTCAAGAGTTATGGCCTCCTTGGCTCACTGAGTCTTTTTTCTTCCTTTCTGTTCAATAATGACAGTTTTCCGCTTGAAAGATATAGCCATGCATACGGAGCTAAGAGAATCGTATACATAGCATCGATGCCTCCTCCCCCCTTATATTAAATATGTTTAAACTATCTCATCGACAAAAGTTAGTCAACAGGGCAGGGTCGAACCCATCCGTTTCTCATTTACCCTAACCGTGAGCGAACTACCCGTTAAACATTTCATAAGCATCATAGTAAGGAATAAACGATGAAACTATCATGTCCCTGATCGTTCTCTTAATTTCTTCACCCCCCCCCCCAGTTACTGGCTCCTTTGCTACACTCACTTTATGCTTTCTGCTTTACCGCGCCTTCTCATTTTCGGATAATCGCCAATGTAGCGGTGCCTTCCGGGTACCGGAGGGAGAGTGAGAGAGAGAGAGAGATAGAGAGAGAGAGAAGAAATAAATAAGAGAGGAAAAGAAAGAAAGGGAGATGGAAAGATAGAAAAGATGACAAAGAAACGTATATGTACTAATCACGCTGGATTAGCGGTACATTGTACATGATAGCGGTGAGTGAATTGAAAAAAGGCTGATCAATTATGAGATGCACAGAGAAGCAGGGCTCAGTTGAAGCCTATCTCACGGTTTTCGAGAAAGGGGCAAAGTGACAGCGCAAGAGAAGAGGAAGGGAACGGTAGGAAGGAGAGATAAGGGGAGGGGGAGAAAGATAGATGAAGAGAGGAGACAGAGAGAGTGGTAGTCTGAAAAAGATCAGAAACGAGGGTACAAGCATAAGTAGAAAGGAACATCGCATGTTCGCGTAATAAACAGCTGCGATTGATTCGCAATAGTAGTAATGATTCGCTTTTGCTGTGCTTGATATGCAAGGAGTACCATTAGGGCGGAAGATTGACCTCCGCCCTAGGATCAGCCAGAGTCTCGTAGTTAGTCTTTTTTCTCTCGCTTTCTTTTTTTTTTCTTTTTCATCTTCTTTCTTTTCCTGTTTCTCTTCATCTACGCATATTTGTTTCTACTTTCCCTCTTGTCTCTTTTCCAGTTTCGGTGTCTCAGCTCGGCAGCAATTATGATTCAGTTCTCCATCTTTTCGCTATCCTCTCTTCTCTCTATTTCCTCTCTTTTCCTTGTTTTCTGTTCTCTCTCTTTCATTCTTCTCTCTGTTCTCTCTGTGATTCACTGATCTGCGTCTCATTCCAACCCCACTCCAAGGGTCACTACCTCATACTCACCCATCAGTAGTACTTGAAGTACGCCTTTCCGCTCTCCATTTCCTACTTCAATATTGACAACATGATACTTTCATGCTCTCATACACTGGTTCTTTTGATAGCTTCCCTAAACATCCTCTCTATCTCTCTTTACTATGTACTAATATTCTTTTCTCTTCTCTCTGGATCAATTAGCCTAGTAGCATAGTTTGTCAATCTTGTTAGCACTTTCTCACTGGATAGACGGATTTGTCCTTCTTCGATGTCAGCTGTATCCTAAGTGGAAATCGAAGAAGTCGAGCTGGTCGGAGAGTACGGTAGCTTCAATTGCACGGTCAAGAACACAGCGATGTCAATAGTCCCTTTTTATGAATGGCCTGTTTTTAGATTGCTTTCTCTGCATCATATTCGTGTGTAGTGAAGTGTGGTTATTAAGTGAGAGGTTATGATGAGGGTTCAGAGATAGAGTAAAATGAGAGAAGGGAATTAAGAGAGTAGGTGTAGGCGGGTAGAGACGGAAGAGCAAAGGAAAAAGAGGAAGAGAGCACTTGGCGGGGCTTTCAGCCATGCAATATCCATTGCTTCGGAGGTGGCAAAATTTGCGCGGTGATGATGTATCCTTTTGCCGATTTCTCTTCAGTCAGCCTGACCTTTTCTACATGTTGGGAGTCTCTAGCTTTCCAATCTCTTACTCAAAATATATATATACCCCGAGGGCTTTATTTGTTCCAGATTGAAAAGAAGTGGAGAGTGGTAAGGCAGCAAAGCAAATCCCTCTGAATACTTGCTCGCCTTCCTCAGCTTATTACTGCTCCAGAGCAATACTGAGAAGTATCAATGGCTCATTTGTACTCTCTCACTGCTTCTTGGTATTTCCGGTGCTTTCTCTCTATCTCTCTCTCCTATTTCTTTTCCCGTGCGTATCTTTCCTTTCCTCATCACTTATTCGCAGAAGCAAGGCGCGAGAATGGCATAAGCCGTAGAATAGGAAGCTAGCTTCACATGACAAACATGAAATGAGATGAAACTTTTTGTCTCCTACCACAAGTTTACGGTAGCAAGGATAGAGAAAGAGAGTTAGAGAGAGAAAAACACAAAAAGCGAAGTGTGAGAGAAGTAGATGAAATTGCTAGAGAAGGCGCGATGTCACTGAGTCAAGATAGTAAAAGAGGGAAGAAAAACCGGATTACGGTAGATTATTGCTTATTGAGCGAAACATGTGGGAATCGAATGAGGAGTGAAAGCGCGTCATTAAAGTAGAAGATAGGCAAAGGGAAATGAGAAAGAGAGAAGAAGGAAAATAAAGAGAGAATAAGAAGGCAGGAAAACAGAAGAGACGGAAAAGACTGGAAGCTTTGAGAGAAAATGAGCATGGATAGAAAAAAACTGAGAGAGAGGGGGAAAAGAAGAAAAGCGAAGCTATCTAAATGGCACAAGTTTGCCACTGGGGTGCCAAGTCACTGCTATGAACTGCAATCATGTACCCATCGTTTTCCCTCTTCTCTCTATCTATCTTTTCTTCTCTATTTCTCCGATCTCTCTCCTCTTCCCCTCTCTCTTTCTTCCCTTCTCTCTATATCTCTTTCGCTCTCTCTATACATTTCCTTCTCTCTCTCTATCTCTCTCTCTCTCTATCCATTGCCTCTCTTCTGTTCTGTGCCTTCCTTCCTCTTCCTCTCTACTGTTTCGAGTGTGTTTCTTGTTCTCGCCCTTCCTCACTGTTAGTGGTCTTGACAGCAATTTGAAGAGGAGAAATAGTTTTTGTCAGTCTTACAACAACAAAAAAGGAGAAAATGTACAGGTAGGTGTTCTTTCAGTTAGAGTGATGAGTACCGGTAATTAGACAGAGAAGTGAGGGAGAGAAAGAGAGAGGGGAGAGAGAGAAGGGAAAGGGATATAGAAGCCAATCAGCTAATATTGTTATTCGCTCCAGTAATAACTTGTGTGGAGTCCAATTTTTAGGATTTTCGAGGTCAAAAAAGTTATTTATTTATTTTCCGTCTGCTTTTTGTAATCTAAGAAGAATCTAATGAAACAGAAAGTAAAAATTTGTGTGTTTCTTCATCACTAAAGCTTTCCGAAGTTTTCTTTACGTACACTGACTGCCTCTCTTAGCAGCTTGCTTTTCCGTCGCTATTAAAACTTTCTCTCGGACGCTTCCTCTGCGGGGGGTTAAGAAATCCAAATTGTGTCTGGTGAAGAGATTGAAAGTTACTGGTAAAGAGTTTAGTATCATCTTTACAGGCAGTGAAACGAACCAATCCGGATGAGAAAGTCGGCGTCATCTGCAACAATAAAGGTGAGCGGTACGAAAACAAATGAAGGAGAGAGAGTGTGTGTGGAAGGTAGAGATCAAAGAAAGATAGAGAAAGAGTGAAAGATAGGAGAAAAGGATATTTAGAGTTTTAGAGAGAAAGAGGAGAGTTACAGAAAAAGAGATGAAAATGATGTTTGAGGTAAGCCGACAGTAGTGGAATACTCGGAGCTCGGAGATCTGGCCGCGTCTAAGCTTGACGATGGATCACTTGCTTACAGAGCTGGAAATATAGCCAACCATCTCTTCACTTTGGAGTTCTTGCAGAGGTGAAGAGAAATAAAATATTAGGAAGAATTCGAAAAAGGAATTTCATGACGAAGGAAAAATTATGAAGAGGCAAGAACGAGAGAGAGGGGAAGATAGAGAGACAGAGAGGGAAAGAAAGATACAAATAGAAGCTGAATTGTTTGATTGTTCATGAAAGAAGTAAAGGCTCGTCTGAGGAAACATAAACAGTTATTGTTCGAAAGTAACAACTTTTCTCGAAGTTCAAAAAGTACGGTTGCTCTAGTTTTGTCACTCCCGGTTACCATCTACCGTACCACTCTGCTCACAAGAAGATTCCATACATCGACAAAGAAGGAAACAAGGTTTTTTCCATGAAAATTCTGGAAATAATTGTCTAACGCTGTTTTTCTCTTTAATATTTTTTCTTTTATTATTTAACTTTTCCGAAAATCAGACCCGTTTTTCGCCGTCGATATTTTACTAAAAAATGATGTTTTCTCAGAGTTTTTTGCGAGAAGCTAAGAAAGACTCGCGTAACTATAATTTTGATATTTCAAATTTTTGTAACTATGAATTTTCGATTTAATTGTTGTGGAACTGAGTTGAGATCACTCCTACCGAAGTGAATGGAGTCAAATTGGAGCAGTTTGTATTCGACGTTTTTCCTCTGTCGAAGAACTTCTATGTGCTAGAGGTTTCTGATTTCTTTCCAGAAGAATGTGACTTTGTTGTTGGTTTCACGACATTTTGAGTTTCATTCACTTGGAAGAGTGCGCATTTTGTACTCTGAATTTTAGGTAGATCAGTTTGTGTCCTCTGAATAGTATTCGAAAAGACTAGCCTTAAGAAAAAAGGCTGCTTCAGATGGCTATCAACTTTATTTTCTAACTGTTGAGTGGATTTTTTCTTTAAATAAATAGAAGATAAATCTTCAAAGGCTAAGGCATATGAGCCTTCCATATAACACTATCGCACGGAATAGCAATGTGTCCCCGTGGTGTAATGGTAACACGCGCTCCCGGTTTGAGTCGAGATGGTTTGGGTTCGATCCCGCCCGGTGGACAAGCTTTTTTATGTGCGAAAGTTCAATCATATAGAAGATAAAAAAGAGGTTGTAACTCATATTTGCTATTACTAAGCAGATCTCGCCATATTAATTGTTTCTATATATCTATCTCTCTGATTTTCTTTCTCTATCTTTCAAGGGTTTTTGGGTTGGTTTTAATCATGAAAAATTCCCTCTCGTCAGCATTTGTTCTCATGCCTGCGTTCTTGTTCTTCGTTGGTATCCTTTTCTCTCTCTCTCTCTCTTTTTTCTCTGTCTCTTTCTCTCTCTTTATCTTCATTTCGTTTTTTCTGTCTTTCATGCTTTGTCCCTGTCTCTGTTTTGGAGGATTGTTCCTCGTTATCTAATCTATCTCACAAGCAAGATCACTGAATCTCTGTACGCAGCACAAACTCTCTCTTTCTCTCTCTCTCTCTCTCTCTCTCTCTCTCTCTCTCTCTCTCTCTTTGCGCTCCCCGTCTTCCCTCTGCTGTTTTTTCTCTCTCTATCTCTTCGATTTAATATTAGGTCTTTTTTCTCTCTCTCTCTCACAGACACAAACACTACATTTTTTTTCTCTCTCATGCTCTCTGTTCCAGTGATATTTCTCATTCTCTCTTCAACCGCCCATATTTTCCGATTGCTAGTGTATGCAGACATAAGCTGGTATAAGTGGGCTCAAAATGGCCGCTAATAATCGGCCCAGTCAGATTGCTCGTGGAACATGTGACACTTTCCCGCTGACATTCAGTTGAGTAGGTGCAAACGTAAGAGACAGTCTGTGAAGGAGGGCGTTGACAGAATGACAACAGGAATTCTTTCTCGCAGGTCGAAAGGTCGCAAGAGTTCTCCCCACTCAAGAATGCTGACAGCGTTGGGACGGGAATGCATGTTGACCTGCAGGTTGTGTGCGTCATTTCCGATTCTGGATATGATATGAGTACTGGTTTTTTCCAACACCCTCAAAAAGGTGTAAGAAACCGCACGCTTAGAACATACTATTATTCGAGTTGGTGTGCAAAATTGAATAATATACTCTATATCACTAGCTTTGTTCGTAGAAGAGCGCATAGAATTGTTAATTTTTTTTAATGTTCGTTTTTTTTAAACCAAAACATTCATCATTCCTGCTCTTACATAGTTCACTATACGACCCGCTCGATTATCCTCAGTTTAGTAATCTTCCGGAGGTAACGAAAATCAAATTTTGAGTGTTTGCAGACGCGATCTGTACGATCTGCACGCGCAGTGGTTGAGGAAGGCAGGCGCTGTGATCTCCGAAGGTGCCAAGGTTTGCGCGCGCTGTTCCTCTCTCTCTTACTCTCTCTTATTCTCTCTCTCTCTTAATTGTGAAATCTGGAGTTATGCTCCATTCACGACGCTTTCGCTTCATGAGCATGCGTGACTAAGAGAACGAGGCAATTGAGCCTTTAATAAGCACTATCGCACGGAATAGCAATGTGTCACCGTGGTGTAATGGTTAACACGCTCGCTCCCGGATAGAGGAGAGATGGTTGCACATGGGTTCGAGTCCCCCCGGTGACTAGCTTTTTTCCGTGCGGTGGTTTGATCAATTTGTCTTCTCTACCAGGCGTCACTGCCTTAAAACTGTGTAACCTGAGCATTTGAAGATTTATCTCTTCCGAAATGTTGTGTTTTAGGAACTGATTTGTTCCCAGTGACCCCCTTAGAACCCATGTTCGATAAGCGGTGATCCCCTTACTTACTGCAAAAAGTTGGTGACTTTGGATTTATCGTAGATAAAAGGCTAACATTTTCCACTCATTGTTCTAAAATTGCCGAAAAAGCGAAACCTAAATGCCATCCATCTCACAATGAAATCCTCGAGATAGAAATCTTAAAGTGCTCGTCAACGCGTACAAGATTTACAACAAATTTTTTATTCGAACAGAGCTCGACGGTCCAGAAATATTATGTACACAACTCGGGTCTTCCACTGCTGTTCTGAAATTGATTATCGTATTAATGACCAGCAGTCAATTAAGAAATACCAGATTAGGCCTATTTTCTCTTGTCTCTAGTAGAGAGTCCCAAAGATTCAGCTTTTCATGCATTTGATTCTTGAGGAACGGGTCCTTTCCAAAAAGGCACTTTTTTTTCCACTAAGAGCTTCCAATACCCGAGAAGGCAGCTTCAAAATAAATTCTCCTCCACCTAGATCATATAACTAGTCCTTTTCGGTCCGCTCAGCTCGCTTGTTCACCAATTTTTCGTTACCATTGGATAGGCAGGAAAGCGAATTTTAAACCTAAGAACTATTTGTTTCTTACTATAACTAAACGTATTATTCTTATCAACGTATTCTTTAATTAAACGTATTACTCTCTAATTAAAAGTATTATAAAACATAATAGAAGCTAGCATTATTTTGTTTTAATTGTCGTTCTATTGTAAGATTAGTTCGTTCTTTGCAATTTCTATAACGTGAAATACATTTTGGCTACGTGTTCACTTAATAAATCATATCATATCATAAATCACTTGGCCACTCACAGGATTCCCGATTTTTTCGAACCTAATTTTCAAAAGACGACTTGGCAGTAATGATCATCTAAAATGAGAATCGTAATGAATGAAATGGCAGAACTTCAATACTTACCAGAGATAGACTTCATTGGAGTTGAGCAGTGACAACTTGAATGGTTTAGACGCTGAAGCTAAAAAGTAACTAAAACATGACTAAAACATAACTAAAACATAACTAAAACATAATTAAAACTTAACTAAAACATAACTAAAACATAACTAAAACATAACTAAAACATAATTAAAACATACCTAAAACATAATTAAAAACATAACTCAAAAATTCATCGTTTGGAGGCACTTTGTCTAAGAGAAGGAACAAAAAACAAAAGTAGTTACCAACTTCATACAATAGGGGCCTAGTACAGAAAATATGCCCCCGCCAAAAGAAGTTTCAAAATACTTTGCGTGATAAAATTTCAAAAATCCTGTAAAAATAAATGTCGAAAGAATGAAAGTCCGTTGTTTAAAACGTCTCAAAACGTTCAAATCAATGGCTGAAAAGTGTAGTGAACGAGCGCCGTAAAGTATTGCTTGGGAAAAACAGCTATTGCCTCAAGAGTGCTGACTGGGGTTTTCAAGGATGTGCTGCAGCAGCTGCAGTAGTAACCAACTTCAGACAATAGTGGCCTAATATAGAAAATATGCCTATTCAGTGAAGACAAAATTCCTAAAATATGTCTACATGCCTAATCTAGAAAATCGGACACTAAAGCTAATTTTTAGAAAGTCAAGTACTAGAGTCAATTATAGAAAGAGGGAATTAGGGTTCATAGAAATTGTAATTTGGGTTTTTGGAATCAGCATCTCAAGAATTGAAAAACGGTGAATGAAGTTTTTTTTACATAAAAGCTTTTTTATATTTCGGTAATTTCTGGCTGATCTCCTGAAGCTCGACTCTGCAGAAAATATATGAAAGAGCTGCCATGAGCATTGAAAACCTAAAAACAAAATTTTCGGGAATCGGGGATGACCCCTCGAGTTACTTGGTAACCATCGCTTCACAGCCGCAAATTCGATTCCATTGTACCAATGTAACGCTTACGTTTCTGATACTTTTTTCTTTCTTATAGAGTACAATCTCTCTGTGAATATACTGTATTTTGCTTTCAAACCGATCTCACATCGTGACAGTTATCCGTTGTAAGTCTGAACCATGAACAACTGGAATAAAGAATGAATTAGTGAATGGATAAATGAATGAATGAAATACAGACGACTCGAGTACTTTGAGAAAAAAGAACAATCAGTGAGGTTTTTTTTATACACAATGAGGTTTTCAATGGTTTTCCTGTCCGTTTCAAAAGTAATGCATTGAAAGAAGGAATTTGGAGGGCAAGAATTGTTTTCTAGTTAATGCTCAATGGGTAGGCGCATAGAATTTGGTTCCCGCCCAATACCGGTTTTATGCACTATTTTCTCAGAGTTTAGTACGTTCCGCTGCTTATCTTGAAGTCGAAATGTGTCTAATGTATAATATTTGTCATTAAGTCGAAACAGTTATTTTTTTCGTAAAAATTCAATATTTTTAAGCATCAAGACTATTCTAGGTTTTGTATGAAGTTATTAGTGTATTATTGAATGAATTGTCAATCTTGAAATGCTCAGTTAAACCCAAAGAATTATCAATATTAGAGTATTCTTGAATAAATTATGTTATTAAAAACTTTGTATCATAATTTATTAAATTAATTATTAATGTATCATTATAAATAACTTTATTATAGTTTTTCTGGCCATAAGGTCTCCCAAGCATGAAGTTGATGATGAAAATAGTTTCTCAAACAGAAGGTTCTCGAATGCTCAAGAAGATACAGTATATATAAGTTTTCTTCTTCGCAAGACGAACTATGATTAGAAGGCCGAGTTAATTAAGAAAACGTCATTTATAAATTACTTCCCTCTCTCTCTCTCACTCTCTCTCTCTCTCTCTCTCTCTCTCTCTTTCTCTTTCTCTCTCTCTCTCTCTCTCTCTCTCTCTCTCTCTCTCTCTCTCTCTCTGTCTTTGTATTAGTTGTGCTTGTTCTTTATAATAAACACAGTAAGTATAGCACGAATCCCCATCTTTCTTCAAAGTATGTGTATGTTCCTTCAGGCCATCCTTTTTATATTTATTTTTTGTGATTTCTTTTAGTTTTACCACCAAGTCTTAGAACCTTCCGCATCTCCACCTGTTCTCTCTCTTCATCCCTCTCTCTCCCTTTCTCTCTCGTTCTTTCTCACACATTCTTCCTTTCTTTCTCTCTCTGTCTTTCTATCTCTTTCTGCCTTTCTATCTCTTTCTCTCTTTCTATCTATCTATCTATCTCTCTCTCTCTCTCTCTCTGCCTTTCTATCTCTTTCTCTCTCTGTCTTTCTATCTCTTTCTGCCTTTCTATCTCTTCCTCTCTCTTTCTATCTATCTATCTCTCTCTCTGCCTTTCTATCCCTTTCTCTCTCTGTCTTTCTATCTCTTTCTGCCTTTCTATCTATTTCTCTCTCTTTCTATCTATCTATCTATCTCTCTCTCTCTGCCTTTCTATCTCTTTCTCTCTCTGTCTTTCTATCTCTTTCTCTATCCCCTTACTTTCTCATTATATCTAACTCAAGTTCTTTCAGTTTTTCTATCTCATTCTCTATCGTCTAGACCCGCGATGTTCTATATTCAAACAATCTACTTAAGAATGACCTTCACGCCTAATACCCCAACTGTTAATCGCATCATATTTGTCTTATAGACAAAGAGCACTGAAGCTGAAACTAAAAAAAAGAAACTACCTTTTCCCTCATAGATATATTGTTTAACATAGGAAATACAATAAGGAAATTCTCAGTCTAAAGTGTTCACAGTGGCTGGTTACTCTAAGTACTGGAATTTCTGTAGGTCAAGTGGTTCGTACCACGATTAGTGAGTTTCTCAAAGTAAAAAACCTGAGGTGGATCACAGTGTGGTGAGCTAAACAAATTGGACAAAGGATATCGATCACTTTGATAGAAAGAAAGAAACTAGAAAGGAAGTCTGAGAACACTGTAAGAATACAAAAAATTTTAAAAGAGTTTTTTGTAAAATGTCTTTCTTCTTTCTTTCTTAATTTTATTTAAGAGCGAGCATACTGTCATTCATTCAGTCGTGAGCTGTCATTCATTCAGTCGTGAGCTGTCATTCATTCAGTCGTGAGCTGTCATTCATTCAGTCGTGAGCTTCATAATCAATCTCATTGACAAAAAACGCCATAATTCATACAATTCAGCAGAGTTCTACAATTGAGCAAGTTTCTGATGAAGTACTAGCCAGAAAGTTCAACGTACGGACACGGAAATTTATAATATGGTTAGAACGGCACGGTCTTTGAGAGCTAAAATCTTGGTACAGACCGAGTTAAACTATGCTAATGATTAGAGAAAGAATAGTGAAGGTAGTAGACATACAGGGTGGTCCTTGTATTCGGCAACCAATCTTTCCGCGTTTATAATTCAAATTTCAGTGCACGCTGAACTTTTAGTGCACTTTTTACATAGGTTCTTTTCACATGTGTTTTATTACATGATTAAAATTTCATTTCATTTCATCAATTCTCAAAAGAGTGGCGCCCGCTCATAGAGCACGATCTATCATTGTAGACTTTCACATCAAATAGGTCGATCAAATACGTGGTCGATCAAATACGAGCATCGCTAAGGATCTCAGCGTCTCTCGCAATCTCGTCTGGAAAACAATCAAACGGTTTGAATAGGTCGGTACACTTGTTGACTTGCCCCGAAGAGGAGGTTCTCGATCAGTGCGCACCCCTAACAAGATTGAGGCCGTGAGGAAGCGAGTCGGTCGAAATGCTAGGCGCAGCATGAACAAAATGTCCTCCGAGATGAACTTATCACGTACGACTCTTCGAAGAATAGTTAAAGAGGATTTATGGCTCACCCCATACACCTCACTAAAAAAAGCTGCCATTCTAACTTTGAAGAAGAACAAGGAAAGACTCAAAAAGTGCCACGCCCTAATCCTCCAGACGCGCGACAATTCTCACCTTAGTACATTCTTCTCAAATGAGAAGCTGTTCACTGTGGAAGAGGCCTAAAACCCTCAAAATGAGCGAGGGCTTGCTCGGGACTCACAGGCAGCTAATGAAGCCGGTAGATTCGTTCATTGAGCTTCCCATCCTGCACAAGTTATGGTTTGGGCCGGAGTGTCCGCCACCGGCAAAACTCCCCTTGTTTTTGTCGAACCAGGAATCGAAATTAACCAGGAATACTACCGCCAGCATATTCTTTTAAAAGTATTGCTTCTTTGGTCTGCTTCCCACTACCGTAATACACCTCGGGTCTTCCAGCAAATTTCTGCGCCTGCTCAGAAGGCTATCGGAACATAAACATGGTGCAAAGCTCATTTTCCCGACTTCATCTCCAGCGCAGAATGGCCCTCCTCATCGCCTGACCTCAATCCGCTGGACTATTCCGTGTGGTCCTACCTTGAGAGCAAAGTCAATGCTCATATGCACTTGAAACTGGAGTCTCTAAAAAAAAAAATCCCTGCATTGGTCGAAGATCGACGACAAGTGCCTTCGTCCAGGTTCTCAAAGAGTTCTCAAAGCGACTCCGGGCTGTCGTTCGTGCCAAAAAAGACCGAATCGAATGATTTTTTTGATCCAATGTTTTTTATCAATGTGAGCTAATAAATACATGTCTGTAAACGCGTTGTCGAATACATGGGCTACCCTGTGCATACAATAGTTTTCGTCGTTTCGATAAATCTTCAAATGCTCAGTTACACAGTTTTAAGGCAGTGACGCCTGGTAGAGAAGACAAATTGATCAAACCACCGCACGGAAAAAAGCTAGTCACCGGGGGGACTCGAACCCATGCAACCATCTCTCCTCTATCCGGGAGCGAGCGTGTTAACCATTACACCACGGTGACACATTGCTATTCCATGCGATAGTGCTTATTAAAGGCTCAATTGCATGCGTGACTAAGAGAACGAGGCGTGCGTGACTAAGAGAACGAGGCAATTGAGCCTTTAATAAGCACTATCGCACGGAATAGCAATGTGTCACCGTGGTGTAATGGTTAACACGCTCGCTCCCGGATAGAGGAGAGATGGTTGCATGGGTTCGAGTCCCCCCGGTGACTAGCTTGTTTCCGTGCGGTGGTTTGATCTTGTCGTTTCGATAGTTACAATCTATCCTAAAACCTCTGTGCATAACTGCCTTCCAATTGTAAGTGCATTGAAGCTGGAAGTTGGAAAAACTATCGCACGGAAAAAAGCTAGTTCACTGGGCGGGATCGAACCCAGATATCTCTCGTCTGACCCGAAGCGAGCTCGGCACCATAACACCACGGGGAAAGGCTTGAGGATAGACTGCAGAAATCATCATAAAAGATGAACATTAAACTGGTAACACAATCGCTTAAGCGGTCGGAGAAAAAGAGAAGGCTGGGTTCGATCCCTTTCCACGAAATAGCTTTTGTCCGTTTGTTAGTTCATTAAGATTTCATCCTAGCCAGGAGTCGCTGCCTTTAACCTGGGTGAAAGAGCAATTGCTGACTTTTTTGTAATTGATTGAACTGTATTCCTCGCTGTTTTGAGCTACAATTTGCGGTTTACCCGAATTAAAACTTTGTAAAACATACAGTATTCTTTTTTTAGGTTTCTTGTACAGAAAGTAAATGAAAAGCGAGCTCATGATTAGGCAAGAGAAAAGCATCGTTAAAGTCTGTCGAATCGCTTCTCTCTCTTCCTCTTTCTTTATGTATCTCTCTGTCTCTCTGTATCTCTCTGTCTCTCTGTATCTCTCTGTATCTCTCTGTATCTCTGTATCTCTCTGTATCTCACTTTATTTCTCTCTTTTCCCTCTCCTTCTATCATCTCTCTCTTCTGTTCTTCTTCTACCTCTTCATTCCAATTGTGTCAATCTTAATTTCTCTCTCGACCCCATTCATTCCCTCCCCCTCAACTAGATGAAAGAAGCTAGCAATTTGCTAAGTGCACCAGTATGCAGAAACCGAAACATCAAACAATCACATCTCAATGTACTTGTACTTCTTCTACTTGTAGTTTCTTAGCCCTGTCGCGAACCTTTTTGTCTATCCCCTCTTTCTTCTTTCTTTTTTAACGTCAACGTACTCTCTTATCACCTTTTTATGGTGTTTTAGTAAGCATGTAGAAATGCTCTCACATTCTATCTCTTACTCAGTCACTCTTTCTTTCTTCCTTTATCTCTTTCTCTCTCTCTCTCTTTCTCTTCTCTCTCTCTCTCTCTCTCTCTCTCTCTCTCTCTCTCTCTCTCTCTCTCTCTCTCGTCTTTTTGAAAAGTCACGGAACCTTTTTTCAGTAGTCCTTGCCAAAAGGCACAAGGCTTCTCTTTCTTCTCATAGTTTTTTGTTTTTCTAAGCACCATACCAACCCGGAACCTAAAACAAGAAGTTGGCCCATTTTCTTTATCATCATGATCCGCTGAGTTCGTTCAGAAATAATTCAGCTTCCGTTAACAATCCTGCTGCAATTCAGCTGCAAAAAAAGTTTGTTTTTTGTTGAAGAAGGAAATTAATGAGTTTAATAAAGATTATTTTTAAACGAACCTGTTGCGGTTGGTCTGAAGACGAATATGTATCTTGTTCAGGCAGTAACATGGTCGAACAGATAAGTTTTTATGCAGTAAATTCACCGCATAGGCCTATGTTTAACGAATGCAAACCTCTGTCTTCTATGTGCCCTTTTGAAAGATCTGAACGTTTTCGGCGTATGAAAACTCAATCCGATTCGCCGAAGAGCCCATACAGAACTGGCTATCCAGTAGAGCGCTAGATTATCGGTCTGGCATTTTTTTGTTGTGGGTTCGGTTCACATGTTTACCTGCTCTAGAGCGGTTGTTATTCACCTCTGCTCTCCGTTTTGCCGTTTAAAACACCTTGAGCCCAGTTCCTCCGAACCTCCAAACATTCGTCATTCTTCGTCTCGACGTCCAAGGTTTTTGCTTTTACATCATCGCACGCAGAAGTAAAAGTAAAGTTGTATGATTCATTGCAGTTTAGGAGTCTAAGATCAATCAAATGGCCGAAAATTTTAAATTTTAGATTTAGCTTACAGTTGAAAATTAAAATGTTTAGTAGAGCAATTCGAAGGCATTTCCTTCAATTCGTCGTGGCTGAGAGCGGTCGACTCACTTCTCGCTCTCAATTTCTATCACTCAAAATGAAGGATTCCGGTCTCTAGCAGGAATTGGACACCTTCAGACCGTATCGCCCAAACCATTATCGGCAATCCAGTCTACATTCTACGTTCTCGTTCTCAACATCAAGAAACTGATCAGAAGCTGGAGTTGTTCGAATCAATGGCGCATCATCTCCCATGACATCGAAAATAAAGCGTTTGAATTGAACTGAATTGAAAATTTATACTATCGAGCGTACAAAAACTTGTTCTAGCGGGTTTACAAGAATCGAGCCGAGGGTTTTCTCTCATACTTTTATTTATACGATGGCTCACTCATATATTATAGCGTTAGAGTAATAGTTATAGTAATAGTAATAGCTATAGTCATAGTAACAATTATAGTAATAGTTATAGTAATATGTAGTTGTAGTAATTGTTATAGTAATAGTTAGAGCTAAAACAGTTTCTTAATTAGAATTGCTACCATAAAACCAAACAGTAAAAAAGCTGAATGTGAAGATTTCTGAAACTCAGAAGATTTAATTTTTATCTATTTACAAATCATTTTTATCTCGTCACAAATAAGGAACAAACTCTTCACGAATACTCCTGTCACTGTCTCGAGGGAGTACGCTATAAGTTAGATTTTAACTTCGAATACTCCTTCAACTTGGATTGTGTCGAAAACTACAGATTTAAAACAATAAAAAAACAATTATGTTGATCCCGAAACCGATCACTACGTGGAAGAGCTTCAGGGTCAACAAGAAAAAGGTATCGAGACTAAGGGGTATCATATTTTAAAAAAAGGTTTATTATGTTGAGAAGTCTAAAACCCGTATATTATTTTAATAGTATTCCGGAAGCCCCCCCCCCTCCACAAAAATCGACGGACTGAAAAAGGAAAACCATTTTTGAGTAAGAAAATAGCAAAATGTGTGTGGAATCGTCTTCGCCATAGTAACTAATTGAAGAAGATGTTTTATTGTTCCGCTAGCATTCAGCATACAGCTTCCTGATTTATTATTATTACCAGTCCTGTGGAAAGACTGGCATTTGACTTGGAAAAGGTCTTCTTTTGAGGACTTGTTAGTAAATCAAATGCTCATTTGGGAAAGCGAGTCTTCTTTATTATCAAAAAAGGAGAGAAAACTTATATACAAGAGTGTTCACATTTAATAAAAAAATTACTAAAAAATTATAGCTTCAATTGCTGTATAAATAGAGCGCAAAAAATGCAAAAAAAGTAAGTATTCAATAGTTAGATAAGGAATTGCTTGTTGTTGTTTAAGTAGCATTTTTTGTGAATGGAAAAGTTCTCCAAAAAGAAGACTAGATCGAAGAAGGCTGTGGATAAGACCGACCACGGATGAGATAGAGTTCGAAAGTGGCCTCGGCTGTTGAAGTTTCTTAATGTTGATAAAATAGAGAAAAAGGCTAATCAAAAACAGCTCTCTCGTTTATGGAGTCGCTACTTGATTCCGTAATCTTATTGTTCCTCAAACCCCTTTTTTCGTTTCCTGCATGCAAACCCTTCCTTCTAAAGCAATGTGTCTTTCGAGATTAATCAGGCGAGTCACTTGCTTCTTCTGTCTTTGCTTTCTCTCACTCTCTCGCTAACTTCTCTTTTTCTCTGTCTTTTTCTCTTTTTCTCTGTCTTTTTTCTCAATCACTCTTTTTTCACTCTCTATCCATCACTCTCTCCCCTTCTCTTTCTCTCTCCCTGTCTCACTTCTTTCTTCTCTCTTTTCTCCACTGTTTTTCATCGCCTTGCCTCTTCTATTTTTTCATTTCTCTCTTTTCTCTTGAGTTCTTTCTCTTCCTAAATCGACCTCGCTTCATCTACAATTAGCAAGAATCGCCTCAAAAATCCATGCAGAGGTGAACGAAGATTGGGTTGAGGACGTTGAAGTAAAAATAGGAAAAGAGATAAAGAGAGAGAGAGAGAAAAATAGAATTTTTGGGAAAGAAAGAGTGCTGGAGAAAGAGAGAGTGGTGAAGATAAGGGAGTGGGGAAGAGAGACACAGAGAGAGCGAGGGAGTAAAATGACGAGGGAGAGGTACAAAGAGAAGTTACAGAAAGATAGAGGTGATGGTAAGAGAGAGCAAACAAAAGAAAGAATCAGGAGAGGAAGAAGTAGAAATGAGGATATAAATACAGAAAGAGAAAGAGAGAAAGAGAGCAAGATGAAAGAGATAGAAAGCAAGAAAAGCTGAAAGGAGGAGATTCGGGTAGGGCAGAAGCCGCGCGTTCTGAAATTGGCTACGTTTAGGCATGTGTCAGCAGTGATTAGTTTGTTGTTTGCACAGATTGTTTCCCTAGTCGTTAATCTCACCGTCAGTTGTCACGATTCTGCCCTTCTGCTGCGTTCTTTGGTAAATCGGGAGACATTGTTATGTGCATGTTTTCGGAGCTTTTTATCGTCGCCAGCGAGAGAGGGGAGGTCTCTAGTTTTATGAAGACCCGACTGGTCATAAGTCGATCATATTTTCAGATTCAGTCTTATGTTTATCCCTTTCTATCAAGGTCTGTCATGATTATCTCTGTCATCACTGAGCCTTTTCAATGCATCTGCTTTGCCTTCTCTCTCCCTCCCTCTCCTCTCTCTCTCTCTCTCTCTCTCTCACTCACTCTCCTCTCTCTCTCTCTCTCTCCCTCTCTCTCCTCTCTCTCTCTCTCTCTCCCTCCCTCTCCTCTCTCTCTCTCTCTCTCTCTCTCTCTCTCTCTCTCTATCTCTCACTCACTCACTCACTCACTCACTCTTTCTCCCTACATCTTTCTCACTTTATCTCGCACACACGGACTCTTTCAATCTTTCTTTTTTCTCATACTGTTTCTCTCTCTTTCTTTTCCTTCTTATATTTTGCTCTTCCCTTTTCTCTTTCGCTCTCGCTTTCTCCAGTGCATGTTTATGTTAGATCTCGAATCTTCTTCTGATAATTCAAACGCAAGCTTCACGAGCTTCATGATCTCCTTGTCAGAATCCCCAAAATCTGAGGCTCATCCCCAGCTCAGCCGAGCGAGTCCTTCGACGTCACAGTAGTTCCTTCGCTGAGCTTCCACCGTTTTCTTCGTAACCTCAATGCCTTTATATGGACAATGTTGTTCTTTAAAATGCTTAGTTATCACTATTGTACACAATTTGAGAAATGAGATCAGTTCACAACATTCATATAACATATAGGACAATTTGAATTTCCATTTTTATTGTATTTTTTGACTTCTGATAAAAACCCAACTCTTCAAAATTAGCTACCAAAAACTCTATCTTGACTCTTTTACTGTGCGAATCTTTTAGTGATCTTCTATTTAGTATTACGATCTGAACGACTTCTTCAAATAGTCACGCGTTTCTAGCATTCAGTAAAATCTTGAAAAAATCTTATTAGTAACATGAAACCCTATTAAAAACGTGTCACAACATTTTAATGTTGTTTTCGAGAAAGTGTACTCTTAATTCTCTTCGTACTTTGTTCAATTCCTGAAAAAATGAATACATCATGTGTCGTTTCGCACGAATTTTAGGTTTTGGATTTTTCTCGTTTTATAATAATGAAAACCAGAGAACAGTTGCTCAATAGTTTTTTGCGCATTAGAACAAGAATTTAGCATGTGTTAAATTGTATATGTGCATGAATCATGTAAATACTTGTTAGAGACATCGTGGACGACACGTTAAGATGTGGTGTAACGGTATTATGCTTGATTATGGTACAATCGATCAGAGAACAATCGATTGTACAGTAATCAGTCATTGTACCATAAAAGACCATAACCCGTATTTTACTGGGTAAATGTACCCAAGTCGAGAAGGGCTTGCCCAGTTTTTTTTTCTCGTTGCACACATTTTTAGTGGAAAAAGACTCTCTTTGTTACTAAGTTCACTAAGTGGTAAAAAAAAACCTGTTTTGGTAAATAAGCAGTTAATTAACCTTGTTTTGTCTACCACGAGCTATTTTAGTATGCCCTAGGAGCTCCCTTATCTTTCCAAGTAACATTGTTCTTCACTCTTTTCTCATTCAGTGATTTGGCGAGTTTCATGCGCTAAAATGGGGAATATCCTTATCGATACGCAACATGTACTGATTGTTTGCTGTAAGGGACGAGTAATCATCATACGTACACTGATCATACGAATTCACTTGAACTCAAGAATGAACTTCAATGAAAAGAAAAACGACTGTCGTGAGCGGCAGAAAGGTGCAAAATCATTTTTCTCCAATTAGGTTTTTCTTTGTTTATGAGAGCAATAGCTCCGTTTGAATTGGCCGACTTTTGAACTATCTATCAAAGACAGAAATTCACTCGCAAGCCCCGCCCTTTCTCAAGCAACCATTATTAAATATCAACACATGCAGACTAAACATAACAGATCGGAGAGATTGGCGGGGTGGATAAGAGAAGAATGGACAGATAATATAGAATAGGGCACATCACAAAAAAACCTAGTTCTTGAGAGCTGATCGAAACAAGAAGAAGGGCTTTTTTTAATGGCGCTCGATGTCCGATGATTTTGAATAAAAGGATTAAATCGATTTGAAACCTCAAAAAGAGAGCATTTTGTGATTCTTAAGAGAGCAGTTGAATAACTGCATCACACGGTTTAGGATAATAAATCAAGATAAAGGAAAAAGTAAGCTTTTTTTGAATAACTCGATTTTCCTATTAAATACTCAAAGAATGCGGTATGCGTACGGAGGAAGGTTGAGGGGAATAGGTTCGAGAACATGGACTGGGAGGAAGGTTGAGGGGAATAGGTTCGAGAACATGGACTGGGAGGAAGGTTCGAGAACATGGACTGGGAGGAAGGTTGAGGGGAATAGGTTCGAGAACATGGACTGGGAGGAAGGTTGAAGGGAATAGGTTCGAGAACATGGACTGGGAGGAAGGTTGAGGGGAATAGGTTCGAGAACATGGACTGGGAGGAAGGTTGAGGGGAATAGGTTCGAGAACATGGACTGGGAGGAAGGTTGAGGGGAATAGGTTCGAGAACATGGACTGGGAGGTAGGTTGAGGGGAATAGGTTCGAGAACATGGACTGGGAGGAAGGTTGAGGGGAATAGGTTCGAGAACATGGTCTGCATTGATAGATATATTTTGGGACAGTGGATCATGTACTATCATCTCTTTTTCTCTCTTTGTTTATTTTTCACCGTTACTTTCTTTTCGATTTTTTCTCTTTCTTTTCTCTATCCGCCGGTTTCTAATGTTATTTTATTAATTTCTTTTTATTTTATATTTTCTCTTTTCTATTTTGTTCTCTCTGTTTTCTTTCTTTCTTTTTTTCTTCAAGGCCTTTTCCTTTTTTTTTTACTTCGGGGTTTTCGCTGTGCTTTTATCAATTTATTTCTGATCGAGAATGTAAATAGACGCCATCGAAATTTGTTGTTATTCATTTCTTTATGTTTTTCAAACTTGTTGCGGCTCCTTTGGGAACAAGCGAGGATCAATAATCGTGACGGAATTCTCCCTTGTTTCCGGTTTATATTTATGTATTGTACAAGTGTCAATCCCTCGCTTCGTCATCAATCCCAAGAGACTTGAAGTGCCGTTTATCCGGAAGATTCTGCTTATGGCTCTCTGGTTTTAATGGATAGTTTCAAATATGAGGCCTTAAATTTTTAAACGCTATAATTTTGATGATATTCCAGTGACGCGGCCTTAAATTGTCGAAATTGTGCGAGGGACCGCCGTGACCTTCCATCATTCATAGTAAGGTAGAACAAAAATTGAAAGTAGGTTTTTTAGCTAGACTTTTTTGCCTCAAGTTTGTCCACGCTGCTTTCATTGAGTTTTGGCAGTCCAGTAAGAATCAAGAATAGCAACCGAACTCCTCATTGTTTCAGCTTCAACCTCATAGTAATATGTATAAGAGTGAGACTTACATATGTACATATATCTAAGGAGTCCCCTTCTTGTTTCTCCCCATCCCCAATCATCGCATTAGAGGTATGGAAAGATGAGAAGACGAATCCTGAGACGCATGGAAAAGCAACGGAAGAGAACGGGAGAAGGTGAAAAAGAAGAGAGGAAAGAGACATAGAGAGAATGATAAAGAGAGGAATAATTGAGAATCGAAGATAGAAAAAGAAAGGGCGAGAAAGATAGAGAGAATGAAAGAGAGTGAGAAAGAGAGAGAGAGAAAGAGAAAAATTGAGTGAAAGAGAGAGCAAAAAGAAGTGAGATAAGCGAAGACAGGATGCGTACATCTGAAGGAGGAACTGGATATACTGGCAGAAAAGTAATTATCCCGCCATACAAGAAAATCAATTAAGGGGTTGAGATTGACTTTATCACTAAGCTGCTCTTAATAGCCGGCTTTCGGTCCAAATCCCGTGTCGTCTCTAAACTCCGGGCCTTCTTTCTCACCTTATCAACATGAACATAGTTCAGTGCTTGTTCTGAAATTATCTCCCTGCTCATATTCTCCTGATATCAAACGGTTTTCCGACGTCAGTAAACGTAGACATCACAGCTACAAGCTTGGTAACTGTAATCCACTCACTACTCTGCAATCCGCGCATTCTTTTCGCTCCAACTTTTCCTGGTTCTATCTTTTCCTCATGCAATCTCTCTCTCTCTCTCTCTCTCGCTCTCTCTCTCTCTCTCTCTCTCTCTCTCTCTCTCTCTCTCTCTCTCTCTCATATTTCATTACTTTTCTGTTGTTCTTTCTCTAATTCTTTTTAGTTTTTGTATGATTACCATATTTCCTACGGTATTGTTTTTCTTAATCATCTGATAAGCAAATTTTTCAAGACTCTTTTGATTTTCTTATTTTTCAAGAATCATCTAATAAAAGAATTTCAATTTTTTTACAGGTTTATTCCCTTTTTTTCTTACGCTGGTATATGTTGCCTTTTCTTTTCATGTTATTTCTCTCCAATCTCAAAGAAAGTTCATAAACAACCGGATTATGTTGTCACTCTCTCTCTCTCTCTCTCTCTCTCTCTCTCTCTCTCTCTCTCTCTCTCTCTTTCTCTCTCTCTCTCTCTTTCTCTCTAACTCGCTTCTCCCTTCACTTTTCTCACTTCTTGGTCTACATATATTCTCTTTTTTTCTTGATATCTCATATGAAGCACTGTCTTTTAAACCCCCTCCCAATCTTTCAATTTCCTTTTCTCTCTCTCTGCCCTTTATTAACGCGCTATCTCTTCTCTGCTCTATCTATTAGGAGACACCCAGCCCTTTCTTTTCATGATTATTTTTCACTTCACTGAACATGGCATACAGTAATCGTATTATTTGATTCCTTCCATTGTGATCTTTGCTTTCTTGATAGTTCTAGCGAATGGTTCAGAGAGCAATCAAGCTATTCTTTCCAAGGCCCTAAGTTTCCCGTGATCAGTCTCTCAAGTGGCCCCTTTCCCTATGATTTGCTGCTATGTAGCTTCCTAAAAAGACTTATCTTTTTTTGAATACCCTAGAAACAGTCCTTCTTTATGTCTTAATGATCGTTAATATTGGCAACATAGCTTATATTGGCAAATTTCTGCGCCCGAAATCACTTTATAATATAGTAGCGCTTCTATTCAAAGCCGTCCTTCTATTCTTAAAACTCCGATTACTACCACTTCAATTTTTGTTCCTACCCTTTCAAATCAATAATCATTAGATATCAAATCATTTCAACACCTGTGTTATCTTCTTGTTTTTTTCTCTCAAAAAGTTTTTAATTTTTAATTTTTCCAACTTCAACTCACTTTACTTAATCCAACTGTTTTGGCTGCTCTTATCTTCGTCCCCTCACCCCTAATTCTCTGCACCATTTTCTTATTTCTTATAACCTCCTCAAATTCAGTACCCCCCCCTTTCTACACAACCCTCCGACCCCTCCCGTTCTTCAGCATCTCCCGTCTTTATCTCTCGCTCTTACTGAAAAATGTGTCTAGTCATCCGTTTCGAATTGTTTCCAATGTGCTTCGGCATGTTTTCGGTTTCGTTGTTAATAATAAATGAAAAAATTGTAGAGTGTCTTTTTGAAATTCCAAAAAGTTTTTCTCGTTCTTTCCGATTGTTCTTTCTCTTTCTTTCTCTCACTCCATTTTCTCTTTTTCGACTTCATCTTTCCTTTTCCGTCTATCTATATTTTCCTGCGTTTCTCAATTTTTCTTTACCTCATTTTTTCCTTATATTTTATTTTCTCCGTTTTCTCATTAAAAAAGATTTTGTCTTCTAAACATATTCTTTAATTGTTTATCACTCGTTTCAAACAGTTAATCATTACTATTTTTTCGCTTTTTCTAATTTTCAAAGGCTACTCGCCTCTCGTTTACTTTATCTTTTCTCCTAGAGTGAGCTTGCCTTCCCAGTACTTCAACATATGCGGGTCCTTTTTATCCCTTTTAATTGGACTCTCAAAAATCGATAATCTCGAGAACATAAGAAGTATGATTCCTCCCATAAGCAGGTTAAAAAGACTGACAATATTCGCGACAAATAGATTTATCTCTAGAGTCCCAATACGAGCATATCATACAGTAGGCCTCCTCACTAACCACATCCTCTCTCTCTCTCTTTGGGCCTCTCTTCTTATCTCTCTCTTTCTCTCTGTGTCTATCACGGGGAAGGGGGGCGTGCCCGAGCGCTCCGTCTTGTTTAAGCCCCGCCCCTCGTACCCTTCTCTCTCTCTCTCTCTTTGTCTCGCGCTCCAATCTTCACCCTCTTCTTGGGTAACCCGCCCGTGTTGAAATAAACAACACATTCGTCTTTCCTCTTCAGGCTGTCCTCACCTCCCCGTGTAGCGGTGTTGGTTGTCAAACAAATTAATCTTAGTTGAGGTCCCCACTGTGAAAAGTAACGACCTGGGAGGAGCTCCCAACAGTGAAATCCCTCCAAAGAGCTTCGCCGCTCGACCTCCAAACTGGCTGCTCACGTCGTGTGCATGCGAGGGGGACTGGAGAGGTTCTCCTCTGGAAATGGACCGCCACCGCAGGATTCGGACGCCGCGACTCGGGAAGGCCGCTTCTGGGAGGGTCCGTCGACGATGCGACACCCAAACGAGGAGCAGCAAATGAGCGCCGGTGATGTTTCTGCATCCTCCTCGTCGCTGATAAACATGCCGCCTTCGACGGCCTCATCTTCAACCAAGACAACGGAGAACCACAACAGTAAGTATTTTTTTAATTTTCAGCCAATGCAATTAAACAGTTGCGCATATGAAGTGCTCTAAAGCCGTATGACAAGTGATTTTTGAACGTCTTTTGTCTATTGTTGACTTTCTATTCACTATCCATGCATCATTCATGTTCCATAATTACTTTTATTGCTCCTGGATACATCAGCAGTGATGTGATATAACTCTCTATTTTCATTTTCATCATTTCACATCCTAGAATAAACTTTTTTTGAATATCTCGATTTCAATATCCTAAGCGGTCGTTTTCTGTTGATTTTTAACTAATATTCTTTTATCAAATATTCTATTCATCTATATTTCATGATCTACGACTCTTCCTTGGAAGGTCTCATTTCTTTAGATTACAATCTCAGTCCATTCAATGTCCTGTACTATGATCGCAGCTTATTCCCGCCCCTCATCTAGGAACTTACCTTAGCTTTATGCTTGGAACCCAGTCTTTTGGATGTCAGTGTCAGTCTATCTCTATGCTAAAAACTGAGCTTGGTTCTTTGCTATGAATCCCATTGGATTCTCGTTCTTATCAGCCCTGAATTAGACTCTGCTTAAACTTTTGCTCTGCTTAAACTTTTTTAATGCTTTATAGTGGTTTGAGATTTTTTTGAAACACTGACCTTTTTCCGCTAGGCTAAAATGCAGTTAAGAGTGATGAAGCTCTTCTTAGAAAGTTCCTGGTTTAGTCTTTGAACTCACTTCAAATTTTAAAATTCTAAAATTTTGTGGCGCGAGCGAGTAAACATAACATATCGCATACAAGTCCAGCTCCACATCTCTCTCACTTTCTCTCTCTCTCTCTCTCTCTCTCTCTCTCTCTCTCTCTCTCTCTCTCTCTCTCTCTCTCTCTCTTACTCACTGGACTCATTTTGCCAAAAGATATATCCATTCTCCAAAAACAATGTCTACACCACACGGATATAAGGCTGCTTGGCGAATCAAAAATTATAGTTACCAATATAAAGGCTTTAGTTTATTTTGTTTTTTTTTGCCCAGTTCTAACACATTGCTTGCTAAAACTGTTCTCAATAGACATTTATAAAATTTTCTGGTCAGTAATTTTTTTCAGCTTTTAGTCATCCACTTGAGGGTTCGTATCTTTTCCCATTCCATTAATCAATCTTAGGAAATTATTCAATAATCAAATTTCTTATTTCTTTCGTATTTAAAATAACTTGTCTGAGTACATGAGCCTATGTTTTGACGCCACTCTTGCGTTCCATGAGCTTTTAGTTAGATTGTATGCCCAAATCCAGGCCTCAACTTTACTTCCCCGTACCGTTACTCAATCATCTCGTCAATCTATAGATTTTCCCCAATTACAACTCTGCCCAACCACCTGTAGATCCATTATCTTTCGCCTTGCCACCCCCGCACGATGCCTGATTCCGGAACTAGTCTCCCAGACTGATCTTTTATACTAATCTACCTTAACCGAACATTTTATGTATTTCCGTTCGAGGCGAGTCTCAGTATTTGGATGTTCGGCTTCGGTCTTAGACTTGAGGTCTGTGTTCAGATCTTCAAACATTTAAATTTTCTCATTTAAAGAATTCAAATCCAATAAAAGAAAAAATTCTTACTGGAACGCCTTCGCGAATCTCGCACCACGATTCAGCGTAAGAACTTGTTGAATGGGATTTTAGTGAAGTAAAGAATAGAGAACAGGATGTTAGGTTTCAATTTTTCGGAAATATATATGTAAAATGTGTAAGCGAGCCCACTCCACCTTTCTCTCTCTCTCTCTCTCTCTCTCTCTCTCTCTCTCTCTCTCTCTCTCTCTCTCTCTCTCTCTCTCTCTTTTTTTTTTCTCTTTTAAACAGAAATTCTTTATGTTCATGATAGTTTTAAGCTTTCTCACAAGTCTTTCAGCTTACCTTCTTACAAATTAATAAATTAATAAATCTGGAAAAAAAATTCAACAAAAAACGAAAATAACATTATTAGAAGACTTTTCCAGCTATTGATTGAATCGCTCTCTTTTTTATTGATTGAATCGCTCTCTCTCACTCCTGGAAAAAAAATTCTCAGAGCAAGATAATAAGGATTTACAAATGTGTCCCTTTTGAACCTCTCATGTGAAAAATCAAAGAATACGGTAGCTTTTTCAGTAATTTTGCTGGCGGTAACTTTGTAACTTTTCGGGCTAGAGACGATTATTATCGGCACTTTCCCACTGCTTCTGCCAATTGTTTACGGTTCAAAATGTTAAGGTGGTCGTGGAAAGGAGATAGAGAGAGAGAGAGAGTTAGATAGATAGATAGAGAAAGAGACAGAGAAAGACAGAGATAGAGATAGAGGAAGAGAGAGCAAGAGTAAGATAGAGAAAAAAAGAGAACACAATGAAGAAAGTTTTCGTTATGAGACCAATAAAGAGTTGATCTTCTTCACTGTCAGTTATGACAACTCTTATACATTAGCACTGTTCGGTCAATGAGCAACCTGCTAATAATTGACTGTGATCAGTAGTCTAGGGGGAAGAGACAGGGAGGTGTGGGAAAAGAGTAGGAGAGGAAAATGGAGAGAAAACAGAGGAAGAGGTTAAATGAGAGAAAGAGAGAGAAGAAGAGACAAACGGACATTTATAGAGAGGGACAGGAGAGAGAACAGAAAGAAAGCGCGGGTTGAAGAGCCGTAACTGGGATTTGTTTCACAAGAGCCGATGCTTTTCCGGAAATACCAGTAATTTACCCTTTTAGCACTAGTATTCTAGGCTTGATCCCTAGTAATCTGTGACTTTCTTTGCTCTTGTTTTGTCTCATCTCTTATGAATATGTGTCTTACTCTTTACGGTTCTTTTTTCTTTCTTTCTCACCATTACTTTCTATATTCCTCTCTCTTTTCTCTCTTTAATTCTTTTTCTAAAATTGTGTGTCTCTGTCTCCTCTCTTTCTCATTCTATCTTTTTAGCTGAGTCACTACATAATTTTCTTTGTAAATCGTACATCTATCTATCTCTCTTAAACCCCGTCTGTTACCCAACCATATCCATTGGTACACCTAACCTCCCGTGCCCCGGTATCTTCTTACTCTAATCCGTCTTCATATTAAGCTTTCTGAACATCATCTTTTGCTTGTTCTTCTTCAAATACGAAGGTTTTCGGCTAAGAGCTAAGTTTTGAAAAATTTTTCCCATCATGTTCTCGTGGTTCCTTAAAAATTCCATTCTTTTTCTTTCCGGTCTCCCATCATCGGATGTCTCGAGATATTTTCCTATTTTTTCTGTTTCGCTCTTTCTCTCCTAGGAAAAGCTTCTCTAGCGTCCAATTCCAGACGCTTAATCATGTAGGCCTTGACAGCATCTCACTACCCATTAACTCCTTAACAATACCATGCCTATGGGCAGCTTCCGTATATCTCTTTTTTTCTCACTTACTCTCTCTCTCTCTCTTTTCTCACTTTATCTTTCTATCTCCATCTCTCTATTTCTTCCTCTCACTTACTCACTCTCTCTCTCTCTCGCTCTATCGTTCTTTCTTTCTCTCTACTTTTTTCTCGAGCAGCTCTTCTTAGTCGTTCTGCTTTCCGCTTTCAGGAGTGACACTTTCCGCTTTCAGCAGTGACACTATTTTCCCCATTGTGACAGCCTCTTATTTCGTGTCATTTAACTAGAGTGACACTATTTTCCCCATTGTGACAGCCTCTTATTTCGTGTCATTTAACTACTATTTTCCAGCGAGAGTGTGTTCCACTGCCTTTTGGGCCCTCTTTTTGAAGCAATCACCACGGAAAAAGAAGTAAAGGTGCCAAGTCGAAAGCCTTTCTTTTCTGTTTCCATGTTTCACACTCTCTCCAAAACTCTCTATCGTTCTCTTGTTCTCTCTCTTTCACTTTTTATTGCTCTCTTTCTCTCCCTCTCTTTCTCTCACTCGCACACTCTCTTTATGTATCCTTCTTTACTTCTCTCTCTATGTGTGCGTCTATCGCTCTCTCCTTTTCTCTCCGTCTCTCTCTCTCTTTCTCTCTCTAGCTCTTTATGTTCTCCCAACAAGTTTTCACTCCTTAATTTAGTGACCCTCCCTGTTTCACATATCGCTTACTGGCTGCTCCCGAGAGAAATCAGCTGTGCCATACGCATTGTTAACTTTACTCGCTAACTCCCTTACCCTTTTTTATTAGAAACAACTTGTTAGAGAACCAAGTCATACATATTCTGGTGGGCCGAACAAGTGTTGCACCAGGTGAAGAAAAAGAACAACATAGTGCACTACATACACTAATATCTTATTCTCTCTCTCTCTCTCTCTCTCTCTCTCTCTCTCTCTCTCTCTCTCTCTCTCTCTCTCTCTCTCTCTCTCTCTCTCTCTTATTCTTTCCGAGAGAGGCAATGAAATGGGCGAGAAATCCCCTGTCTTTAATGAACATGTCTCGATGAATTCACGTTATATTTATCTTTTATTTTTCTGTTACCCCCCCCCCCTTTCTCTGTCTCTCTCTCTCTCTCTATTTCTTGATATACATGTTTTAGATTTTTTCGACTTCAAGTCGTGTTAATCTCTCGTCTTTGTGATTTAACGATGAAAAGATTAATCAGTGTTCTTTTTTCACATTTTGTTTTAATGCTTGTCTATGTTTGGCTTTTTCTTCTAAGGTGTCATTCGATTTTTATGGGCTTGTTCTTAGTTTCTTGAATGTGCTGCCTCACCATAAGTAGTTTACAAAAATAAATCAAATTGAGAAAATCACAATGGTAATATTTTTGTTGCAGAGAGGTCTTCTCCAACTGACGTCAAATGGTGCGCATTCTGCAAAAGAGGTAAGGTTTTTCTGCTTAGCAAGGTTTTTTCTTACAGTAAGCGAATTGGATCGATTTGAGTCAGTCTGTTCGAAGTGCGTGAACTCGAAAAGTGCGAGATACATAACTAGAGTTATTTTATTGGCTCGAATTCGTCGAGACCGATCCCCATTGTCGAGACCGATGCAGTGGTAACAAGTTCTTCATTCAGTAAATCGCTCGCTCATGCGTGTATTTAATGACTCGAATTGGAAAGAATCCGTAGCGAGCTGTTTCTAAGGGTGAAAAATTCCATCAAACTTACCAAGAGTTTCAATCAAAAGAAGCTCGCAATAAATTATTAGCAGCAGCTTCGGATGAGAAGATAAGTAAGTTGAGCGGAGCCAGTCGGCAGATGATAACTTGATCTTATAGATGATTAATGATGATTTGATCTTTACAGATCTCTTTGACCGCTTCATTATGCACGTCTACCCGAATCTACACTTCCATGCTGCTTGTCTCAAGGTTAGCAATCATTTCGAGCTTAGGATTCTCTCTCTATTTTTTAATCTCTCCCTCTTCTACTCTCTTTTGAATTTAGAGTTTTGTTTTATACTATACTACATATAACCTTCTTCCCTACCTTTTTCATCTCGATTTCTAGATATTTCCTAGCTCTTTTTCTGAAATTTGTTTATTCGTTCTCTTTTTGTCTCCTCATCCCTGACTCTCTGTTTTTCTACTGACCTTTATTTCCCCCCGAATTCTAATCAAGCATATCCCACGTTTTTGCTTATTCAACCGAAATATTCTTTTTGTTCTGCACTCTTTATTGTGGACTTCATCTAAACTTTCATGTACGCTGGAATAACTTCAAACCCTGAAGAAGACCGAAAACTGACAGAGAGAGAGAGAGAGAGAGAGAGAGAGAGAGAGAGAGAGAGAGAGAGAGTTGCTGGGAAATTGAGTGAGGAAAATAGCTGAAGAGTGAGACGAAGAGATGGAGAGAGAGAGAGAAAGGATTCTTAGTTAAAAGATGCAAAATTTTTAACGTATCTCTTTTAAACTTACCATTTGTGAAAAGTTTTTAAACTTTTAACCTTATCTTTTTTTCATGTGAATTTGCTACTCGCACTGTGCTTTAAAGTGTTATTATCGTGGATCTTCGGCACTAATGTTTTTGGTAGCTTTTTGGTAGCTTTTTGGTAGCTTTTTGGTAGCTTTCAAACTTTGAAAATCCTTTGCAATTTTTTAAATCAATTATCTGTCCAACTAAGAACATTTTCTGATCTTTCTTTCGGCTTTATTTCACGGACCTTCTCTTCCCCATACTTTCCTGCCTCTCACAAAGCTCTCTCACAAAGTTCTCTCTCTCTCTCTTCCTCTCTCTCACTGTCTCTCTCCCTCTCTCTTTCAAATTCACTCTCCGCTTTCCTCTCCTCTTTTTTCTCTCTGCCCTTGCTCGATTTATCTCCTTTACTTTCTTTCTAATTTTATCTCACTTTCTTCCTTTCTCTTTTCCTCTCATTGTCTTTCACTCTCTCCTTTTACTTTATCTCTTCCCCTTTCTCACTTTTTGCTCTTTTCGTCTACTACTCTTACCTCTTCCTATCTTCTTCCTTGCATTGTTCCTTGTCTACCCTACCTTACAACTCTACGCTTGCCCACAAATAAACATGATGACAAAAGAGGAAACATATACTGTTCGCTCTTCTGTCTTAACTCTTTCTTCATTCATTCACTAGTCTCAACTAACTCTCTTCCTCTCTCTTTCTCTCTCTTCCTCTGTCTTTTTTCCTCTTTCTCTCTTTCTCTCTTCTTTTCTAGTTTTGTCTTCATTTATTTCTCTCTCTACCACCCTTTCTCTTACTCTCTGTCGCTCTCTCTCTCTATCTCTCTACTTAGGTCTCTGTTTCATCTGACTTGCTGTATTCACACCTTGATCGGGGCAAATAACCCGCAAAAACTCTGTGCTTCTTTGTAACTCACCATCTTCTTACCTTAACTAATGAACCTTATGCACTTCTTACTAATCTCACCTTCTATCTTCATTGTATACCTGTGAACTGTTTCTTCTTTCCACCGAATCTTCATTGTGACTATTTCTCGGTTGTTGGATTCTCTCATTTCCCTTTCTCTCTTTCTGTCTCTCTAGATATCTCTGTTTATCTCCAGTTCTTACTATTTCTCTCTATATTTCTATCTCCTTTCTCTTTCTCTCTCTCTTTTTCTCTCTCTCTCTCTCTTTATAACTCTTTTTCTCATCTTCACCCCAATTTTTGCTTGAGGATATCGACAAATGTGTAAAAAGCGGATCTACAATCAAAACAGTTAAGTCAGACGAAACGTGTGGCAGTAGTCTGTTTATTTATGAGATGACCAGATGAATACAAATGAAGTAAGACTGGAGCCAGGAGAGAAGAAGTATAACAAAGAGAGAACGAGAAGATAGAGAGACACAGTAAGAAAACATAAACATAGAGATAGAGAGAGCGCGAGAGAGAGAACGAGAAAGAAGTGTAAAGCGAGAGAGAGAGAGAGAGAGAGAGAGAGAGGGAGATAGAGAGAGATAGAGAGAAAGGGGGATAAACAGCGAATCGCGTGATTCTAAGTCAACGACTACTCTATTACTGCGACTTTTCCCCTGCGCACATAGCATGGAATATTGATGTGAAGCTCATTTTAACTCCATATCCACCATTAAATTGATTCTGTTCACTCGGTGTGTACTGCAACATTTGCGAAAGACTCAGCAGGCTCAAGTCACTCGAATTACTCAAATAAGTTATCGTAACAAGTCGTCATTATATAGTAGGTTGAACTTTTTCTGAAAAAGTTGCACTCTAATAAGTTGATTTGTCCAACTCTGTTCATGAATCTTATCAGATGTTTTGTTATTGTAGATAATCTTACTTATAATTAGTTTGAGGGTGATGAAGAGCGGGAAATTGGTCTCAAAAACAACATACAATATTCGATAACACATTAAAGAATGATAAAAATCAACAAGAAAATTGTTTAACCATACTCTTTCAGTGCGCGGAATGCAATAGATTTCTGGACGAAACCTCGAATGCCTTCGTCAAAAATGGTCGAACACTTTGCAAGGATGACTATATGAGGTGCGTTTGATGAATATATGATGATGACTATGACTATATGACACGAAAACTTTTATAGGTTTGCGAGCTTGATTGAAAATATTTGGTCCGGTATTTTTGCGAAAGTATTTTTTTCCCGCCGCTTGCACATATGTATGTATGTACATATAAGATTTACAAGCGACTCATTGCTTCTTTCGATCTTTCTCTCTGACTTTCTCTTTTTCTCTCTCTCACTGTATGTCTATCTCTGTTCCTCTCCATTCGTCTGCTTTCTGTGCTTCTGTCTTTACCTTTCATGTCTTAATATATCCCCTTCTCTCTCTCTTTCTTTCGCTTTTTCTTTCACTCTATCTCCTTCTCTCTACGTCTCTATCTTTTTCTCTCTGTGCGCTTTCTCTGTTTCGCTTTTGAACCCGCATATTCTCTTGTGGTTGACCCTCTTATATGTATGACTCCTTGATAGTCTGAGGATGAAACAATTCGCTGGCTCTTCACTCAAAAAGGTGTTCTTTCCATTCCTTCCGGTGGTCGGAATCTACTACATCGGTGTTTTTTATACTTCTTACATACCCCCTTAGACAATGCTGGAGTATCTCTTTTACGGCTCTCGCGTCTATTACTCTTTTCCTTTCTACTCTCTTTCTCCTTCTTTCACTCTCCCATGCTCTTCACTCTCTGTTTTGCAAAGTTGTCGGCATTCATCAAACAAACCACCTAGAACAGCCGTTACATTCTCTTCCTCTCTCGCTTGTCCTACGATTCTCTTGAGCCATTAACTTAGACTCTGTGTCTCACACCTTCTCTCTAATTTTCCATTAGCACCTGCCTTATCCTTCTCGTTATGACAGATCTGGGGATACAAAACCTTTTTGCAATCGCTTATCATCACCCCCTTCTAATCCCTCGAAACGCCATCGGGAATGATTTTAGTTAGCAAGGTTATGTGGGAGCTTGTTTAAAAAGATAAAACATAAAAAAGCGACTATTATAAATGAAAGATCGACTCTTGAAAGAATAGAGAATTAAGAGGATGAATGGAGAAACAAAGAAGCGATGGATCGAGAGCGAGAAAAACAGCGAAAAGTCAGTAGTAATAGATGGGAAAAGAAGGAAAGAGTAGAATAAGAAGTAGAGAAGGAACAGTCATGAATAGGAAGATTGGAGTCGAGAACGAAAGGAGCGATAACCTTCACACTTTAGTGACCATGCTCTGGTTATCAGATGCGTGAAGATTAACACAATGTCTGTCTCCTCTATTGTACTCCAATCAGTAGGCAGAACCATATCTCTTCATCTATGTTCCCACCACCCCTTTTCCCTCATAACAACCTTACGGTCGCAAAGTTCATCTTTCTTATGCACTTCTTTACTTATTTGGCGGACGAACTGGAACTTTGGACACACAAACATTCTCTAACTTTAGAGAAAGAAAGAGAGAGATAGAGAGAGAGAGATGGAGAGAGAAAGAGACAGAGAGGAAGAGACAGAGAGAGAGGCAGCAAGTAGACAGATAGAGAAAAAGATATGGGAAAACAGATAAAGAGAGACGGAAAGAAGATAAAGGAAGATAGAAGGATGATCATTAAAAAAGTGTAGGTCAACGGCATTGAAAAGTTCCATAGCTTAAAAGCTTCCCGATATTAGTTTTTCTTTAACAAGCAATAAATTTCAATTTGGAAAGCCATGAATGGTTTTCTCAGTTGTAAAACTTCGAGGTTTCAGAAACCTACAAGGCTGTTTTTGAATTCGATGAGAACGAAAAAAGGAAGGGGGATGGGTTAAGCAACTAAACCGTTATTTTGCTAGACTTTCATCACGTTGAAAAATGGTAATGAAGCACAAATTCTTTTCCAAGTTCAGTGGAAAGCACAAGTTTAATACCAGATTACATGAATAAATGGGCCTAGTATATCAGCTTCGATCATATTTCATTCTGACTTGTCTTAATGTCAGAGTGTGAGTTTCTCTCGGATTAATCATCTTTTTTTGTCCCTCTTTCTCTTATTTTTCTCTCTCTTTTTTTCTCTTTCTCTTTTTTTCTCTTTCGCTCTCTGTATTTTCTCACTATTTCTCTCTTTCCAATCCTCTTTCTATTTTATCTCGCTCGTTTCTCCCTTCTTTTCCCTATAGTTGAGCTTCTCTCACAATCTTCCTATCACTTTCCAACCACACGGATGTAGAAAAGGGTGTCAGTTGCCTATTTGAGACTAAGTCAATATTTGTATAATAGTGGCAACCATTCTATTCCTCTTCTCTTTTCTTTCAAATCACTCCTTCCCCCTTTTCTCTTTTATCTATTTATCTTTATTTCTATCTTTCTCTTCTGCTCTCTCTGATTCTTCCTCTATCTCTCTCTCTTTTTTCTTTCTATCTCACTCTCTATTTCTCTCTCTTTTCTTTCTTTCTCTATCTATTTATCTCTTTATCTCTCTCTCTCTTTATTTCTCTCTCTCTCAAGTTTACCTTTGCCCCCCCCCCTTTTCATTCTCCATACGTCTTTTGTTTTTCACGTTTGTCTGACTCTTCGACTCATCCGTGTCATTTTCGGTTAATCACAACAAAAAGAAGCTACACAACACATGGTCACCACGCCTTGCTTCGTATGAGGAAGAACACAACGAGACTGAGGGATCAGGAAACGCGACTTATAGAGCAAGCGAGACAGAAAAAAGAATGAAACAGAAAGAGCCCGAGGCGTAGAGAACGGGGTCCAAAGTTGTGGCTCAGAAAAAAATGCGGAAAAACCCGTGAGAGGAGTGGTTGTATTTGATAAATAAGCATAATAGTAAAAGGACCTGAAAAACATTGGACGAAGCCTACATAAATGAATAGCATTCAAGACAAAAAAAGAAAAAAGAGAGTAAGAGAGAAATGATAGAAATATTGATAAACAGAAAATAACAGATGAAGAGATGAACACAAATACAATTCCACTCAAACAAGAAAATAGAAAAAGAGAGTCATATGGCGGAAATAATGACGTGATTGGCTGGACTCCTCGGCAACGAACATGAAAGAGAAGAAGAGGGGCGGTCGGGTTGTGACTTACGAGGGCCCGGAGGAAGTTCGCCATGTGAACATGCTGAAAGAGTCCCCGCAAGAAACATAATATCCGGGGAAAGAACGGTGAAGGGGTGATGGGTTGATTGAAGGTCGTATAGAATATATGGCAAAGAAAAGAGAGGCAAGGGATTTCGGTTTGGGGGAAGGTTGTGGAGAATGGATGGGTTTCTTGAAGAAATGTAGGAAAGAAACGGGTCTGAAATGGTCCCTGAAATGGAAATGGTAATTTGAATTGTTTCAGCGTGGAAGTATTCAAAAGGTTTTGAGAACCGTAATACTACTGTACTAGTAAGACTCGAGTTTCTTCAAGCAAGCAATAATCCAGTTCAAAAATGGCCTAGATCAGATTCCCTAAAACTGCACACAAGTTTCAGTGAAGTTATCCAAAAAATATCTATCCTCAGTTTTTAAGTACAGTAGTATTACGGTTCTCAAAGTACAGTAGTATTACGGTTCTCAAAGTACAGTAGTATTAAAATATCTATCCTCAGTTTTTAAAAAAGTAAATCACTTTGAACTACGAAATTATTGTGATGTATGTCTCTTGCAAAAGCTATGTTCAGGAAAATTATCAATAAACTTCTTCAGCAGAAATACAAGTATCTAGGGACAATAGGAGAAAGTAAAAAACAATCTGCGACGGAGACAAGATTTTCAAACCATTTAAGTTATTTTACAGTCCCACTCAAACAAAGATACCTCAAATCAATGTACCTCAAATTATTAACCTAATCCCTATCCCAGTGCCCAGAATAATAACACAACCACAACGATGAAGTAGGAATGGAAAATATGTGTTTCAGGCAGTACGGCAGAAAGTGCTCCCGGTGTTCTGTGTTCTTTTCGTCCAATGAGCTCGTCATGCACGCGCGACATCTCATCTTTCATCTCGACTGCTTTGCTTGCAGCACTTGTAACAAGTTAGCTTTTTGATGCTTGGGGTTTCAGGTGTGAGGTATGGTCTGGGTACGGTAGTTTCAGGAGAGTACGAGTACGGTGTTTTTACTTACTGCGTATTCATCAGTTACCCGTCGGGTGAAGGTTGTTCGAGAAAGGCTTGAAAGAGACTTCAGGATGATACGAAGAGCCCTTGTGGAAACAAAAGTTGAAAAAAATTTGATGCTCTTGAAAGCGATTATGTGGATAAAGAGAAAACATGACGAATCAAGAGAGACATTAAGACCGTTCAAAATGAAGGGAAAAGAGAGAATGAGAATTTGTGAGTTACCAATGATGTTTGAGGCCATTTAAAACCGGTGACGAATATATGCTGGAAGGGCATAGCGTAATTTGCCGCGCGGAGTGCAGCGTGCAAGACCGGGCCGGAGGCACTGGCCAGCCGCCTTCGGCGGTGAACGCGTCGATGATCTTGCGAGAAAACAACATGCTGGTGCAGAGACGGCAGTCCTCCGTCACCCCGTCGCTCTTCTCTGACGACGACCCCTGGAGTGACCGACAGCGCAGGGACTCAGATCTACTGGTGGACACGCCCGCGCCGACAATCACATCGCCGACCATGTCAGCTCTTGCACGATGGTCTTGTCTAAACACATCGGTGGCTAATTGACGAAGGGGTGAGCGCTAAAAGAGCTATTAAGGCTCCGGACTGAATTGAGAAACTCTCAAGGTTGAGTTCAATTGATCCTAGGTATTTAATTCTAAACTTGAGTGAAACTGAAGTCAATGCAGGGAAAGGAAGAAGGGGTTTCTGCTGAAGTTTCTACCGACTTACCTACATATTCTAGCATACTTCTAATATGTTGACTAACCTTGAGTATTGGAATCTAGTCAAAAGGAAGGTTTAGAACTCAAGCTTGCGAATGGAGAAAGATATGCATAAACAAGGGTTAAGAATGAGAGCCTGAATTCCTTTTTGATAGAAGCACGGGATCGGATTTTCAGGGTTTCTTGAAAAATTTTAACTTATTTTGCAGATCAATGAAATCCGACGAGTTGAGCATGTCCCCCATGATGTCCCACTCCGGAAGCAAAAAGAAGAAAGACAAACAGGTACTGTATTTGTTGGATTGCCTATACAGTAATCTTTAAAAATACAGTGATCTTTTTGATTTAACCCTTAATCATTCATTGAAAATACAAATGAGACTACAGTAACTTTAGTGAATTTACTGTAGTCTCATTAAAAGCTTTCGATATTAGAAATACCGTAAACTTTTTTGCACTTGGAAATCCTTCTTAGTTGTTTCGAGACCCAAACAGCATGCTTTAAATAAGAATGTTTAAGCAGACTCGGGTGAGGACAGTGCTGAATGAGAATCAACTGGCGATACTCAAGAAGATTTACCACACGAACCCACGTCCAGACGCCGTGCTCAAGGTACTTGTTTATACTTGTTCTTCGCACTTGTTAAACTTGTTTATACTTGTTCTCTTGTACTTGTTTGAACTTTTTTTTTACAGTACTTTTTATGCTTGTTCCCACTTACAAGTGCAGACTTGCTTACACTTTTTTCAAAAGATTTTAAAACATTTCTTACACGGGTTCTATCATTTTCAAATTGTTGTTGCTAAAAAAAGGTTTTAGGTTTTTGAATAATGATGAAGCTAAATGTTTAAGGAGGTGGAAAAGATACCAACCAAATCGTTAAAAAAATTTACACCCTGTGTGTTCTCAAAATTTGGGGCGCAAAAATGGTATTGCTAATACATGCTTCACATTTTTGAAGAACCCTATTGAAAAAGTTTTCATGCAATATGAAGATGAAAAATACAATATGTTTAAAGCACAAATTTAGATTTATGACCACCGATTACCTTTTTTCGCATTTTTTGTCATGTTTTCTTTCATCTCTCTCTCTCTCTCTCTCTCTCTCTCTCTATTCTCCTACGTACTTGTTTAATAATGCTCTAGACCGTTCTTAGCCATGCGTGATCCATGTTAAAGTGATCGCAAGCATGCGTCGATTGAGGATAGGAAATATGCTAATCTCCAAAATCAGGCTTAAGCCTACATTGACGCAGGCAGCGTAATCCTTAAAAATTGTTAAATTTTATTTGTAAATTCCGCGTACTTGTATTGCATTATAATTATCGTATATATATAGTATGTATAGTGAAATATTTTCTTCCCTAGCAGTATATATACTAGGGGATCTACCCGTTTAAAATACTAGGGGATCTACCCGTTTAAATATACTAGGGGATCTACCCGTTTAAATATACTAGGGGATCTACCCGTTTAAAATTATAAAAAAATATCTCGATCGATGATGTTCAGGATTCGGTAGAAAATGCTCTAGGCACCTTTATTTTTAAGAGAAAAAAGTCTACCGATAGAGTTTAGGGCCTCAAACCGATCATACTTTGTGTTATCTTCTAATCGATACTTTGTGCCGTAGGTCGATCAAACTTATATGATTCAATGAACGAAACCTCGGGTGAAACCTGAACGAAACCATTAAATAAAAAAAGAAAAAAAGTGAAACCGTGACAGGTGAAAGTGAAACCTGAACGAAACGAAACCTACCATTGGCAAATGTGTCAATTCTTATGATAGATTGTTTAGGCTCTATATTTGACCGATAATGTTAATGATTGTTTATTATATTTTATAACGCATAGATACATCGAGTCCTTTACCGATCAACAATCCATATCAACGATTAACAATGTTAATGTATCCATATCCGATCCATACTTTGAGTCTCATGCCATTCGATACTTCTGGTCCTATACCTTTCCGTTCTGTATTCTCTATACCGGTCGATACCGCGCTCTGCTCTGCCGAGTTCATACGCTCTCGAGAAGCGTTTTTGTTGAGTCAGCTTTGTTGCAGGAGCAGTTGGTCGAGATGACGGGCCTAAACGCGCGCGTCATCCGCGTCTGGTTCCAGAACAAGCGGTGCAAGGACAAGAAGCGCCAGATACAGCTGAGGGACAGCGAGATGAGCGCGCAAAGGGTTCGCTTATTGTTATATTCATTTTCTAGTAAAATTTTCTTAACTTTTTATAAAGTTTAATTTTTATTCGTTCTACTGATTTTTTTAAAAAATAATTAAAAATAACTAGAACTTTAAAGTTAAGGGAAGAAACACATTAACTACGTGAACTGAAGTTGAATGTTTCTTCTTGTTTTGCAAGCAAATGAGAATAGAACATGTATCATTGAAGTAATCTTTCTACAGTAATCTCAATGTAAACAGGAATGGAATTGGGTTTAGTGATGACGGAACTAAATAACACGAAGAGCGAACAAGAGGGAATGGAGGGAGACAAAGAGAGACTGAGAGACAGAGAAAAAGAGAGAGAAAGAAAGAGATAGAAAGAGAGATATGGAGAGAGAGAGAGGCTGAGAAAGAGACAGAGTGAACCAGAGAGAGACATTTAGAGAGAAAGTGAGGCAGAGAGAGATAGAGAGATGGAGCGAGACAGTGAGAGAGAGACAGAGAGAAATAGAGAGAGAGAGGGAGAGAGAAAGCACGAGATATAGTTAATTCGATCAAGAAAGGTCCTCTTCTTTTTCTTCACAGCTTTCTCTGGTGCTCTCTCGTTTTCTTCTGACGAGCGTTCTCTTCTGATGATGTGCTCTCTCGTTTTCTTCTGATGAGCGTTCTCTTCTGATGATGTGCTCTCTCGTTTTCTTCTGATGAGCGTTCTCTTCTGATGATGTGCTCTCTCGTTTTCTTCTGATGAGCGTTCTCTTCTGATGATGTGCTCTCTCGTTTTCTTCTGATGAGCGTTCTCTTCTGATGATGTGCTCTCTCGTTTTCTTCTGATGAGCGTTCTCTTCTGATGATGTGCTCTCTCGTTTTCTTCTGATGAGCGTTCTCTTCTAATGATGTGCTCTCTCGTTTTCTTCTGATGAGCGTTCTCTTCTGATGATGTGCTCTCTCGTTTTTATGACAAGCCTTAGGCATGCTTTGACACAGATTGCATTAGATGACAGAAGTCTTTTCTGTTCCTCTTTTCCCTTTCTTTTTCTTTTTTACTCTCTTTCTCTCTCTCTTTGCCTCTCCCCTCTCTTTCTCTGTTTTCTCTCTGGCTATTGCAGGATCTAACTTTCTCTCTCTCTCTCTCTTTCCCAATATATCTCTTTCATTCTCTCTTTCATCCAACCGGAAGCTCTCTTTCTCTTTCCGTTTCTCTTTTTTGGTAATTTATTTTTCTCCCTAACTTTTCTCTATTTTCTCTCTTTTTTTTCTATCTCTCTTCCTTTCTGTCCTTTACTCCCAGAAGCTCTCAGCTTACGCCGGTCTGTCGCACACTTTTTTCCATCTTCGTCCCAAAAAGGGAGAGCGCGCGATAGCGTAAACCACGCAGCATCTGTGTGAAATCTACGACTAAGGAGTGAATTACATGAAAAAGCGAGGCTTTGAATCTTCTCATCTTCTCGAGAATATCCTGATGCACCTGCTTGAGAGTAGTAAAAACACTAAGTTGGGTAGTTAGAAGACATAGGCAGGGGGGAGAGGGGGGGAGTAGACTGGAAGGGGTCTGCATGGAATGAGGACATACCACCCCCCCTTACATCCTCTTTCCTCTTTATGGCCTGACTAATTACTCCTAGCTTTCCTTTCGGTGACTGTCTGTCCTCCCATAAAGACCATCTTCCTCTTCCTTTCTTTCTTGAGGGATGTTCTTTACTTATAGAATACTCTTTCGGCCCTTTTACCGCATTTTGCCCTTTAGCTCCCGGCAGGTCATTCATTATGTCATCACATAACACATTCGGAAAATATGATTAAGGCATCAGTGAGCCGTGGACTTCATGGGGTACTGCTTATATTCTTTGTTGAACTACGGTATACACACAAAAACAGAAGCTCTAGAAGAAGAATGAATACAAACAGATGAAGGGGATCTGTGGGAAAGAGCGCTATCGATGAGACATAAAGTGAAACAAGTATTGAAAGAGATTTTTAGTTAAAGAAAGAAAAAGAAAAAAGAGATGAAAAGAGAAAGGAGAAGAGAGAAAAGAGAAAGAGGGATCGGAAAAGGAAGAGAGAGAAAAAGAGAGAGAGAGGGGAAAGAGAGAGAGAGAGAGAGGAAAGAGAGAGAAACAGCCACAGATTTACATGGATAAAGATAGTGAAGTCGCGCGGTATGGAATTCGAGAAGTAGTCCTGGGTCTCTTTTCTCTCTTCCCAGTTTTTCCTAACATCACATGCAGTTGGCAGGGACTCTTGTTTCTGGGGCTATTTCGGAAACTCTGTATTTGGTCTCAATCTTCCTCACTTTTCCACTTTCTTTCTCTCTCTTCGTTTTTCTTTCTCTCTCTTTTAAAACTCTCTCCGTTTCTGTCTCTCTATCTCTCTTTCTTTCTGTTTCTTTCTCTCTCTTCCTCCCCCTCCTTTTTTTCTATTCCTTTTGCTCTTTCTGTCTAGTCTTGTGATAGAAGAACCACGAGAAGTGGAGATATCGAATTCCAATCCCTTGACAAGACCAACATCCTGGGTTTCAAACCAGGGAATATGCACGATAGATCTCCGAGCTGGAAACTCAAAGAAATAATCATTGGTGTCCTGTTTGAACTTGTAAAATGGGTTTTCAAACCACAAAAAATTAATTTGATCGGAAAAAAATGATATAATGAATAACTGAAAGTGAAAGAAAAACTGATGAGGAATGACAGAATGAATAACTCAAGAGATGAATGACAGAATGAATAACTCAAGAGATGAATGACAGATTAAGTGACTAAAAACTGATGAGAGACTGCAGGAAGTGAGCTAAGGATGGCCCAAAGATTCATATAATAAATCTAAGCTATTTTTCCGTTGGTAAGATGGACTTAGTTCCAGATGCTCAGCTTGAGCTAGTCTAAACATTGATGATGATAAATTAGATATACTGAAAGAAGTAAAACAGAGAAAGAGACGCTTTGATGGAATGGAGGGTGTGAGACAGAAGCTTAGGAAGACATTGAATTCACGGTAGGAAGTCGAAAAGGTCCACATTTAATTTCTATTTTCAACAAGGTTTTCGTGCAGGACAATATATAATTGAAGTTTCTATTTATATTGAGCTAGAATATTGAGGAAAGCTGTAGAATCTGAAAAATTGCAAGATATACAGATATTTAGAGTTTTATACAAAACAGAAAAAGAGGTACAGAGAGAGAAAGAGAAGGAGAGAGAGAGAGGCAGAAAGTGAGAAGACTCGGAGGATGATGCCATAGATGCTTCAGCTGCCTGCATCGTGGCAGCCGGGCCAAGAGGCGCTCATACAATAGGATAAGTGGAAGCAGTTCCGTCAATAAGGACTGTCTCCATTATGCAAATCCTCTTACTCGAAATCATCATCTAGTTATCTCTCTGACTCTCTCTCTCTAACTTTTTTATTTTTCTTACTCTCTCTCTCTCTCTCTCTTACTCCCACTCTCTCTCTCTCTTCCCCTCTTCCCCTCTCCATTTAAACTTCTCTCTATAACTTCCTATTTCTCTCTTTGCATCTCTTCTTTATCTCTCTCTCTCTCTCTCTCTCAATTGTTTTACCCTGTCTTCGACTCTTAGCCGACCACTCTCTGGATAGCCTCAAGACCTAGATAGGAACAGGACAAAAAATAAGTTGCCCTCTGTTAGAGAGGGGAAAATACAACCTTGAACGGAGAGACAAGATAATACTGCTGCATCAGTGATCGAGTTCTTTATGTTTTTAATGCAGATAGCCTTCCGATGCATATTAATGTTTTTTGTGGTTTTACTGTTCTTTCTGCCCGCTTTTTCTTGCTTGTCTTCACGAGATAGTTCCTGTTTAAAATATGTTTTTGAACAATGAAAATCATTATATCAGCCTCACTCTCTCCTTTTCTCCCTCTTTTTTCTCCTTCTCCTCCTCTGCCTAAGGCTATTCGTCTTTCTTTCTAGTATATTCCTCATTCTATTTTGCTCTCTTTCGTTGTCTACATCATGATCTCTGCGTCTACATTTTTCTATCCTAGGGTTTTCAAATGGCCCAAGATTAAACAACCTCTCAGAACGATGCTAAACTGCGTTATAACTTGAGTTACTCGCTCTTGATATGTTGACACACAGTTGCTGTGCTTAGCGAAGAAGAACATATTCAAAATGATAAGCCAACCTCGATTGGGTTCTCTAGTGTTTGCCATTGAGGGAAGTGCACCATATGGGATACGGTAAAGTGAGCTTCTTTTCCTTCTCTTTTTCTCCATACCTCTCTCTCTCTCTTCTCTCGTTCTCTTTCATGCTCTCTTTATCTCCCCTTCATCTTATTTTTTCTCTATCTCTGTCTATCTCTCTTTCTTTTTCTAGATCTTTCTCTCATTCTTACTTTGTTTCTCTCTATAGTTTTACACTTTTCTCTTTCTCTATTCTTTCCTTTCCCTGTTCATCTCAAGTGTGTGCTTCTCTCCGGGCTCGCGCACATCTGCTCGCCATCCGCTTGCGCGCACTGCAACGTCGACGATAAACACGGGAAGTGGGAAAAGCATAGGGTGGGATTCTATCACAGATGAACTGATGAATTAGAGGTCAGCGGAAGTCGTGAACGGGGGATGTTGGCATGTGCGCTATGTGAAGAGAGGGGATGAGTGGCTTTCAAAAATCACTGACCGTAAAAATGGTCATGAGAATGAGACATTGGGATGTATGGAGAGAATTAGAGAAGAAAACAAAAGATAGAGAGAAAGAGATAGGGGAGAGATATAGTTATATAGATATATATATATATAAATATAGAGAGAGAGATAGAAAGAGAGAGAAAGAAAGAAAGAGACTCGCGGTTGGAGGGCGCTAAGTAGAAGGTGCTGCTGATTGCGTAAGGAACTGGCCGGAGATGCACCCTTCTCTTACGGTGGTTACTTTAGGTGTGTGAGGTAGTGTGTGTGCATGTTCGTAAGGGGTGCTGGTACGGAGTGGAAAAAAGGGGCGCGACTCTAATTTGATAATTAGTGCGGTACATGTAGAGAATGGGCTATGGGAGATAGAGTATCGACATAATTGGAGAGAAGAAGAAGAGGCAGGCGTTAATACACTTGGACTTTGTGTCGGTCTCCGGCCTCTTTCATCAAAGCGAATTAGTACTTATATCCTTGTGCAGCATACCGTAACCGTATCCGGTATGAGACCGAAACATTCGCGCTGTCATAAAATAGCCCAACATTTCTCATATTTCAGTCTGGTTCTCATCGCAGGGACAAATTTCTTCGAATAACAAGACCAAGGTCAAGAGAATGACGCTATGCTTCTTAGTTAAATTTTGCAGTAAATTTGAAGGCATCATTGATGTGTTTGATAAAGCCTTAATTATTTTTACGTCAAAAAGATATTCAGGTGCAATGAGCAAAATACCTTGTGTACTCAAAGGAAACTTGCGATAGATCTTTTTAATAAGTTTTCTCACTGCTCTTGGAGAAAGTTTTAACTAAGAGTTCTTTTAGACCACCCAAACGAGACTTAACTAAGAGTTCTTTTTGACCACCCAAACGAGACTTAACTAAGAGTTCTTTTAGACCACCCAAACGAGACTTAACTAAGAGTTCTTTTAGACCACCCAAACGAGACTTAACTAAGAGTTCTTTTAGACCACCCAAACGAGACTTAACTAAGAGTTCTTTTAGACCACCCAAACGAGACTTAACTAAGAGTTCTTTTAGACCACCCAAACGAGACTTAACTAAGAGTTCTTTTAGACCACCCAAACGAGACTTAACTAAGAGTTCTTTTAGACCACCCAAACGAGACTTAACTAAGAGTTCTTTTAGACCACCCAAACGAGACTTAACTAAGAGTTCTTTTAGACCACCCAAACGAGACTTAACTAAGAGTTATTTTAGACCACCCAAACGAGACTTAACTAAGAGTTCTTTTAGACCACCCAAACGAGACTTAACTAAGAGTTCTTTTAGACCACCCAAACGAGACTTAACTAAGAGTTCTTTTAGACCACCCAAACGAGACTTAAAAAACCGCGGCATCACCTTCTCTGTAGCTAATAGTTTTTTCTGACGAAACACAAAAATTCTCACATCAACACTAGGAGCATGATATAAACAACAGACTCGAATCAAAAAAAGAAGTGCAAACTATTAGGCATATCTTGGTCTCAAAATTAAATTGTGCCCCATTTGAAAGTGACAATCAAGTATACGGTGACAATGTCATTCCAGGAGCGTACACTGTCAAATGTGCGTCTATCCGGCGTGGGACCCTTGCTGACGTCATCGCCATCTCCCCACATCGACAACGTCTTGTCCTCGGCGGCGATCGAAATTCAGCAGTTCGCTCAATGGGTCCCTTCAGAGCCTCCTGAGCAGCACTCATTCCCTCAGCACTTAGTGAGTCCTTTTTACAAAAAAAAAAACCTTTGAAAAAAGTAGAAGATTTTCTCGTCCTCCTGAGCGGTTGCCCATGTGATGACTCGTCACTCTTCACTTTCCTCTTCGAACTTCTCTTCCCATTAGAAACCATCCGGTAACTCCCATTGAAAACCGCCTATGACCTCTACAGTTCTCTCCTCGCTTCTGCCGTTCAATCACTCTGTCATCCCCTCGCCTTTATACCATTTTAACGTGATGTTTTAAAAGACTCCGCGTAATAAAAACTCAAACTCAACTTTGAGCCCACGTCTTTGATGGATGGTTTAGGTGCCTTAAACTCTATTTAAACAAAAACTCATATCTTTTATTCTATAGTAGACTTTTTTTTACTTCATAAATGACTAAGACCCTTTTATCCTATATATAAAACCTTCCCATATCATACTCTATAAATGACTGAGACTTCTTTTCCTCCGTAGAATACTTCGACATCGTAGTCTAAGAATGACTCTTGCACCTGTGAGGAGACTTCGAACTCTTGTAGTTGTGAGATGGCTCTAAACTTTAAGCACTCGGGAAGTTTTAAGAGTTTAGCGTTGTTTTCAAGACCACTCCTGCTCTTCGTAAAAAAGTGGAACAAAAAATTCAGCCAGAAAATAGGACATTTTTATGGTAGGTGATAACTGATAATGTGGTAGAGCAACACATACCCTTTCGTTAACACAAATATTTGTTTTTGGGACCACCCAAATGGATGGTTGTTGATCAATTGAAATGTCGAAAGGAGGAAAACAACTGACATGATTTTTTCAGTAACAATAAGAGAAATGGGCGGAAAGAGAAGTACGGGAAACAACGACAGAGAAAGAGTTTGAGAAAAAGACAAGGTGGGAGGAAAGGTGAGAGACACATCAAGAGAGAGAAAGAGAAATATATAGAGGGAGAATTGAGAATTTGAAGAGAGGATGGAAGAAAGAGAGAGGGAGAGAGATGAGAAATAACCAGAGAGGGATAGGAAGAGAAAGGGAAAGAGAAAGAAAGAGAGAAAGACAGGGGTGAAAAAAACCAGAGAGAGAGAGAGAGAGAGAGAGAGAGAGAGAGAGAGAGAGAGATTATAAGACAGGGAAGGAGAAAGAAAGAGAAAAAAGTGGGAGTGGGAAAGAATAAGATAAGAAAGAGAAAGAAAAAGAAAGAAAGAAAGAAAGAAAGAAAGAAAGAAAGAAAGAAAGAAAGAAAGAAAGAAAGAGAGAGAGAGAGAGAGATAGAGAGAGAGAGAGAGAGACAGATAGAGACTATAATTGTGTTAAAGATGGAAATAATGAGTTACATGACTTTATGACGATAGTAATCAACACAACTTAGGAGTGAAGGGTAGGTTTTCGAACAAGAAGTAAATGAATTGTGGACAGCTGCCTAAACAGTAAAATCCGCGGACACTTGAAAGAGCGTGCCTGGCTGAACTGCGTTATTGGAACACCTGGGCACGAAAACACAAACCCCTCCCTATAACAGCAACTCTTAGGTCTTCTCCTCCAAGATCTTGAAAACGCTTTTCGCGATTTCCTAGGTGATTCCTCTTTCGTCTCTGCATCCTTCTTTCAAACATTTTGATCGGACATACCCAAAGAGCACACTCTTCACCTGATCAAACAAAGCTAAGGTTTTTGGTGAGTGACTTGACAGAAAACAACGCAGCTTTTGTAGAATGTTGCGCAAGTTCATCAAGTAGCATCCTAATCCACTGCAGCAGAGCTGACACTATAATCCTGAATCAACACTATAATCCTGGAAAAGAACACAATAATTGGTCAAAGTTCCGTCTCGCATCTACCTAATATATATGGAATTAATCAACAAAAACAATTTATTTGTGAAAAATCACGTTAAATATTGCTAGCTTCAAAGTAGTAAGATGTATAGATATAATAATATATTTAAAAGACAAACAGTGAGAATCATGACTGTGACGTGATTGGAAAGAGTTTAGAAAATGAATCATGGTTAATAAAATACATCAGGTCCAATTTTTTTTTCAAGTTTAAAAAGTCCAGGTTATTTTCTCAAAGTATTTGAAAAGATGACTTTAATTAGCATCCCTATAATATCTCTTGTTTGAGAAAAGTAGGGACTCATTCATCACTAAATGTATTATAGCTAGGACTCAGTAACCCTACTTGTATTCAAGAGTCCGCTTTTCAGAGCTACACGGAGTTAGGAAACAGTGACATTGGGCGAGGCTTCATGATGGGAGGCAGCAACCCCTTCCAGGCAGGAGCTCCTCCTCGGCAGTTCCCTCCCACCGGCCCGTTCTCGCCGCACTTGCTCAACTCTTCCGACCTCTCCTCGCCCTCTTGCAGTGAATGAACAGAACTTCTTGGGAGCAGGGAGAAGAATGTTATCCGATTTATGTCTTACGTATGTTAGTAAACTGTCTCCCGCCAGTTCTCGCTGTGTTCGAACTTGTAACAAGTTGTTCCATCAAAGTGTTGTATTGTTTGATAAAAATTATGTTTTTGCGATATTCACACATTCCAGAAGTGTTTTTTTAGTAAACAAAGCTGGACTTGAATGAACGGCAAAATGAATGAACTTTAAAGAGTGTTACTTATCATACTTTAAGAGTGTTACTTATCATACTTTACAGCACGTCTCTTCATAGTTTTAAGTTTGAGTGATTTTACTGGAAAATGACCCTATTCTAAAAAATCATGGAGTCTTCTTAACTCAGGAGTCTTGAAGCGCCTTTATAGTAGCACTGAGTTTGTTGGCCATTCCTAATTGTGTGATTACTTCAACCATAGTTTTTTGTCTGTCTTGAGAATTGTACGGCTAAAAAATAATCATTTTAACATATTTGATCTTGAAACAAGTACATATATATAAAACAAAAGAAGGGCTCAGTTGAACCTTCCAACACTTTTTTGAGACTTGAGATTTCAGACTTGAGACTGATATTCCGAGAATATCTCGCATCGAGTAGATTGTTGCCAACTTCCAAATGATTCGACTAAATGGGACTGGATTCCTTTACAGAAATATTGAAAAAACAAGTACACTTCAAGTTTACAAATTTCGGACCTTTTATAATTTCAATACAGAAACGATAACTTTTGATATTTTTTCGATCTTATTACAAGAATGTCTGAATAGATAATTATGTTTTAGTGCGGTATTTACCGACTGTTGGAACTTTTAGTACCCAAGTGTCATGCTCGGAAAGATAAATCTCTGAATTTTCAAATTTTTTAATACCTGAATTTATGAAAGTTTCTAGTTTTAGTTATTCAGATTTGAGAGTTCAATCATTCACACATTTCGTGTGCTTTTAAATATCAAATATTTCTATGTGTGTGTCTTTTTTGTTGTGCTCTGCCTGGGTATATGTATGTACTTTTGTATGTACTGAGAACATAATAATGAGTGCGTGATGCTGAAGCTATAAAAAGTCAATGCGAAAAATCGTTGAAGTTTCTGAGAAATCTCAAGTTATGCGGAAAATTGCGGGTCTCGAAAAACCCAGTTTTTACTCAAATAGTCTGGCAAGGTTATTATTTGTACTAGTGCTGCGGAGGCATATTTGGCGTCGAAAACTTCCGCACAACATCACAACGACTTTCTTTGTCATCAGTAAAACGATTTACTTTGACGAGTAACCAAATCAAAGACAAGTTTTATAAGACTTCGATATGATTCGCTTGTGGAAAACCGTTTTTAGAAGACAGCACTTAATCACTACTCGAAGCCATGGTTAAGAATATCAGCTTGAAAGATTGCTTGTCCACATGTTTTGAAAAGAACTGTTGAACGTCTCAGTCTGATAAATGAGCGTTTCGAAGTAATTTCATCTAAAAGAATTACTAAAAAATGTCTTTTTCTCACCAATAACAACATTTGTTAGTAAGTGTGGTTCAATCCATTCCTATTGACCTCCCAATAGGTATACCATCGGAATTTTAATGGAAAGTATCAATCGGACTTTAAAAAAGCACTGAGTCCCATTGTTTGTGTTGAAAGGCCGGTTTTCTTATTAGAGAGCATGAAGTGAAAGACGACCATTCTCCGCATTTGCAAAAAAAGAGTGAATCCTCATTCCCAACTTTCACCGGGAGACTTTTTTTTGTAACTGTATTTCTTTATTACCATAGTATAGCTTGTAAGGCCATCGCTTATATGGAATCATGAAATAGGAAGGGGAATAATGAGCAATAAGACAATCAATTTTCGTTGGTGTCCACTCTTGCTGTTGACAACAGAAAGTTCGGTAGGGCTATGAGAATGTCTCGTATGAAACTGGGTTGATCTATCCTACCTATAGCTGATCCAATGTCCTCAAATCTAGTTTCTATGCAGAGTTTTTCCGTGGTACTGTAGAGCGCACTCATATAGGTACTGCCCGGATTGAAACATCTGATGGAATGACTTGGAACGTAGCCCTTCAATCTAAGAGTCTCACTTATCTTGGAACTTTTCAGAGATGTATGCATAATAAAATAGTGTGTACATAAATTTGTCTAAGTTTTTTTAGTTTTAAGGCTTTTCTAACCTTTCAGGCTCTTTTTTCTTGTATTCGCAAATTTGACGAAGTTTTTTCAGGTCTAATTTTTTTGTACGAGCCTTCGAAAGCATTCTCGAAGAATGAGTCGAAAAACATTCAACAACAAATGTGAAAAAACAACGGAACCAGAGCAAGTTTTAAAAAAATTTTATTCGATAAATATGAGTTTAAAATTTCCTCGCTGGCAGTTTTCAAGAATCTTCTCACTCGAGATCAATTACTGTTTAATCGAATAATAAGTGAAACGGTACGAGCAAAAATTTTTACTTCTCAATAAAAAATAAACTGTTTAGTTATCCTACAATGCAAAATCACTTGTTTCTCCGTGGATTATATAATATTACCCATTATAACGGTATTAATAGATATCAAAATAAGTATTTTGAAAGCATTAGTTTTGTGATGAGCTTTTGAATATATAACTTTCTTAGAAAGAATAACAACCGCAAGAAATATTCTGACAAATAAACATTAAGCATACGTTAACCTTCTCCTAAAGAAGTCTTCAACAGAGGACCCACCCATTTTTACTTCCCATTTGTAATTAAAAACAAATGAATAGTTACTATTCTGATAAGTTAATTTTACAAAAGAATAAAATTCCCGTGTCGAGCCTAAAGCTCCGTTTTTCAAAGAAAAACAATGACTCACTTAAGCATGACCGCAAGGTCAAGCAAGATATGCATGTATTCTTACAAATAGTAATATTGAAAACTTCAAAAAAGAGTTTTTTTAGTAATCAAAAGGATAACTCATGCTATTACAGTAATCAAAAGGATAACTCATGCTATTACACAAATTGTTTAGATATCGGTATTTTATCGAGTAGAAATTAACGATCATATAATAAGGTGAGTCGAAATCGAGTCTTTCGCAGCTGAATTCTCATAAAATTTGGGTTTTAAAGCTTCGTTAACTAAAAGCTGACTTAAGCTAGAAAGACAAGCGGAATTATCAGAAGAAAGCGAGTTTGAGCCCCATCAATAGTGAGTTCGGTTTGATGAAACATTTATAGCTTCTCAATAGTGAGAAGAAGCGTATTCTATTGGTTTGTTGACAACCAGAACCGTGGGCGCGGATGAAGTAAGTCCGGAAGATGCGAGGCGAGACCTCCGAACCAAATGACGTTGGTAGTTATGAGCCACCGATGCCTTAAAATACTTCACTAGGTTATTCATAGCGTAAAGATTTATAATGTACACGCAAGCCGACATTACCTAGAAGATCTCCGGTATCGACATTCCGCACCACGACATTTTGTACCATAACAACTCACACCCTTAATTTCACAATCGAATTATTTCCATTTAGTTTTTCATTGGATTTTGTGTTCAGTCTCTGGTAAAGATAACGCTATCAAGACCATACGGCTAAGTAAGAGACCGTGTAGAACGGCCACCCTCATAATTAGAGCTTTGGAGAATAAATATTGCGAAATCCAGGTGCGAGTTGTCGCGGTGCGAGATGTCGTGATGCGAAAAGTCATTGAACCAAGGTCTTGATAGGAGAAATATTGAGCCTTAAGCAAACCCTCTACCCCACGGAGAATTAAATGTGCACGGATGGACGCATTTCGAAACTACAGCATCCCCCTTCTAAGTAAAGTGCGGCCCCCAAGTAACAAAGTGCCAAGTTTTTATCCAACCGAGCGGACTTTGCCTCATCCTTGACGTAAAAAAACGGGTACTTTTACGAGCACCGCGGTATTGCTAGGTATATGTGAAGGCCAATTTATAGTGTTTTTTAAGACGTCCTCACGGTTCTCTCACCGAAAATGGACAAATTGAACCAAGCTAATGCGTCTTGTTAACTGCACGAAGTGTACATTTAAAGCTTTCTAGTTCATTAACTGCATAAGTTAGCAAGCACATCGGGATGAAATACAAACTTGATTTTATCCTTGTATTTTCGTGAACTCGTTTAGTTAAAGGAGTCTCACTCTCTTACTTTCTCTTTCCCCTATCTCTCTCTCTCTCTGTCTCTCTCTCTCTCTCTCTCTCTCTCTCTCTCTCTCTCTCTCTCTCTCTCTCTCTCTCTCTCTCTTAGCTGTAGACGTTTCCCATTGTTTAACCTGCCAGATATTGAAAGCGAGGAAGAGAATGAGGCCGCAGAAAATGCAACTGCACTGCACATAGTATGAAGGAGTCTTGTCATTGTGCAGAGCTAGAAAATTTTCTTTTCTTATTAAGATTATTCAAGTCTTATTAAGATTATTCAAGTCTTATTAAGATTATTCAAGTCTTATTAAGATTATTCAAGTCTTATTAAGATTATTCAAGTCTTATTAAGATTATTCAAGTCTTATTAAGATTATTCAAGTCTTATTAAGATTATTCAAGTCTTATTAAGATTATTCAAGTCTTATTAAGATTATTCAAGTCTTATTAAGATTATTCAAGTCTTATTAAGATTATTCAAGTCTTATTAAGATTATTCAAGTCTTATTAAGATTATTCAAGTCTTATTAAGATTATTCAAGTCTTATTAAGATTATTCAAGTCTTATTAAGATTATTCAAGTCTTATTAAGATTATTCAAGTCTTATTAAGATTATTCAAGTCTTATTAAGATTATTCAAGTCTTATTAAGATTATTCAAGTCAAAAAACTTTTTTTTAATGGGAAAACGTGTGAAGATTTTCGGGCAACTCACTTTGCTAATTCCTCTTTTTGAATGTGGAATGATGATTAAAAGGTTCTAGCAAAAATTTGAGCTAGTGCCTTGTTTAATGGTAGTAGAACATGCGTTCACCGGGCTAGAACCCTACTAAAAAGCCACGAGCGTAGATTTATTGCAGCTCAGACTTAGACGGCGAACTCACTGTCGAAGGCCCAATTGAGAACCATAATGATGTAGAAGGGCTTGAAGATAAAGTAGAAGAGGAAGATGAGGATCGCGTATGCTGCCAGCATGATGTGACAGCACTGAATCGAGTTGCTAGATTAGGAATGATATTGCTAGATGAAGTTTTTAATTTAGTGTCATATGTAGCTAGATCGAGCGTAATCGCTAGATTGATTGACTCTGCTATACTGTGAAAAATTCCTAGATTATGTTAAAAATCTGAAATGAAATTTATTTCTAGGTTGATAGTGCTAGACTGAAAAAAAGATCTCTTAAAATACCTATTTTCAAATTAATTTCTAGATTGAGTTTAAATGCTTGATTGAATGACACTTAGTAGTGACTTGTCTCAATACTTTCAAAAACCGACAAAAATCTACTCTCATTGAAATTTCTGAAAATATTAATTGTATTATATCTTATATAGAGAAGTTACGATGTTTCGTTGTGTAATAGTATAAAAAACTAACTAGTAAACTTTAAAAATTTTACTGATTTCTTGCAACTATGAATGAAAAGTATTACCAAAATTTTAGTTCATTTGCTGAGTTCTAGGAACAGTAGTGTAATCGTAAATATTGTTAAAAGTTTGTGCAAAGAGTTAACCAATAAATCAGAAACTTGTCAAATGTTGAAACCGATTATATATTTTTTTTCGAAGTTTTTTTTCCGCCAAAATTTTGGAAATTCCACCAAGTGCCAAATCTCAAAACCGATCGAACGATTTTTGACATTCGGTAACGAGTTTTGACATTCGGTAACGTTTGAAACGTCAAAACAAATGATTTCCTTACCGAAATGGCGAGAATTGGCCAGATAAGTCGATGTCTCTCGGTGAGTATCCCAATCATTGTTAGCAGAGTAACAGTTGAAGGGATCGCCAGAACGAACATCGCCTATCAGGCTGTAGTTAGTCAATAACACCGGATAGAGAACACAGGAATACCGTAACCGTATTAATGCAAATCTTCACAAGGTTCATTACCGCTTTGCGGCAGGGTATGCGCTCACCTGAGATGATACCTTACCTGGTGAAACCAGTAACTGCTTGCTTGGTTACTGCTAGTTTGTATAGTAAGGAGAGTAGGATTTGTCAAAGCAATGCTGGAATCACTCAAACCCCGCGGCTTGAGTGGAAGATCTGTTGAAGAAGGGGTTGAAAAAAAAGCTTGCGAGCCGTTTCACAATTTTTGTTCTCATTAGTCTAAAGTCTAGTCATATCTTTGGACGTTTCATATTATAACAATCCAAACAAAAAACAAAAAAACATGTATTCCGTACATATGTATGGATGAACACATTACGAATACTTTTTTTGTCTTGCAGTTACTAGTTCAACTTTTCTTATTATAATGTCGTTAATTTTTTTTGAGAGTTAAAGTAAATTTCATAAGATCTTTACAAATAGTTTCAGAAAATTCTCACCAATAATTATGTCATCTGTAAAGTAGACCCTACTCCTCGCTGTTTATAAGCAACGGATTTTTATACCAAATAAATGAAAAGAATGTTCGCAGAAACATGTGCAAAAATCGTGTGGGTTGACGGGAACCGAACCAGCGACCTTCGCTTTCCGGGCAATGCTCTTCCCCACTGAGCTACACACGCACCACGCACACAATATAGTGCACATTTTAATGCCCATACAACACACTTTTTAAAAAAATCTGGCCGTTTTGCAAGTACGCAAATAATTTGTAAATCGAATTTTTTTGCATCCATTGCTCGCAAATAATAGTGCAGAGGTTTTGCATCGAACTTGTACCAAACATGTGCTTTTTCTTTTCCTGCCTCGCTCTTTCTGTTGGTCTTCTTTTCCTGCCTCGCTCTTTCTGTTGGTCTTCTTTTCCTGCCTCGCTCTTTCTGTTGGTCTTCTTTTCCTGCCTCGCTCTTTCTGTTGGTCTTCAAATTAAGTGCATTCTTTGCAACTTGAAGTCCTGCTATAATTTTTCATGTATAAGCTCAAACAGTCTGTTGTTTATGAAACGGCATTTCCGTTTGCGATGCATTCTGTTTCATGTCGTGCTTCATTGCGTTTTCAAACTGCTGCTTCTTCATAAAGATGCTAGCATAAAGTGCGATTTGAGCACCTTCTTGAACTTGAAGAAGAGCGTGATGATAAGCGAAATCAAAACGAGAATTCCGACCACGACAATGACCCGCATCTTCACCTGCAAGTTGTTAATAAAATTTAAGATCCTCAAGTCTGAACATTTCTCGTGGGAAAAAAGTTCGATGGTTCAAGTATGATAAAGGAGACAGAAAGCTAGCGGGTTAAGATAAAAAGAGACTTAGAAAAGTGAAGAAAAGTTATGAGAGAGATGGTCAGAGAGAGAAAGTTGTAGAAAATTGAAAAAAATTGGAATGGGTATGTCACCAAAAACCAGTATAATATTGTAATCCATTTGACAATCACTTACAGAAGTCTGCGTAAACTGAAGTAAACATTCGTACCCCTGAATGATGTTTCCCTGTTATAAGTAGTAGGTATGTGTCGAAATGGTTTACACTGTTTTTTTTTCTCTCATGAGATTGGTCTTAACCAGAAGATTTAAGAATAAGATTTAAGAATTTAAGGTTTAAGATTAAGATTATATTTTTAGAAGGAAATTTTAAGAATTTAAGACTTAAGATTAAGATTTAAGAGAAAAATTACGCTTTAGCTAACTACTAATTTCATAGCTTGGACTGACAGGAAAACTCTCTGGCTCAGAATATCTACAAAAGCGTATATTGAAATTTTCGTGTCTTGATATTTAAACATTTATCATCTCGATAAAAGCTTGTTTTCCGTGAATAAATCTTCTTTCTTCGAATTGAATACAACAGCACACAAAAAATAGGTATGGAAAATGACACATATACATATTAAAGGATGACTATTCATACTTATAAAGTATAAAATTATGAATAGGCGTGCATATATGTACCTATGAATAGTAATAACCGATAAGTATGAATAGTCATACTTTCAAATGTATATGTGTCATTTTCCATACTTATTTTTCGTGTGAGTAGTCCGAAAAACCTTGACTTCTCATCTTTTTTTATTAATGAGGTGTAAGATGATTTGATTGAGAAATCAATGAGTACGGAAAAATGAATTGATTCGTATGAAATTGAGTACTTTTCTGAGTGTATTTGAAAGTATGACTATTCATACTTATCGGTTATTACTATTCATAGTTACATATTTTCTGAGTGTAAAAAAAGAAATCTGTCAACAACGAAAACCGGAAATCACTTACATGAACAGTATTGGTTTTCTCCTTCGCGGTCCTTTCAGGTTTGGCATAGATTTGATTCATCCCTCAAAGTAAGAATAAGTTGTGAATACATAGTTCAAACATGCTCATATGATTCACAAAAGGCATCGATGGGGAGACATATATAGGAGATCTGTCGAAGCTGCCAGTTCCGTGCATATAAAATATTTATATTCTACTCTAACATTGAAATGAAAACACGATGATTTCTTAACCAAAAAAGGAACAAGAGTTAAATTTTATCGCAGGCAAATGTTCTGAACAAGAAATTTCTGCTGTATTTGGCAGCTTTGATGGAGCTTATTTATACAATTAGCTTTCCAAAACACACGATAATAATATCTATGTATATCGAGTCATAAAACAATTTGGTCAAAAGAGCATAATTTAAAGAAATCATATGATACATTCGAACACAAAGTAAGAGTTCATAACTGCGGACAATTCTGAGACAATCTAAGTTCAAAGAGTAAGGCAACTCCTCAGCTGAACCCGCAACATTTGAACAAGCTTACAAGAAGCTATCGCAAGCGATGCTCGCCCTGTACTAGATAGGAAGTTCTTTATTAGCAAAAGGAGAGAGGCCAAGGGCAGAAAGAAGAGAAAGAAAGTTTCCAGGAAATACTACAAGATCATATGAGAGAAAATATGGTAAGAGAGAGAAAAAGGTATGGATAGAGGGATAAAAAGGGAGAGAGAGGGGGAAGAAGAGACTTTCAGAAAAGGATGGAGAGAAAGAAAGAAAGAGAAGGATCAAAGAAGAGATTTCAAGAGAGAGAGAGAGGTAGAGATAGAAACAGATAGAGGGAGATTGCCTGAGGGATACCAATGTAAAGGCACGGGCGTAATCAAATGAAGGAATCAGGGAAAATGACTCTATGAGGATGGCGCAGACAAAATCATTCTAAAGAATCATTCTCAAAGACATACTCAAAGAAAGGTTTTTGAACGAAGTGAAGACTCTGAAAAAAGAAAAAACTTGGTTTGGTGAGGAAGAGCTGATCTTCCCAGAGATTTTAAGATAATAGAGAGACAAGATATGAAACAGGGAGGAAGCAACTTGAGAAAGAAATAAACATAGGAAGAGAAAGAGAATGATACGGAGAGAAAACGAGAAATAGAAAGAGATGTAGAGATATGGAGAGTTAGCAGAGGAAGAAAGTGAGGTAGAAAGATAGCAGAAAGAGAGAAAGTGAAAGAGAGATAAAAAAGAAGAAGAGAAAGAGGAAAGGAGAGAAAAGGAGAGAAAGAAGAAAGGGAGAGAGATAGATGGGGAGAGAGACAAAGAGAGACAAGAAGAAAGAGTCAGAAGCACAGTCATTAATATATGAAGAAACACCTATCTTTCATTAGGCGGAAAAAGAATGAAGAGGATGTGACTATGGGAAGATTCGAGTGGTTTATTCAATTGCAGGCACTCACGAGTGAAAAGAGAATGTTGAGAGATGAAAGCGAATTTGTGGAATAAGGAGTTGTAGAATGGTGGAACGAGAAAAAGATAAGGAGAGTAGAACATATATACATACATATATGTATATATACAGAGAGCGATGGAGAGAGAGAAAGAAAGCTAGAGAGAGAGAGATAGAGGAAGAGAGAGAGTTAGAGGAAGAGAGAGCGAGAGAAGAAAGAGGGAGTGAGAGAGAAATAGAGAGCGAGAGAGAAAGAGAGAGTTATAGGAAGAGAGAGCGAGAGAGAAAGAGAGAGTGAGAGAGAAAGAGAAAGAGAAAGTAAAAAAGAAAGAGAAAGAGAAAAAGTGAGATAGAGCGAAAGAGAGAAAGAGATAGAGAGTGAAAGAGAGATAGAGAGAAAGGAAACAAATAAGGGAAAGAGTTAGAATACAAAAGAGTTAGAACGGTTGACCAAAAGTTGGGCTAGGAGGCACAATGAGGGATTAAAAGAGATCAAAACAGAAAGTCAGAGAAATCTTCAGCTTTTCTCTTTTAAGATGTTCTAAAACTTTTTCCTTCTTCTTTCTATCGCTGATCCTGTTCCGTATCTTTCTAACTCTCAACGAACAAAGTCCTATATCAACTTTGACGGACCGATTCAGTTATTTATCCAAACAATCAAATTGAGTAACAAGCTACTAGAAAGGTCGTATAAAGAATTAGAGTAACTGAGAGGAATTATGGAAAGAATGTATAATATAAAAGACTGAAGAACCTCTCCTCTCAAAGAACTAATCACCTTCCTTGTTGCTAGAACTTTTTTGAGATGAAACAGATTAGGACTGTGCCAGGAAATGAGATAGTGAACGAGACAAAGAACTCGAGAGAAGAGAGAACAAGTCACAATAATAAAGGTGTCATGAATACACTAAAAGACATTTCAGAAACAAACTTCGAAAATGAGGACATAATAGAAAGTGGGAGAAGATAGAGAGAGAAATAGAGAGATAGAGACAAAGGAGAGGAAGCAAAAGTGTGAAAAAGAAAGTTCGGTTGAGAGGAAGTAAGAACTGAAAGATCACGGTTGGCACACTTAGAATAGCAAGAAAGCAGAAGGAAATAAGTGCTACTTTTTCAGTACATAAAAGAAGAAAAGCATTTTGGATGCCGAATAGATAGCAATAAAGTTACCAAAAGTATTTTCGACTCGTTTCATTCTCGGTTTTGCAAGTTAGATCCTAGTTAGACTTCTTTTTTCGAAATAGGGTATTCCATACTAATTCCGGCTTGAATCGTTCAATTAATATCGGGTAAAGAGTTGAAGATGGCGTTTTTCGTTTTACTTTTTTTTTCTCCTAAATCATACAACAGTTTCTTAAAGAATTAATGACAGTCAATATCTGAGTCTTTGTTTTTATTCATGTACCTTTTTTGGTCTCACCCTATACATATTCTCTGTCTCTCTCGCTCATGTGTTTTAAACCCTTATGTGTGTTAAACCCCAATGATTTTAACCCTTCTTTTCCCTTTCTCTCTGTCAATCTTTTATGAGCAAGACAGTACCATTCCACTTTGTGATAGAACTGGCTCATTTCTTTTCTATTATTATGACGTCACTAAAAAAAGAACTCATATTGAACCGTGATCTTCTGCATTAATCCATCAATTAATCACTCAAGCATCCTTTGTAATGATAGTCGGTTGGGTCTAGTTTAATAGAAAAAACCAAATAGAATTGACAAGGACGTTAGAGAAAATTGACACCAAATAAGTTGAAGGACAATGAAACGGTCTCTCTGGTTTTTTTTTCAAAAACTGGTGCGAAAATCGGTGATTAGACGAGAACCGTACTGATGGCCTCTGCTTGCGGGGTTACACTTTCTGACCTCACTTAGACCCCCGTAGACCCCGTAGACCCCCGTCATCGCAGTGATCGAAAGTGATGGTGCTTGAATATTTTATCCCTTCATTCTTCATTTTTCATAATACCAAAACCCTCAATCTCGCGATCTTTCGTAGATCTTAAAGAAGGGGAAAGAGACAAGAAAGTATTGAGGTCGGAAGAAGAAAAAGGGACTTTTGATGCGAGCATATAAGACATACATTCAACCTTTGCTTGAGTACGGTACTGAAATATGGTCTCTTAGTACCATTGGTTTGATCAATGACGTAGAAAGGGTACACAGAAGTTTTACTCGACGAATTCTTGTCCGTTCTGGTCACCTAAATCTGTCTTACATTGATCGAATGAACTTCCTCGGCATAGTTTCATTAGAATACAGAAGAACCATTGCTGATTTGTGTTTTCTTCACAAATGCATTCATGGAACATTCAAATTAGACTACTTTTCTCTTTTTATTATCAGTCCCTCACCGTACAGCCAAAGAGTATCTCATTCACTCAGGCTTATTTTGCCATGTAAAATACAAGATTCGCATACAACGTGTGCCTCTCGAATGATAGATATTTGGAATTGTTTACCTAATAAAATCGTTGTCTTAGCATCTTCATATCAATTTAAAAAAGCTATTTTGTCTCTTCTCTATGATAGCATTGTTCCATTTTCCCAAATTCATCATTAATTCACCACTACTCACACTCTACATATGTATCTATATACTATTTTTATGAAGAACTTAAAGATACAATAGCTATTTTCAGAATCGCGTCTTCAAGGTGTTTTACTCTCTTCAATCACGTTTTATCAACTCACTCTGTTCTAAATTTACTGTGATCATTATATGAATACCTATAAAGATTTACTTCTGTTTAACCACTGGAACCCCTGGTCAGTCATCCTTTGTCATAACTATGCGAACATGTTCAACTGGAATAAACGAATTGAATTTAACTGAACGATTATAAAGTGAAAGAAGATAAGTGTGAAGTTACATTTTATTTCTCGAGTAAGTTTAGTCGGAACTTAGATACCACAAACCCCCAATGCCTCGACCGATCAGAACTCTGGGAATGTTTCGAGTGAAATTACTCTTCGAGGCCACCCGAAAAGGATAAGCAATATTTTGTCTAAACGTAATTGTTTTTTTGTCTCATCGTAAAATTTTGTCGATTTTAGCTTCAGATTTAAATTGTTTTGATTATTACTAGACACGATTCTTGGACAACCGGGTCTTGTTAGCTCCTTTGAAATCGGGGTTTTACGTCAAAAATGTCAAAAAGATTTAACCCTGCTCAAAACATGTTTTACTCTAAAACAAACGATATACCTTAATGTCAGGGTTCAGATGTGCCGGAGGTTTTAGCTGTAATATTATAGAATGAACGAATACGACGTAATACGGATAAAAAGACTGTTCAGTTTCTTAGAGTGGGGTCAGGAATTTGATTTTTTATGAAAACCGAAATAATTTCTTCTGAAGCGAAATGAATAAGCAGAGATGTGAACCAAAAAGAAAAGAAAAAGTAACGGCGGGAATAGCTGAAAGCGTGTATCGGATTTAGAACCTTTACATTTACGCTCTGGGCACTTCCTAATTAGCCCCGCCCAGACAGCACAAAAGTGTGTCTGAGCGGTGGGAAACCGAGTTGAGGTATTGTAATAACAGTGATAACCGAAGCTTTAATATTATACATAACTTGTATTCAATTCGCATTCACACCCATTGTATTCCACAAAAGATGCAAAAGATTGGGCGAGATATGAAAATGAATCGCATAAACTGAAAGTATTCGTTTCATTCGCTTTAGAACTAAGATCGCTGAAATGAGAAAAGAGATCTCGAGAAGTTGCTAAAAATGGATTGAGTATGTATAGAACGGGCAAATAAGCGATAGAATGAAGATAGGGGACCAATTTTCAGTTTCTATGAGTAAGAGAGATAGGAAAGAGAGAGAAGTGGACCGTGAAAATGGGACGAAAAGAATTTGCTGTGGATGAGAAATTGAAAACTGCTGTGCCATTCCTTATAAAGGACAGGTTCATTGCCTAACCAATGGTTCTTCAAACGCGCTTCCACTGTTTACTGTCTCTTCCAATTAAGTATGCTCTCTCTTCTCTCTCTTTGTTTCTTTCTCTTTCTCTGTCTTTTTTCTCACTCTCTCTCTCTGTTTCTCTCTCTCTTCCTACATCTCTTTAAATCTTTACCTCTTTACTTCTCTCTTTCTTTTTCTTTCTCTCCATATCTTTTCATACTCTTTTCCTCTCTTTTTAATCCTTGCCATTCCTGCACAAACTGTAATGAGTATAAAAAAACTGCCCTCCCTCTATTTCTCAGTGAACCTATCTTCACAGATGTGAGTCCAAGATGGTGAGCATAGATGGTGAGCATAAATTAAGCTCAAAGGGAGAAGTAAGAAAAAACATTTAGAAGCCGAGGATAGAGAAAACAGATATAGAAGAAAACTTCGCAAGGAAAGAGAGAAAGAAAAAAGAGAGAAGAGGGAGAAAAAAGGTTAAAAGGAAAAAGATAAAGAATGAGAAAAAGAAAGGAAAGAAATGAAAAAAAATAGTAAAAAAGGGATTTAAAGACCGTTGTTTGATGAGCTCGTGTAAAAACACACAGTAGCTAACTAAACAATGTAAAAGATCCTAGTAAAGGGTAAAAAGGTCGTCGTCAATTAATGTTAATATTTGTGAATTAATGTTAATATTTGTGAATTAATGTTAATATTTGTGAATTAATGTTAATATTTGTGAATTAATGTTAATATTTGTGAATTAATGTTAATATTTCCCAGAACAGTAGAGATTGTTTAGGACAAAAGTAACAAAATTGTGAGAGACTTAAATTAGGAGCACATTAAGAGATTTGAACTCAGAATGAAAGAATTGGGAAAGAGAAGGAAAAAGAGTAGAAAGAGAGTAGAAAAGAAAAAAGCGGACCAATCCAAAATGGTCGAGGTTGAATAAATAGAGATGAAATAGCGTTAAGAGATAAAAATAAAAAGAGAAAGACAGAAAAAACATGAAGAAGTGGAATATAAAGGTATTTTGAAAGACACCGAAAAATCGGAAAAAAAGAAAATTTATCTTAATTAAGCAATAGTTTCTTATAACTAGATCTTATCTGCGAAACGAAACTCAGAAACCTTTCCTATGATTGATAATAATGATAAAATACTTGCCATTAATACTCCTGTCCCTCCGTCCTCTCTCTCCTCGTTATCTTTTCTCATCCCTTTCTAACTCTCTTTTTCTCTCTTTCTCACTCCAGTACTCATAATTTCCACTATAAATATAAGATCATGAAAAAAAAACATTGAAATTATTAACCAAAAACATCGAAATAATTTCAAAAATAACACTGAAATGTTCAAGCAGAAAACAAAAAAATCGTTTCAGAAAACTGCAGTCAATCATTTAAGAAAAAAATTGAGAAAAAAAAACTTAAGTGCTAGGGAATAATCCATGTGATCTATGTAAGAATGACCTAGAAATAACTAATGAGAACAGGACTAACAATAGCTCATTCTCTGCAACTAATCCGTTCTGCCTAGCTTTCAATAACCAATGGTGAAACGAAGCCGTCGATTAAGAACTTCGTTAAAAAAGGTCAGTTCGTGAACACCGTCCAAAATAACTCATTTCAAGCCTAAGCAAAAGTCAGCGCATTATTTCAAAAACTTTCGAAAACTTATTACAACACAAAAAATTTTCAGGAAACTTTTTCAGATATGTACATATATAGTAGTATATCCGAAGAATAAACGTCAATGGGTACAAAATTTTGTTCTCAAATGAGTACATAATATGGAATACAAAATTTTGTTCTCTAGATTATAGAGGTTTGGAAAGTAAACGCAACAAATGAAATCTAGGGAACTGGAAAGCAAGAATGCCCTTCTTGGGCACAGAACCTGCTTTTTCAGCTTTTCATTTTATCCTCTCTCTCTCTCTCTCTCTCTCTCTCTCTCTCTCTCTCTCTCTCTCTCTCTCTCTCTCTCTTTCTCATTATCTCTCACTCTTCCCCTCTTTATCCATTCCTTTCTCTCTCTTTCTCTTCCTCTTTTTTAATCGTAATCTAGTTTCTCTTTCACCTGTCTCAATCTCTCTTTATTTCAACTCACACAATTTTTTTCTTGTCTGCTACCCCTTTTGTGTCTTATGACCTTTACGTCATACTGAATGGGAAGATCCTATATGAAGGGCTCTTGTTTAAACCGTTTATTTTAAAGCTGGTATTCAACTGAAGTCTTTAAAAGATTGATCTGGGCTGGGGGGCTCTCGCGATGAAGAAGGCGGGACCCCCTGGTGTATTCATGGCACTTTCCGGGTGCGCTGATCTATGTGACAGCTCTCATCAGGGTTCGCCAACAGCTACATTTTTGAGTGCTACATACATATATTGAGAACAAAAGCAACACATACGTCAACAACAAAGACTCAATCGCATTCTCTACAGGATTCGCCGAGTCAGAAAAGGGTGCGCAGGGTTGCAGTCGGGTCCACTAGCATTGAGTTGGGTGCACTAGGTTGGAGAGTGTGCAAGTTCGCGGCAAGGTGGGTTAGGTTGGAGTAGCGCACGCTGGGTCATAGTGGTCTGAGTAGGGTGCAATATAACGAAGTCAGTGTCGCTGGATTGGATTAGGGTGCGTTGAGTTGAATTAGGGTCCGCTAGTTTTAGGTAGAGTGCATGAGGTCACAATATGTAGGCACGCTCGGTCGCAGCAGAATGAGCTGGGCCTGAATACGGCGCTATAGATTAAAGTCAGGTCCACTGAATTAGGGTGTGCTGGGTCGAATTACGGTTAGAGCGGGCTGCATTAAGTCGAATCGTGGTTCGCTGGGTCAGATCATAGTGTCTGATTTGATAATTTAAACCTAGTTAGTGTCATTCAAGAAAATTCTCGTCCATGATCCACATTCTCGCTCAAAATATAACAAGACGCGAAAATTAAAGAAAAAAAGGGTAAATTAGTACAGTTTCTGGCCCTTATGTAGTGTATTTGACGATGATGAAAGAGCTCAATTCTATCCTGAAACATGATCTATTCCGCAACACCAAAAATAGTTTAGTATAAACAGGCAGTGATGAAATCTGCAGAGCTCGTTTGGAGACTACAGCGTCTCATAGCCGGATTCATACAAGTAGATCAGTCGAACCGGGAAAATTAAGGCGACCCACTGCTCATGGAAATTGACTATTCCATCTGAACCATCGAGCAACAACTCGTCACTATCGACAGACTATCGAGCATTCGCTCATGACTATTGAGTGACAGCTCGAAAGAAAAGTCGAATGTTGAAGCTTTGTAACTAAGGTTTTTAAAAAAGCTAATTTGTCCTTGAAGGTATTTCGCATCTCAGCTTTCATCATTCGTGACACCGTGAATAGATTTAATTAGCGATCGTGTTCAATCATGCTTAGACTTTGAGAGCTCTGATCCGATCTAGGTACTCGCAATAACACATGAGCACTCAGATAATGGTAGGCTGCATAAGTATGCGCCTCATTTTCATTCTTAAAAGTTTAGTGCTAGAATATTTCAGTTAATTTTCGGTGATTTTTGATAGTTTTTCCCGTCGAAGTGAAAAAGTGGAAGTGTTGAAATAACGCAAAACTTATGCAGCAACCTTATGGTAGAAAAACCTGGTTTTTTAACAGGCGAGAAACCAAAACTGCAAGTTTTGGGCATGTATGTATGCACAAAATTTGCACATAAAAGGTTCTCGCGGGATGTTTTGAGACCAGTTCGCCTATGGATATGTGGGTCTTCTACCTCAGTGGTGGTCTCTTCTGAATACCTGTTACTTCGCCACAATATTAGCAGAAAGCTTACTCTTCTTACTTTGCAACGAGCCAGAACAATTTTTGTCTGGTTTTGAATGTACAGGGTGCCACATACGCTTTTCATACGCTTTGACTCTATAATTTTTTTAAAATAATAGATTTCGGTAGTTTTGAAGAAACAAAACTTCAAAAAAATTTGTTATTTATAATATTTATGGTCTATATTCCAAATTTTCTCTTTGTGGGATATTTGTGAAAATAATCATGGCGCAAAATCTCATGCGCATTCCGTGGCCAACCTTTCTGAACTTGCTTTTTTTATTATGAAAAGTAGATTTCTGACCTTGCTCAAATGCTTCAAGATTTTTTGATGATGAAAAAAGCTCTATGAAGACGAAAGGCTTTCAAACAGTTTTAGAAGAAGGTCTTCAATATCTCTTAATCAAGTCCTAAGTGTATGTATAGGATGAGCTGCAATGCTTGAATGAAGATGCGAAACATAACCGAGAAGCTGAAAATCTCGAACAGGCATCTCAAGACAAATTTTGGCCACACACTGAAAACTTCTTAGTTTCAAAAATTATTCAGCCAAGCTGACCAAAAAATAACGACGTTTGAAGTCACAAAAAATAGTAAGGCTTCCATTCCGTAGCTCGTCCAGCATCTCTGGCTCAATTAAATGATGAGCTCTGCAGAAAGAAAGATCCGAACAGATTTCAGAACAAATTTGCCCCAGGGTTTGATCACAAAGACCAATACATCATGAAAATTGGAGATCAAGCTCACGATGTTTTGAGATGTATTGCATTTGCATTCAATAACAGGTATGAACATGACGCCTGAATGGAGGATAATTTAAGCAAAGCATGATACTTATTGCAGAATGAAAAAGATTAAAACACATTCTTATCAAAACAGCAAGCAGTCATTGCAGTTATCAATGGTAGAAGAAGAAGGGGGAAATGTCCATCAGAAGATATCATTTGAAAATCAGTTGTCTTTTTGAGAAACTAAGAGTAAAATTTTATTAGTCGAAACTACAAATAACTGTCGAATTTATGTGATTTGAAGACCATTTTTCTTCTAGATCAACAATCGATCAATAAATACAATACAAAGTACTACAAGTGTTCTACAGTACAAAGTAAGTACAATACAAAGTACTAGAAGTGTTCTACAGTACAAAGTAAGTACAATACAAAGTACTACAAGTGTTCTACAGTACAAAGTAAGTACAATACAAAGTACTACAAGTGTTCTACAGTACAAAGTAAGTACAATACAAAGTACTACAAGTGTTCTACAGTACAAAGTAAGTACAACACAAAGTACTACAAGTGTTCTACAGTACAAAGTAAGTACAATACAAAGTACTACAAGTGTTCTACAGTACAAAGTAAGTACAATACAAAGTACTACAAGTGTTCGCAGTGATCGAGGTATTGATCCATAGGTCTGTTACTTATCTCAGGCGAGCGCCTGAGATGGGGGGGATAGGTCTGTTACTTATCTCAGGCGAGCGCCTTCTGTAGGGCGCGCTTCAAACTTTTCAAATTCTTGTGTGGGGAAGCACAGGCCTTGCTCACAAGGACGGACCACACAGAGAGAGAGAAATGGCCATCCCGCTTCTGTCATGGTCTGGGCCGGGATTTGCGCGACTGGCAAGACTCCACTTGTTTTTGTCGAGCAGGGAGTCAAAATGAATGCCAATAACTACCTGAACGACATTCTCATTAAGGAAGTACTTCTTTGGAGCCAGGCTCACTTCGCGGGATGCAAATGGACGTTCCAGCAGGACTCTGCGCCCGCCCACAAGGCTAAAGTTGTGCAAGACTGGTGCAAGACCAATTTCCCCTCCATGATCACATCCGCCAAATGGCCTCCGTCCTCACTTGATTTGAATCCTCTGGACTTCTCTGTGTGGTCGGTCCTTGAGAGCAAGGCCTGTGATTCCCCACACAAGAATCTGGAAAGTTTGAAGCGCGCTCTACAGAAGGCGTGGGATGATCTTGACGTCGCTTACCTGTCCACCACGATGGGTGCCTTCCACAAGCGACTCCGCGCCTGTGTCAAGGAGAAAGGAGGGCTGTTCGAAATTTGAAAAAGCAGTTATATCCCAAACTATTTGAATAAACTTTGATGAAAATTTTGTTTGATTTGATCAATCCGTTAAGTTTTTATCGGAAAAAATATTGTCCACATGAACTTTCGCCCCACCCTGTATATAAATATAGAGATAAACTTAGAGATACATTTATATTTGTGTGGAATAAATTCACAAGGTTCTGTTTCAGAACTATTGGCCTTGAAATGGTTATGCGGTGTTCAATTTCTGCTAGAAACCGGCTTTGACCTTGTAGATGGCCATATAAACACAAGATACAATAGAATGAAACTTCAACGAGTCATAAAGACGTACAAGAAAATACATCCACTAAAAGAAGCATTTATCAAAAAAGATGTATACTGAGCAAAAAGAGAGACCTATTTGAGGAATAGATACCCGTCTAACATTTTGTTTTTTCATATGTACAGTACCGTGCAGAAGTATACCAAAAAGTATAGTTTACAGTGTTTCTTGCATCTTTGTGATCTTTGTGACTGTCTTGCATCTTTCTGATCATCATCAGTGAGTCTGGCATCTTTGTGGTATAGAGGCCACCAAGATCATTGCAATGAACAGAAACAAATAAACAAGAACACATTTCAGAAATCTCGAAAAAATACTGTTTTCAGAAAAAAATTGCTGAGCTGTTCTGTTTTTTTCAGAAACGGCTCCATTATGTAACAGTATGATGTGAATCACGAGCTACACAACATATAAAAAAATTGCGTCAATGGGCGCAAAAACAGAAAAGTCATACGACTTATACGACAAAACATATTTTTTTGGTATTCTTCTGCACGGTACTGTATGTACCTATTTTCAAAGTTCATATGTACCTCAGCATAAGAGCAATCTGGAATGGCTTTTGGAAGTAGAATTTTTTGCGAATTAGTCTGTTATACAATTTTTAAAACTTTTAAGCAATGCTCTAATATAAGGATCGGTTAGAGAGGTGAAAAGAGAGAAAAAGATAGAAAGAGGAGAAGAGAGAACCAGGGATGGAGAAAGAAAGAACTAAAAAGATAAAAAAGAAGAGAGTGAGAAAGAGGGACAGGATGAATAGGGAGAGAGGAGAACGGATATAAAGATGACAAATTGAATGAGATATATTTTTAAGATATGTATTTTCAACTATGTGTTAATGGTATTTTTTTGAATTGAATTAGCTTTATCATCAAAGGATAGCTTGTTATGGCTATCGCTGACATGGATGATGGGGAACTTGAGAGGGAATTTTGGAACTGTGGTTTTCTTGGACGCTTTCTCGAAATGTCAAGTCAAAAAGGAAGGTAGGCTTATGTATTGGGTCAGCGGGGAGTCTTCTAGGATCTTGACGAAGGCTTCGACTTCTTTGATCTCGGAATTATCATCGGCAATTGAGTTCCAGAGAGCAACGACGCGGTAGAAGAAAAATTGATTGTGTCTGTAGTTCTCTTCATTTAGTAGGCGCAGTGAGCTCGATCTGGCAGAGGTTCTGAGATTAGCACATGTCCTGAATGATACTTGACGCCTGCATACTTCACAATCTAAAACACCAAAAATTAATCTGAACAAGAAATATAGATCATACCTTGCTCTTCTTACAATTAAGGATTCTAAATCAAAAAGTCTTAGTCTTTCCGGATAGTTCAATGTGGAGCCTCTACATCTTCTTAAGGCTTTTTCAAGGAAAATTCTCTGGGGATATTCTAATCTTCTGGCCAATTCGCTACAGGGATGAGGAGAGAAAATTATGGTGGCTTTTTTATTTTTATTTGTTTTTAGAAAAATTATTTGACCTTGCTTTTACACTTGACAGCCAGTTCACAGATGACAAATTGTTATATTTTTAGAATACTTTTGTTCAGTTGTTAAATAAACATTTAGCCACTCGATTACTTTTTTTGTTGATCAAAAACGAATAGTTAGAAAACATCTGGGTTTCTTTCGTCTCTGAAGTGAAAACTCGACTATATTTTATGATAAAATACTTTTTTTAAAAACTCTTAACACATAAACTTCATATTTGAATATGAATATTCCAACTTTCCGACTTTAAAAGAATAAACTGTCGGACTTTCAAATGTTTATAAACCAAACTTATTTTTGTGAGACTTTTTTCCTCGTAACATTAACTTTCAGCGGCAGAGTTGAATTGAATATAATTTAAAAAATACATTCTATCCATTAAGCCTGACTTCCTCCTCTTTCTTTCCTAATAAATTACAGTGTTCTATCTATTATGATGACTCAAAAGGAGCCTTTCATTTACTTTTGCCTTCGATTGGCAAATGTTAGCAGTTAGTTCCGACCTTTTACCAGTGAATCATCTCTTTGACTAAGTCACTTTTTGAGCTTCCCTATATTTTGAACGCTTTGGCTTACTATTTATAAACTTTTCACTAACTTACCATGTCAATGTTAGAGTTTCCGATAAAAAACTCGAATTTTTAATTTTTTCGAAACGAAAGAATTAATTTTTGCCGCTTAAATGCTGCAGCTCTGTAGAACAATAATATTATTATTTCGGTAACAGTTTGTGCTCCTAAAAATAAGATTGTTCCGAATCGTAGAGAATATTGCGTTAAACTGTTTCCAATAGCAACAAGAGAACCGAGTTGAGTGTCTTTCGAATGCAAAATAACATGGTGCATTTCTCCAAGAGAGATTGAGGCTAGTGTGAATTGAAAGAAGCGCAGCTGAATCATCTTCACCTGCGAGCGAGCAAGGACGAGTGTTCTTTATCTCTCTCTCTTCCTGTTCTATTTTCTTATTCTCTTTTTCTTACTGTTATATTTCCCTGATTCTCTCTTTCTCTATTCCTCTCATTTCTCTCCGTTCTTTGCGGGTTAACCTTGTTTAGCATATATCGACTTTCAAACTATCAACTGATGTCAAGCGTTCCAATCGGGTCGGGGTTATCGGTCTTGTGACAGCGGTTTTTGGTGTTCAGCATAATTTAGATGAGAAAAATTTGTAGTTAAAATGTCACTTAAACTATATATCTCTGATCTTTTGAATTATCTTAAAATATAACTTACAAATTATAGTGTGTAACTGCTGAAATATGATATAACTTGAACGAGTATCTCTATGAAATGAGCCGGTAAATTCGTTTGTCGATTTTAGTAGAAGATTTGCCTTCATATTCACAAGCTGTGGTTCGAGCATTGAGATACTGTTTGATCACATTTTTAAAAAATCAATTTTGATTTGTTAAACAAGTTAACTGCTCACATTATGCAGAAAGACCGATCTTTAGTGTTTCAGACTGGTCTTCGTTCTTCAATTTTCTCTTCAAATCATTCTGATAATTTCCCGAGTAGAATTGTTAAATCGAGTAGTTCGTTAAATATACTTTTGACATTGATTATCCATTACATCTTCTGAGGCCGTATGCATGGAAAACAGATTATAACAATCTGGATTATTCAAATCCAAGGATTACAAAATATAAAATTTTTAAAAAATTTTGTCTGATTATCTCTAATCCAAAAATATTATAGCTTCCATGCATACCGGATTAGTGAAATGTATTTGGATAACTGCTAATCCAAGCTCATAATCCTTTTGGATTGCTCCATGCATACGGCCTCTGGCCATCCGATTATTTGTTTAACAACGTTGACTAAATTTATTATAACAAGATCGAGTTATAAAAATATTTCTTTTCTACTGACGATCTTTGAAATTTTTCAGTTCGGAAAGAATTCAAATTTTATGGGTTTTTTTTTGCTGTTGGTGTTCTTATTCGTCCTTTGACCTATCGGCCGCTCTTATTTGACTCCAGCCCAAAACTAAGTTGAGATTTCCACAGGGAATTTTTATTCTCCTCTTTTGACTGGTTATAAAGCAGTGTCCTTTAATATAAAAAACACATCTATTTTTATTTGATTTCATTAGTTCATTATCATGTAGCTATCAGGGGTTAAATAGTGACCGGATCGGTCCCGTCGGCGGATACATGTACACGCACTATTGACAAAAAACTCCCTGTCTTTTCTTACCCTTTTCCTTCATCCCCTCTTCTTTTTTCCTCCAAACTTTGAGCGGCGGATACATGTAAACCCAAAATGGGCGGCTCCATTTAACCCCTGGTAGCTATTCATTAACTATCTATTGTTTCACTCTGTTTCTCAGGATTGTACTCAAATCCGTGACCTGTTCAAATTAATTTGTCTGAATTCCTAAACATAAATCCGGATTCATTTTCTCTATTCCTCTCAATCTTTGTTCTCTAACTCTCTCTTTCTACTAATTCATCTTCTCTGATTATAATACAAATTTCTAGGTAATTTCTGAGTGTTTTTCTTTTCAGCGGATAAAAACTCAAGAATGTTTGAGTAGTTGAGGGAAAGTCATTAGTTTAAACATCTCTTAAAACTTGTTTGGGTCTATAAATTAAGGTATAATTATTAAATAAGCATTGTTCTCTTTTTACATAGAATTTTAAATACTTACGCGATCTGAAAACCTTCCACTTTTTCAGTTTTCAAATCGAGGCAACCGTTTTCATTCATTCAGGATCAGTTTAGGGCGGTATAAGCTGAGAAATGAGACGTTGTGGATTTGTTAGTCCTACGAAAGTTTTCGAAGGAAAACGTATAGCGGAACGCGATCAAGAGAGTATGTTCAAATGCTCGGATAAAACATGGCAGAATAAAACGTTCCACTTTTTAGGCGCTCCCGCCCTCGTCCGGTCTTTCACCGTAGAAGTAGTGTCGTCTTGAAGGAGTCGTGCCCTAGTAAATTTTTTCCGTCGTATATGTAGTCTTTACCTTTGCGTGTGTTCGGCAGTCAGCTGCTTTGGGTTCAACTTCACTTCACGCGTGACCCTTATCCTACCCAATAGCCGCCGATTTCCTCTACCTCCTCGCAAACGTGTATTATCATGTTGGTACACGTCGATTCACGGAGCTGCCTTCGGATTTTTTTGATAGCTCTGCTTTCTTTTTCTGGTTGGTTTCTAATCATAAGCAAACTCTCTTTTGTTTGTATTTTGAAAGTTTTTATTGGAGAAGGGGTTCGTTTTGGGTTACCCAAAATTGTCAAAGATATTTTTAACAACCGTGGTAATTTTATGAGTCATCGCAGAAAATCAAATAACCATATCCAGGACCTCTACTTACCTGACATCCCTCTCTTAAGTAGGGACAAAAGGAAATTGAGAACAATTTTGTTGAACATTTTTGTTCATAGCTAACCAAGTTTCACGTGTAGAGATATTTTTTTAAAATCGACCTCTTTTCGAGCGTAGGTTGGCCCAGAAAAAGGCCGTTACAGAATTACACCGTGGGCACCGTGGGCACTGTACACCGTACAAATGTACACCGTACACTGCGGCCGTTACAGAATTACACCGTACAAAAAAAAGCGTCTGCTAAGTCGATGTTTTCTCTCTGAACTGGTAAAAGAACCCTTCTGGACCTTTCGCGTCGTACGGCCTCGTTAGCTAAGCCGTACGGCCTCGTTAGCTAAGCCGTACGGCCTCGTTAGCTAAGCCGTACGGCCTCGTTAGCTAAGCCGTACGGCCTCTTTATCGTAAACTTTTACTAAGCCTAAGCGTTTTTTAATGTAAAAATAACTTTTTTGATGTAAAAATAAAACGCGAAGGGGGCCGCGACGCGACCGCAACGCGTTTGTCCGGTGAACGGAAAAAGTGCCCAAAAAAGTGCCCAAAAAAAATTTAAGTGTGCACGGTGTAATTCTGTAACGGCCGCAGTGTACGGTGTACATTTGTACGGTGTACAGTGCCCACGGTGCCCACGGTGTAATTCTGTAACAGCCCAGAAAAATGAGAGCGAGACAGTGGTGAAAGATATAGAAGGATGAGAGATTGGGTTTTATAGGAGGTCGAGATGCAAACTTGCTCGCTTCTTATTATTTCAGTTCTCCCATCCAGAACTTTCTCTATTTCGTTTGAAGTACAAAAGAAGAGTTTTTTTTATTGTTTATAGTACATGCTCTAAACAACTTTGTGGATAACTACGAGACACTATCGTACGCGGCAGTCAATACGGCCAGGTTAAAAAGGTCCGCTGCGGGCGATGAATCACCGTACTCCCGACCCGTCAGGATACGATTCAACTCATACAATAGGTACGAGTCTCTCTCCCGAACAGTTTTATTCAGAGAGTTATTCAAAAACCGTAGAGAAACCCTACGCGCAAATCGTAAAGGGACCAAGCGTGTGCAATGAAAGAGAATGCCATACGAGCAGAGGAATCAGCGCCAAGCAGAAAAATTATCGGAGAAATCTGTGTTCTCCGAAAAAAAAAGCTAGTCATATGAGCACTTGAGCGCTGATCTCGGGAAATTTTTTGATCCAGTTCTTCACTGAACTTGAGCTCCCCTCGTGATACTAGAACCCCTCATTTCATAGTAGAACATTCTAAAATGGAGGGGAATGTCCGGCGTAGCATGATGGTAGTGTGTTCGACTATTGTGCGAAGAGTCCCGAGTTCGACTCCCAACCCTGGACAGATCCACCCAAACCAAGGGGGTTAAGAAATGTTGGTAGTGCTCTGTCTAGAATCTTACTCTCCTCACTGTTACTAAACACACTAGTAGTGTAAAGCAGGCAGTCACTGGTTCTACCAGGGTAGGTGTGTCCCGCATCTCAGGGGAGCGCGGACCCCGCCGCAAGGTGGGAACAAGCGTGTGGAAGATTATTATTATAATTACTAAGAAGGAGGAGAGCTTAAGGAGAAGAGCAGAGATGGAGGTGCCTCAAGTAAACTGCTCCCCATTTACTTCAGTTCCCCCCAAGATGGGGAGTTAAATTAAATGAACGGATGTTTTCAATTTTGGCCCCCCATCACAGCGCCACTTCTCCATTAAAAAAGTCCTCATATTTTAGCCCCTTTTATCTGAGCCGAAGCAATCATTTTATATTTAAAAAAAATAAAACACAAAAAAACGAAAAAAAATTAGTTGGAGGAAGCATAACGAAACCTATATCGTGATGCAGCATTATAAAACGACCGAGTTTAAAAAAGTGGGAAGCTAAAGTATAATAGAACTTTCGCAGTGCATTTCGTCCCGTGCGGGTGGCTAAAGTAAAATTCACCCGCTGATTTCTCTGGTTGGGAGCAGGAGTTAAATGGAGCCGCCCAATTTGGGTTAAATGGAGCCACCCAATTTGGGTTTACATGTATCCGCCGCTCAAAGTTTGGAAGAAAAAAGAAGAGGGGATGAAGGAAAAGGGTAAGAAAGGAGAGGGAGTTTTTTCTCAATAGTGTGTGTACATGTATCAGCCGACGGATCGATCCGGTCACTATTTAACCCCTGGTTGGGAGACATTCTCTTTTTTTCACCGCCCGCGCTTAGTCCTTCTACGGTTTGCCGTTCCCTTAGTACTGATAATTATTTTTTTTAATCAGGTGTTTTTTAACACCTTCAAAAAAGTGTTATAAAGCAATAAAATTCAGAGAAGTTTTTGGTTAGTGGAATATCGATTCATCAAAGACTTGAGGACTGATTTGTCCCCCCCCCCTCCAAGTTGTAATATCGATTCATCAAAACACTTGAGGCCTGATTTCTCCCCCAAGTTGGAATATCGATTCATCAAAACACTTGAGGCCTGATTTCCACCCACCCAAGTTGGAATATCGATTCATCAAAATACTTGAGGCCTGATTTCCCCCCACCCAAGTTGAAATATCGATTAATCAAAACACTTGAGGCCTGATTTCCCCCCACCCAAGTTGGAATATCGATTCATCAAAATACTTGAGGCCTGATTTCCCCCCACCCTAGTTGGAATATCGATTCATCAAAACACTTGAGGCCTGATTTCCCCCCACCCAAGTTGGAATATCGATTCATCAAAATACTTGAGGCCTGATTCCCCCCCCCAAGTTGGAATATCGATTCATCAAAACACTTGAGGCCTGATTTCCCCCCACCCAAGTTGGAATATCGATTCATCAAAATACTTGAGGCCTGATTTCCCCCCACCCAAGTTGAAATATCGATTAATCAAAACACTTGAGGCCTGATTTCCCCCCAAGTTGGAATATCGATTCATCAAAACACTTGAGGCTTGATTTCCCCCCACCCAAGTTGGAATATCGATTCATCAAAATACTTGAGGCCTGATTTCCCCCACCCAAGTTGAAATATCGATTAATCAAAACACTTGAGGCCTGATTTCCCCCACCTAAGTTGGAATATCGATTCATCAAAACACTTGAGGCCTGATTTCCCCACACCCAAGTTGGAATATCGATTCATCAAAACACTTGAGGCCTGATTTCCCCCCACCCAAGTTGAAATATCGATTAATCAAAACACTTGAGGCCTGATTTCCCCCCCAAGTTGGAATATCGATTCATCAAAACACTTGAGGCCTGATTTCCCCCCACCCTAGTTGGAATATCGATTCATCAAAACACTTGAGGCCTGATTTCCCCCCACCCAAGTTGGAATATCGATTCATCAAAATACTTGAGGCCTGATTCCCCCCCCCAAGTTGGAATATCGATTCATCAAAACACTTGAGGCCTGATTTCCCCCCACCCAAGTTGGAATATCGATTCATCAAAATACTTGAGGCCTGATTTCCCCCCACCCAAGTTGAAATATCGATTAATCAAAACACTTGAGGCCTGATTTCCCCCCAAGTTGGAATATCGATTCATCAAAACACTTGAGGCTTGATTTCCCCCCACCCAAGTTGGAATATCGATTCATCAAAATACTTGAGGCCTGATTTCCCCCACCCAAGTTGAAATATCGATTAATCAAAACACTTGAGGCCTGATTTCCCCCACCTAAGTTGGAATATCGATTCATCAAAACACTTGAGGCCTGATTTCCCCACACCCAAGTTGGAATATCGATTCATCAAAACACTTGAGGCCTGATTTCCCCCCACCCAAGTTGAAATATCGATTAATCAAAACACTTGAGGCCTGATTTCCCCCCCAAGTTGGAATATCGATTCATCAAAACACTTGAGGCCTGATTTCCCCCCACCCAAGTTGGAATATCGATTCATCAAAACACTTGAGGCCTGATTTCCCCCCACCCAAGTTGGAATATCGATTCATCAAAATACTTGAGGCCTGATTTGTCCCCCCCCAAGTTGGAATGTCGATTCAACAAAACACTTGAGGCCTGATTTCCCCACACCCAAGTTGGAATATCGATTCATCAAAACACTTGAGGCCTGATTTCCCCCCACCCAAGTTGGAATATCGATTCATCAAAACACTTGAGGCCTGATTTCCCCCCACCCAAGTTGGAATATCGATTCATCAAAATACTTGAGGCCTGATTTGTCCCCCCCCCAAGTTGGAATGTCGATTCAACAAAACACTTGAGGCCTGATTTCGCCCCCAAGTTGGAATATCGATTCATCAAAATACTTGAGGCCTGATTTGTCCCCCCCCAAGTTCCCGTGAGAATACGAATTAAACAGATGTTGTACAACCTGTTGATAAACAACGAACAGTTTTAAAATTTTGAAACCATTTTTAACAAAATGGTGTGAAATACCGTTTGCCGTTTCCATTCACTCGGAAATTTATGAGTGATCGGCGCACAAGTGTTTTTGTGAAACAATCTTAGACCAGGGGTGTTTTAGTGTACAAGAAAAAGGTACAGACGCCCGCCAAAGGCAGAAAAAAACTTTTCACATAAGGGTCCCCCTCCCTTATCATAAAAAAAACAGAGGCCCGAAAAATTGTTGAAATCAGTTCTCACGTGTTCAACAAATTTGAGCCGCAGTAGACGTGTTCGGTCATTCACTACCGGTAATCTGTGTCATTTTATAGCTGTGATGAAATTGGATGATCGGGCGTCAATCCTAACGCAGCTAATCGGAAAACATAGCTTGAAAACCCCGAAATGTTGTTTGGGGCGGGTGTTTGGGGACGGAAATTGGAGACAAGATGTTTTAATCCTTCTCGTTTCAGGACCTTTACGTTGAATCTACGACGGATAGATCGTGAGACTAGTATATTCCACGACAATTTGATCGTAGATGACGGCGTGGAAACTCACGACATACGGCCGCACGACTTTCTCTATGAAGGCTTTGCAGAAGGTAGCTGGGCGTTTTTTGTGAACCTGATGGGGTTGGGGGTTATCTCGGCTCTTTTTTATGTGCGGGGGGGGGGCGCACTTTAATATCTATTCACATGTGCTTCTAGAAAATTCGAGAAAAGTGACCGAAATTCCATCGAAGAACGGTCAAGGATGATGAAAAGGTGAAATATAAAGGAGAGATGTAGCGATACAAGAAGTAAACACTGGGAAAACTCGCTCACTTCTCATTTTCGTAGCCCCTCTTTCAGACAGTTCTAGAAACTCATAAGTTTCAAAAATCAATTCAAGTTTTCCAGTAGAAAATTGTAATACTAAATTAGAATCCACTATGGTTTTTAATTTATTTATGATGCATTTCTAGTTTTTACTAGTCAGGTGAAGTTCATCAACTTCATACCCGGTTAATGTTTAGTTCAATTCTCACGTGTTCAACAAATTTTGTAAAATTTTTAAAAAGGGGTAAAATGTGACCTTACTTGTCCGGGTTTGATGAAGAGGGGGGGAAAGGAACAGGCGGGAAATCAGACCGGTCAAAGAAATGTTTTTACGCGCCGAGCGAGTTGGGAAAGAGATGGGAAAGGCTGAAAAAAATCTACGTGTCTACGGTTAAGAAAGAAGGGAAAATTAATGGAATGAACAAAGAAGGTAGATCATTTCCGGTGCGAACACGTATGTGCCAACATAGCTGTTCCGGTTACCATTCCGCACCTGCTCTTGAGTTAATAGTATTTCTTGAGCTATCATCTTGCCGGAAGTGATCTACCTTGTTTATTTTCAAAGTATTGATCAAGGTGACCCTCACTCCCGTGTCTACGGTTCGCTGTTAGATGGTGTCTTTGACGGTCATATTCATCTGTCGGATGGCCATTCCTTCACTGTGGATAAGGTTGGTGGACGTTCTTCCAGGTACGGTAACACTTACTGTAAAGAGTACGGTAACATTTCGATGTAGGACATCTGTGATCTTGGCTTGATTCGGTAAGTTCTGTTCGGATATCGGTAAAGGTCGGCTTTTACAGTTCTCGAAGAAATATTTCAATAAGACTTGAAGAAGCTTCTATTGTTCACTTGAAGTATGTGCGTTATGTCTTGAGTTCTTGAATTATTGAATTTTTCAGAAGTTCTAGAGTCTAAGCGAATTCCGCTATCCCCTTCATTTCATACCGTAATTTAATTTTTGTTGTTGCACCGTAATGTTGTTGCTTACCCGTTGTCGTCCATTCTTTTTTTTGTTGGAAGGGATCATGAGTATCTCATGATGTGGCTTCAACACGAGCCACTCATTCGTAGTCTCTCCTATTAATTTTTTTCTTTTTTTTGTTTTTTTCTAACATACCGTAACCCTGGATCATTCCTGGTTACAGGCGACGAAGTACTTCGATCTGAGCTCGCGGCCAACTCATTATCACTCCATCATATATCACGATGTCGATATCACGCACAAGAGTTTTCGGTACAAGAGGTCAGTTTAGAGAGGCAGATTCATCTATGCAAGTCTTACCATCTGTTGGCAAACCTCTGTTGATGGCCTAAGTTTTGATATCGAGGGCGAACTCCTAAATTAAACTTCGAGTTCTCTCAATAAAAAGATCTTCCGTTGCCACATGCAGTTTTTTGTTAACGGCAAATTTTGCGTTCGGCGGATCTCTGGGTTTTTTTTCGACGCATCATGAAACTCCTGGACATGGGTAGACCACTTCGAGAAAAACGAGAGAGAGAGAGAGAGGGGGGAGAGGGAAAGAAAGAGAGAGAGAGAAAGGAGTTGAGAGAGAGAGGGAAAGAAAGAGAGAGAGAGAGAAAGGAGTTGAGAGAGAGAGAGAGAGGGAGAGGGAAAGGAGTTGAGAGAGAGAGAGAGGGAGAGGGAAAGGAGTTGAGAGAGAGAGAGGGAGAGGGAAAGAAAAAGAGAGAGAGAGAAAGGAGTTGAGAGAGAGAGAGAGAGAGAGGGAGAGGGAAAGGAGTTGAGAGAGAGAGAGAAAGAGGGAGAGGGAAAGAAAAAGAGAGAGAGAAAGGAGTTGAGAGAGAGAGAGATCAACAGAGATAGTTAGAATGACAAAAGAAGACGGCGTGAAAAGCCCACAAAACCTATTTCAATCATACTGAGAGCTTTTGAAGTAAATTCTCCAATAGTTCATGTGACTTCATGTGTTTTTGTAGGAAAAATTGTCACCAGGTGTTTTTTTTTCGAGATATAAAAAGCGAGCGGGAAGAAGAAGAGAAGAGATTTTAGGAACGAGGAAGAGGAAGAGAGAGGATGGAGATATGAGTGGAAAGAGAAGACAGAATAAAAGAAAGTGAAAGTATAGAGAGAGGAGGTTGTTCTGTGGGCCTTAAAATGTGCATCATCAAGTGTGCGTGTGTAGCTCAGTGGGGAGAGCATTCGCCCGGAATGCGAAAGGTCACGGGTTCGATTCCCGTCACCCCACACGATTTTTGCACAAGTTTCTACGAACAATCCGCTCCAACTTGGTATGAAAATCCGTTGCTTATCAACGAGTAGGGAATACTCTAATTTACAAGGTTAGAGGAAAAAAGAGTGTATAGGAGACGAGTAGAAAGTAAAGAAAGGAAGAGATAGAGAGAACATAATTTAGAGAGAGTGAACGTTAGAGATGAAGAACTAGAAGAGATTGTTTAAAGTAGACGAAGAGGGAAAAAAAAACAGGAGAGATAGGGAGAGCTAGAGGAAAAAAAGACATAGAGGAAGAGTGCACGAGGAGATAGAGAGATAGCGAGAGAGAGAGAGAGAGAGAGAGAGAAAGAAAAAGATAATAAATGTTTCCTGAAATTCAGTGAGAAGTCGTAAAAACATGTGACTCAAGGTACCCCTTTCCCCTCCATGTTCTTTTTCTGTGTAAGTGGAACGGAAAAAAAGGAATTTATCTGAAGTATCAATATAATGGGGTCTTTCTTCCTCTTTCTCGCTTTTGCTTTTCCCCCATTTTTTTTCTCAAAAGTCTTATGAAAGTATGTTTATGATAATTTTCCGTCTTCTCTTTCTAACTTTTTCAAAAGGCCTGGCTCTCTTTCTCACTCTCTTTTCTAGCCATGGTGAATAAAACCAATCAACTTTGAGAGAAAAACGTAAAGAACTACATTGAAGTTGGATATTAGTTCTAAAAAAAATATTGGAGGGGTTTGAGATGACGCTTTTACTTATGGAATTATGGAAGTAGACTGATAGGAACATCGAGAAGAAAAGGAACAGATAAAAATAGAGTGTAGTAAAGGAGACACATGTTGAATCTGCCATCTTATCACAATCGGCAACAAAATTCCACCGCTTCCGTTTTTCTCTTCGCTGTTTGCTACAAAAACGAGATGTTTTTTATCACTTGTAAAAAAGTGGGGCAGCGGAGAATTGGGGACGAACAGAATGAGTACTTTTATACTAGGGATAACAGGCTATACAAGTATTAGATACTCATACAAGCTATACTATGTAGGTACCTCATATGTTTGAGGTGGGAACATGGGTTAAATGGAGCCGCCAAATTCGGGCTTACATGTATCCGCCGCTCAGAGTTTGGAGCAAAAAAGAAGAGGGGATGAAGGAAAAGGGTGAGAAAAGAGAGGGCATTTTTTGTCAATAGTGTGTGTACATGTATCCGCCGACGGGACCGATCCGGTCACTATTTAACCCCTGGGTGGGAACTCATTCAGAATATACTGGGTATCCGTTGTGTAATGATGAAGGTGATAAGAGGTACCTCATATGTATTGAATGAGTACTCATTCAGAATATACTGGGTATCCGTTGTGTAATGATGAAGGTGATAAGAGGTACCTCATATGTATTAAATGAGTACTCATTCAGAATATACTGGGTATCCGTTGTGTAATGATAAAGGTGATAAGAGGTACCTCATATGTATTAAATGAGTACTCATTCCGAATATACTGGGTATCCGTTGTGTAATCATAAAGGTGATAAGAGGTACCTCATATGTATTAAATGAGTACTCATTCAGAATATACTGGGTATCCGTTGTGTAATGATGAAGGTGATAAGAGGTACCTCATATGTATTAAATGAGTACTCATTCAGAATATACTGCGTATCCATTGGGTAATGATGAAGGTGATAAGAGGTACCTCATATGTATTAAATGAGTACTCATTCAGAATATACTGCGTATCCATTGGGTAATGATGAAGGTGATAAGAGGTACCTCATATGTATTAAATGAGTACTCATTCAGAATATACTGCGTATCCATTGGGTAATGATGAAGGTGATAAGAGGTACCTCATATGTATTAAATGAGTACTCATTCAGAATATACTGCGTATCCATTGGGTAATGATGAAGGTGATAAGAGGTACCTCATATGTATTAAATGAGTACTCATTCAGAATATACTGGGTATCCGTTGTGTAATGATAAAGGTGATAAGAGGTACCTCATATGTATTAAATGAGTACTCATTCAGAATATACTGGGTATCCGTTGTGTAATGATGAAGGTGATAAGAGGTACCTCATATGTATTAAATGAGTACTCATTCAGAATATACTGCGTATCCATTGGGTAATGATGAAGGTGATAAGAGGTACCTCATATGTATTAAATGAGTACTCATTCAGAATATACTGCGTATCCATTGGGTAATGATGAAGGTGATAAGAGGTACCTCATATGTATTAAATGAGTACTCATTCAGAATATACTGCGTATCCATTGGGTAATGATGAAGGTGATAAGAGGTACCTCATATGTATTAAATGAGTACTCATTCAGAATATACTGCGTATCCATTGGGTAATGATGAAGGTGATAAGAGGTACCTCATATGTATTAAATGAGTACTCATTCAGAATATACTGGGTATCCGTTGTGTAATGATGAAGGTGATAAGAGGTACCTCATATGTATTAAATGAGTACTCATTCAGAATATACTGCGTATCCATTGGGTAATGATGAAGGTGATAAGAGGTACCTCATATGTATTAAATGAGTACTCATTCAGAATATACTGCGTATCCATTGGGTAATGATGAAGGTGATAAGAGGTACCTCATATGTATTAAATGAGTACTCATTCAGAATATACTGCGTATCCATTGGGTAATGATGAAGGTGATAAGAGGTACCTCATATGTATTAAATGAGTACTCATTCAGAATATACTGCGTATCCATTGGGTAATGATGAAGGTGATAAGAGGTACCTCATATGTATTAAATGAGTACTCATTCAGAATATACTGCGTATCCATTGGGTAATGATGAAGGTGATAAGAGGTACCTCATATGTATTAAATGAGTACTCATTCAGAATATACTGCGTATCCATTGGGTAATGATGAAGGTGATAAGAGGTACCTCATATGTATTAAATGAGTACTCATTCAGAATATACTGCGTATCCATTGGGTAATGATGAAGGTGATAAGAGGTACCTCATATGTATTAAATGAGTACTCATTCAGAATATACTGGGTACTGATGAAGATAGTAACAGGTACCTCATATGTATGAATCAGTGACCTCATTTTAGTAGAACTGTCTTGAAATGTATGAGTTATGGAGTTTCATGTCTGTAACAATAACTTTGAATCGATTGAATAAATAGTAAAAATGGTTACAAAAAAAAACTGGTGATCTGTGCCGTTCCTTTAAAAATAGTCTTTTTGATTCAGAAGGTTCTCTATCAATAGTAAGAAACAGCTTCTATAGAAATCCTGGTTCTAATCAGGGGTTAAGTGGCAAATACGGCTCGGTTGTCGGCGTCCCTGTAGTTTACATCCCGCAAGTAGTTTGATTTCTATTGTAGTTTGTAGTTTATAGTTTGCTTTTTCTGATTTTAGAGGAAACCATTAATTCTAAACTTTTTTTCTACATATGAGAGCATCTTTTGAGCGGAATCGTCCGCTTTTGGCGGGCTTCTTCGATTCGAAGCCACCATGAAACACACTGTTGAGATTGAAACAATCTTGTTCAGAGAAACGATTGATGAAGATGAAGGAGTAGATAGTGGCAAGAAAGTGTGCGGATTAGGAGGCCAGACCGAGGAGAGCATGAGAAGCTTCCAGAAAACGGGGTCTACCATCTACTCGGCGGAGCACGATCATGATACAATCACGATGTTGGTTCTTGGGGAATCGTTCGGTGGGGTTAGGCATTAGGCGTTGGGGAATTGTTTGGTTAACGAATGGGTCTCGCGAAGAGGATCGCTGTCTGCGGTGCGAGTGTAGACGGAGAAAATTTCTCGGGACTCAAAAGGATCCTCACCACCAACCTATCCCAAAAGGACTTCCCTCGACAGGACCTATATTCTTTTTGATCTTTCTCTCTCTCTCTTTCGAAAACTAAAAAAACCACGCTAAAAGTGCATAATGTTAGCCTCCTCTCGAACACCCTTTTTTAGATATTGTGTTGAGCGATTTGAAGAAGCAATCTCTGGGAAAGTTTTTTCTCATATTCTCTGAATAGAACCGGACGGGACCGTTCACTGGAAAAAAAGTCCGCTAGCTTTTCGAGAGTTTTGAAAAACAACTGAATTGGTGAGTGATGCGAAGCGGAGAATTGTAAGCATTGTAGCATTGTAAAAGTGATGAAGAAGAAATCGAGCGAATTTTGGGGACCTATCACATTGAGGTTTTTTGATGTTTCTAGATTCTTTGCATACTGAACATTATTTAGGTGACATACACAAGACAAATAATTGGTATGATTAAAGCGTTGGAAAAATCTTGCTTCGGTTAATTCTAGTGACTTTTCATGATTTGTCAAGTCATGATGTATGACTCATTGAAGTATTCAACATCTTATGACTATTACTGTTATCAGAACTCTTTTCGGGTGGGACATTTGAAAAGTCATTAGGCTAGAAGTAATGTCATGACTATGTATTTTTGAGTTTAAGTAGTCATGAATTAGGAGTCATGTCATGATTATATATTCAGAAGTTTGAAGAGTCATCAGGCAAGAAGTTATGTTTTGACTATGTTTGAGAAGTCATTAGGCAGATGTAGCCATGTCAAGACTGTTTCAGAAGTCGCCGCCGGGAGAGCCGATCGCCGAAAAAGGACGCACAGGGACGGTATCTAGTGCGAGCTTGCAGCATGTACTTCCAAGCGGATCATAAATTGTACAATGAGATCTACATGAAAGAGGGCAACCGTGACGATGTAAGGTAAGCGAAAGCTTATAGTTATTTGAAGCCTTTTTTAGAGATTCTTTTCACTTTCTTCAAAAAAAAATCTAAGTCTTTCTCTAAAATCTTAGTGCTCATTTGAAAGTACTGATACCGCTTTGGAGATATTACTGTTTTTTTGAAAATGATTCAAACCCTTTTTGAAAGCATAAGAGACTTTTTCTTTGATGGTAATGTACCCTTTTCGGTTTATGATAGATGCCAAAACTATTTTAGACAATTCAAAGGTTCAAAAATACCGTATTGGACAATTCAAAAATACCGTATTGGAGTGTAGAAGGTTCGGAAGAGCGATTGAATCATAACTTTTTGTAGAACACGAGAGGAGATCATATCGATGTTCTACACACACGTCAAAGCAGTGAATGAAATCTACGAGACGACCAATTTCCAAGGAATTACTGGGCTGCATTTTGTGATCCAAAGAGTTTCCGTGAGTAATTGATTGGAGAAAAAAGAGGTTTGCGGATGGTGAGAGGAAGCAAATGATAGCCTAGTTGCTAGGGCTCGAGACGGTAAATCAGAAGGTTGCGGGTTCGACTTTTCACCAAGGAATATATCATGATTTGTTTTTGCATCGTTCGACAATCGTACTAAATTTGTAGACGAATCATTCATAATTGGGTTATGTCTACATTAGTTAGTGGTGGGGAATCAGAAATGAACGAAGGTGAATTAAGTTATACTAGCGTGTAGTGAGATAAAGCTAGCTGTTGTTCAGTGTGGTTAAAAATCGTCGTTGGAGCTACAGTGAGTTGTGCAAGTGAGTTAGGATCCACAGTAAGATGAGCAAAAGTTGCGGGAGCCCAACCATCGTGACAGGAGCCTAAACGTGTTTGTTGAGGTGTACACTCCCTCGCACTGTCACGCGGGTTCCCCATCGCCGGGAAGCGATAATCCATTCTGTGAGGAAAACGTAGACGTCTCCAACTACCTCAACCTGAACTCGCAGAAGAACCACTCTGCCTTCTGTCTCGCCTACGCCTTGACATTCAGGGACTTCGTCGGAGGAACCCTAGGACTCGCGTGGGTGGCGAGTCCACAGACGAGTGAGTTATTCAGAGGGATGGGGAAGGGTTCCTTTTATTTTAGACTCAAAACTCCATAGTTAATTCAAATACATTTTTAGGGCTCAAATTAACCAACAAAAGATGCTTGTTTTGCGTAGTGACATGACACCATGTAATTTTATCACAAGCAGGCCACTTTTTATGGGAAATATATGAAAAACAGAGGGAAACTTGTTCTCACACATTGATATTGATATTGATATTGATATTCTTTATCGCCAAAGGACAACTGGTTCAGGGTCATCGCTAACATGGTTGACAATGAGAAAATGAAAAAGTAGAAAATCTTCGGAAGAGGAATAAGCAACTGTGGCGTTGCACTGAAGAGTCTTAATAGACCACTTAGCGTTTCAACCTCATACCGAAGAGATTCACGAAGTCTTGATTCCCAAGAAGACAGAAGAGAAATCTCGTAATTCAATGAAGTAGAGACGAGTAGAAGTCAGTGTGAAGAGGAAATGATAGACCCGACCATCTCCGGGGTTTGAAAAAGAAAAGAATGAAAAAGAAAAGAATAAATAAGGCAGGGCACTCAAAACATCTACCTGAAACCAAAATATCATTAAATTGAACACCGGGAGATTGCAGATACGGCAGGTGGAATTTGTCAAGTGCACCAGCACTACAACGAGGGAAGCAGGGGGAACGTCTTCAGAAGTCTCAATACGGGCATAGTCACCCTAGTCAATTACGGTCAGGATTGATGTCAATATGGATAGTTCACAGTGGCATTGATCGAATCGAAATCAAGTATTTCGTGATCTCTCTCATTTTCCCTCTTTGTATTTTTTGCGCTCTTTTCCCTATTCTTATGTCTCACTCTTTCACTATCTCTTAATATCTCCTCTTTATCCCTCTCTCTCTCTATCGTTTATCTCTTTCTCTCTCTCTCGCTCTTCCTCTCTATATCTTTTTCTCTGAGTCTATTTCGAAGTTGGTATATAGCAATCCTTCTACAGGTAACCGAGTTCCGCCTCGGGTCTCACAACTGACTCTAGCGCACGAAATCGGTCATAATTTCGGGTCTCCACATGATTTTCCGGTAGAATGCCAACCAGGACTGCCACAGGTCAGAAGAGTCATTTGGTTCATTCTACAGCCAGTTTTTTATGCTCTAGGAAGTAACACGTTTATCCTGTATAATCTAGAAAAATTAAGTGCCCTCAAAAATTTTCGCGTTTTTCAAAGTCGACTCAAGATGTCTATATGTGATTCTTTGAATCCTTAAAGATTCTTGAGTAATTATTTTGAGCCTTTGCTCAACTTTTGTTTCTTTGACATTCTCGAACCACTGGTATTCAGTTTTGTGCCATTCTGGGTCCCTGAAAGGGTATCTTGATGATGATACTTCTTTCAGGAATCCCAGAATGGTACAAAAACGCGCTTACTCCCGATGAGGTAGATGGTTAGTTTATATTCCGCCCGGTTGACTATTTCGTTCCCCTGTGATAATTCAATCAATTAGGTGGGTAATTCTGAGACCCTCATGGCTTTCCATTGTCTTAAGTGAAACCAGGCGTTAAATGAGACCGGTCTAAGGCATGTTTGTACGCGCCGAGCGAGTGGGGAAAAGCAGTAAGAGAAGTAGAGGAAAGGTAAAATAGAAATGAAGGAGGAGAGAATGTAGATCATTTTCGGCGCGAACATCTATGCGCCAACATAGCTGGTCTGGTAACCATTTAATCCCTGAGTGGAACCGATTTTGAGATCATTGCAGGGCAATTTCATCATGTTTGCGTCTGCGACGTCCGGAGATAAGGCGAATAATGCGAGATTCTCTCAATGTTCCATCAAGAACATCAGTCAAGTTCTGGATGTAAGTTGTAGTTTGTAGTTTGCTTTTGAATAAACGTTTGTAGTAAGTGTTCTTTCACCAAGTTTTTTTGGGCGCAATGATGTTCAAGTATGAAAAAAAGCTGTTCAAGTACTTAGTGAGAATGAGATGTTTGCCAGCATGAGATAGCTAGAGCGAAAGAAAGGACAAAGGGAACATTCAAACAATGTAAAGCTAGAAAGTAAAAGGAGAGAGAGAGAGAAAAAAAGAGAGTGAGAGGAAGAGATAGAGAGGAGAGAGGGAGAGGAGAGGGACAGGAGCGGAAGAGAGTGAGAGGAGAGAGGGAGAGGAGAGGGAGAGGAGAGGAGAGGAAGAGAGGGAGAGGAGAGGAAGAGAGGGACAGGAGAGAGGGAGAAGAGAGAGATTAATACCTATTCTCAGGTCGTCCTACGCTCCCGTCCCATAGATCCATCCCTCAGCCAAGGCATGACACAATACAAGCGAAATTGCTTCCAAGGTTGGAGATTCCAAAGATGTTGAGTCACAGCTGTTAACAGTTTAGTGATCGAGTCTTCAGTCTGACAAAAAGGACGCTAGTCCGAGTCTGCAGCAAGTTTTGATGTACATATAATATCGAAGGATCGTCTGGCCACTTTTATTAAGGATATAGCTTTGACTAGACTAGGCTGAAGACTGGACTAATCTTCCTAATTCAAGCATAAGCGAGTTGCTAGTAGCCGAGACCATTTTTTCAGCTGCTAATTGACTAGTGTATATTTATGGTTTTTGGAATATTTTTGGTACCTTTTTGATTGTTATGCGGTCAATGCACCTAATTTTTTGTAATATATACATGTGTATTATCTGACTACTGTATACATCCCTGGTAAACTTCGTAATCTGAGTTGCGGAAACCTTGCATATTTCCAGAACGTAAATCGGCTTTCTGTGGCAATCAAATCTGGGAAGAGAATGAGGAGTGCGACTGTGGATTCAACCAGGTACATAACGCTGATTTGCTTTGATTATATAGATACCGTAATCTTGTAATAGGCTATAGTAATACCTCAGTCACAGTATTCGAGTCAGAGACGAATTCTTGATTAACTACAGTCTACCATGGGTTCGAGAAATTTTTTGTCTATACCTAGTAGGAAAGTCGAATTTCTTCGAGTAAGAATAGGTAATTTTATCACCGAATGTTCACGTTTGTCATCCATATGGTTAAATTGAAGGCAAAAAAAGGATTTCAAATGCTAGAGTGAGTGTAGCTTGCGAAATCTATCGGGAGTACTGTTAATCGATTCAGATTCGAGTGAATTCATCATTAGTCAACAAGTTAGAATAGTATTCAAATCATTTTCCATGCAATACTCAGTTAGAAAAGGATTACGGTGCTTTTTAGGCGGACTGCGATACGATCGGTGACAAATGCTGCGTACCATTGGAGGCGTCCAGAGACAAGGACTCACCCGGAGCGTGTAAGAAAAAGGTCAATTACCGGTTTTTGTACACGGTTTTTTTATAAACTGTTACCGGTTTTTTTATAAACTGTTAACGGTTTTTTTTATAAACTGTTACCGGTTTTTGTACCCAAGCTTCAAATGAGACAATCAGAAAGATGTTTAAACGCGGCAAGCGAGTTGAAGTGAAGGCTAGCAAGTGTGGAAAAGGAAGTATAAGAGAACAGAAGAAGAAATATGTAGATCATTTTTGGCGCGAATAAGTATGCGCCAACATAGCGGGTTCGGATACTTAACCTCTGCCTGGGAGAGATTCTAATCAGGGGTTAAATAGTCATGTCAGACCTTCTGTCGGCGGGCCTCTGTTTTTCCAAATGATAAGAGGAGACCCTTATATAAAACGAAAAATAAATTTTCGCGGGCCTCTGTTTTTCATTAGCATAAGGGGGGCCCTTATGGGAAACATTTTCCGTTTTTGGCGGGCGTCTGAACCTTTTCTTGCAAACTGAAAACCCCTGATTCTAATATGATGGTTCTATCCATGGTCATCTTAGCAAGGCGTCATTGCCTTTGAACTGTGTTGCTGAGAATTCGAAAGTTTGACAGATTTGCTTTATATAAAGAAGAGTATTTTTACAGAAAGGCGCTCGCTGCTCCCCTTCGCAGGGTTTCTGCTGTAACGGTGCAACTTGTGACTTGTACCAAGCAAGGGATAGTCAGCCGTGCCGATCGGTTAGAAAGTTGTCATACAGTATACTTTCCATACGTCCCGCACTATTATTTTTTATTGGTAAACTGAAGAAAAAAAAGTTGTCAAAGACCATTAATTTGAAGTTTTTTGGTGAAAAGTTCATATGTCTACATATTGCTCTACCATTTTTTTGTTGTTATACATCATAAACCGTCTAAAATTATTTCCGTTAAGCATCATAGTTTTAGGTGTAATAATTATACTTACTTGTTCATCATACTTATATTTCTGATGGCTCTAATCTATAAATCACCCCAAAGTTTCTTGTAATTCTACTCGCTTTACATTTTTTAACTTCTAAATTTTCTATTTGCTGATACATAGTAGTTATACTCCTGATATTTCTAGTCATACATCATAGTTATACTCCTGATATTTCTAGTCATACATCGTAGTTATACTCTTGATAGTTCTAGTCATACATCACAGTTATACTCCTGATAGTTCTAGTCATACATCACAGTTATACTCCTGATAGTTCTAGTCATATATCTCAGTTATAAATCCATACAGGAGACAGAGTGTGCCGAGCAGCAGTTCTGTGATGGTCTCTCTACAAAGTGTCCAGAGTCGGCGCCGAAGAGAGACCGTATCCCGTGCCAAGATTCAACCAAGGTACAATGACTATATGTTTTTCACTAATTTTTAAGATCATGACTATAAATGTTCATGACTGTACATAATGATGACTATACGAGTTGTTGTTGTTGCCGGAAAACGTCTCGCGTCGAAGAGAGTCGGCTATGGAGAGCCGCTCTCTCCCTCTCTCTCTCTTCTCTTCTCATAGTCTCAGAAATGAGGCTATTTCTTTTGGTTTCATCCATAGATCTTCCAACGTGAGTCTTGTTGGACGTCTAGCGCATTTGAAGAGATGGGCTACGTCGTGAGGTCCATTGAGACAGTCTGGGCAGTAGTCAGGTATCGAGTTATCGATCCGGTGTAAGTAGTGGTTGGTGTACCTGCTGTAGCCTGAGAGGAGTTGGCTCAGCGTGCAGCGGGCGTTGTTACGAGTTGACTATACGAGTGCATGACCATCCATTTTCATGACCGTGTGTGTTCAGGACTGTATTTGTTCAGATATGAATGTTCAAGACTGATCATCCTCATGACTTTATTTTATCATGTTATAGTCATGATATTTCTATGACTATATATTTTGAAGAAATAAAGTATTGAGAGTTTATTCTTTTTTCTTCCTTCAGGTCTGCTCGGGAGGAAACTGCAACGGCTCATTGTGTGAGGTGTTCGGACTGCGAGATTGTTTTCTAACGGATGGCGCGCCTGATAAACTGTGTTTCCTGGCCTGCATCAAGAACGGAAGTCAGTCTTGTTCTTGCGTAAGCTCATAGGTGTAAAGATCTGTTACATCTTTACCTCTCTTTCTCTCTCTCTCTTTCTTGTTCTCTCTATACCTCTCCCGCTCTTTATATCTATCACCATCTCTCGGCCTTTGTCTTACTGTCTATATATTACTCTATCTATGTGTCTCTTTCTATCTCTGTCTTTCACTATATCTCTGTTTCTCCGTCTCTATCTTTCTATCTCTTTTTATCCTATCTCTCTACCTTTCTCTAGATCTCTCTCCCTCTAGTGATGTCTACATGCTTTCCTCTCTATCTTGTACGAAAAGAGAAAGTGTCGTATTGTTGCAGAGTGCACATCGAGCGTGGACTTGATAGAGTTTGCGGCTAATCGCACGCATTACATCCAAAACGGCCGCCATGGCCACAAAGGCATCGTCCTGCGACCTGGATCCCCCTGCAACAACTATAAAGGTTTCTAGCAGATTTCCCACAGAAGAGAACCTCTGTACCGAGGGAGAGAACTTTCTACACTACGAGGAGGGTTTTTTAACCAATGAGAATGACAGCTTTCTTGAAGTAGGGCTTTTGTATCTCATGGAATAGGGAGTTTTTTCATAGAATAGGTTTTTGATGAATTTAATAGTTACGGTATCGAAGTTTGATTAATAACACTGTCAACGCTTGAAGGATACTGTGACATCTTCCGGAAGTGTCGCAGTGTGGACTCGAATGGGCCTCTTGCTCGACTGAAACACCTCATCTTTGACGAGAAGACCATCGAGACGGTGTCGTTGTGGGCGCAGGAGAAGTGAGTCTGATGATGATGATTGTTGCCCGTGCGGTTCCTTTGACGTTGAAAGGGGGTCCACGAAATCACGGTAAAAGCTCAAGCACAAAAAAAAAGAAAAGTGATCCTCGTCCTCTCACGGTTTTGGACGGGTTTCGATAGCGGGTAGAAGCATTGGACTTATAAAGCACCTGCAAAGGACACAGAATTTGCCGAGAGCGAACAGAGAACTTCAATTGGCGACAAAATGTTGTAATTTCACGTCATTTTTTGCCTACAAAGTGGAAACAAAAGCAAACAAGAGTTGAAAACATAGCGTCACCAGTAGGGTTAAAACTCATTCATCAAACCCCTGGGTAGAGAGGGATCAGAAGACCTCTATGATGTTCCCGCTTCGCGGCAGGGAACTCCCCTGAGGTGCAGGACAGACCTAACCTGGTAGATTCTGTGGCAGCCCGCTATACACTGCTAGTGTGTTTAGCAGCAGTGGGTAGAGTGAGATTCGTGCCGGAGCACTACCAAAATTTCCTAACCCCCTTGGTTTGGGTGGATCTGTCCGGGGTGGGAGTCTAACTCGGAACTCTTCGCACAATAGTCGAACACACTACCATTATGCCACGCCTGGATATAAATAAGTTAAATGAATGCAAGTAGCTAAAAAAGGTTACTTGCAAATGTTTTTTTAAAAATTAGAAAAATGATCGCCCTTTGAGTGGGGGAGCCGGAACTAATGAGAAGCGAGCCATATCGAGAGAGCAGAGAAAGAAGAGCTTCTCATTATCCTAAACTTCCCTGCTTGAGAAATGGTTTTTGATGAACTCTCACCATGGCTGGTGACATTCATGTATTGCAAGTATGACCCCACTCAAAAACGGGAGGGAAGAACGTTGTTAAAAACAATGCGGTTGAGAGATAGACTCCGAAGTGAGTTTCTTGCAGATGGTGGGCGCTAGTAGGAGCTGCGTTGATGGTGCTGTTGTTGCTGGCGATGTTCGTCAAGTGCTGCGCAGTGCACACGCCGTCGACGAATCCGAATAAGCCCCCGGCGCTTTCACTCTACAACACACTATCCCGGCCCTCGACCCTCATTGTTAGATTGACGTCTTTTGGATTTTGAGTTTTTTTTAAAAAAATCATCATTCACATGTTTTCACTTACTTGGAATATGAAACTAGAGAATCTACTGTTGTTGTTGTTTGCCCATAGGTCCTGTCGAGGGGAGTCCTTTGGGATAGGTTGGTGAGGATCCTTTTGAGTCCGGAGAAATTTTCTCCGTCTACACTCGCACCGCAGTCGGCGATCTTCTTCGCGAGACCCATTCGTTAACCGGAAAAGGGCAAGAGGCTATTTTACTGGCGCCTCGACTCGCCAATACATTACAAGAATCTACTCGTACGTTCACAACTTTGTAAGAAGAAGGGGATCTTCATACCCAGTAGATTAAATCTCATACCCAATACCCAATAAGAAGCAGGGGATCTTCATACCCGATAGATTAAATCTCGAGTGGATAGATTCGAACAGTCTCAGCCAGGGTGTTTCTTAGCATCAGCACAACTTTTAGCGAGCTCATAGATTTTTAAAATTTCAGAGTTCAAGATTCCATTTTTTCCAATGATTTGGACTTTCATTACGAAAAAACCAAGAAAGTTTTTGCCAAGCGCATAGATTTCAATGTTTTTGGAGAGCGCATATCTTTTTTTCACCCGTGGTGCGGGTCAGAGAAACATCCTGATCTCGGCCTAGGAGAAATTAGTTCTGTAAAGTAAAGGCAATTGCGGGTTTTTACAGTGCAGGATACGCTTCGATGGCTAAGTGTTCGAAACAATTGGTTATATCCGAGTACAAGAACCAGGAAAATGGCAGTTTTTGTAGCCGCTGGATTCCATTGAATACCGTAACTTTCATATTCTTAAGTGAATTTCAGGTAATTTAAGTGTGCTCACACAACAAGGTAAATCTGATTTCTCATCTTTTGAGTTCACTCTTTCTGACTTTTCTTTTTTCATCAACAGAGACAGCGTCGAGGCCAACGAGCAGCGGCGCGATCTGCTGCCGCAGCGGCTAATGGAGTATCATCCGCGTCTGTGCCGCCGTCCTCTTCCCGAAATGCTCCCACTGCGAATGCGAGAGGTTACTGAAGCGGCTGTTCTTGTTTACTGTAGCCGACCCACCTAATGCGCCTGAAAAGAGCCCTCATACGTGAGTATGGGTATATGAAGGATCTTCTTATAAGCATAGATGGCTTTAGGAGCTGTATTGCCTTTTCTCCTGTCTGATCGACTCTATATATAAGACGATGCTGGTAATAATTTTCGCCAAAATGCTCAAAATGTTGTTCCTCGGTCAGATTTCCCTTGAAAAACCAAGCTTTTCCATGGCAAGAAACGGAAAAAAGCGCCATGATAAATGGCAGCAAATAACATGCGTTTTGACGGGCCTGCCAAGAAAAACCGTCAAAAAACAAGCTTTCTACTTTGTACTCGTTTTGTCACCGCTTTTGTCACTGCCAGAATCCGGTTTTTGTTTGTCCTTGTTTTGTCACTGCCAAAATCGGGTTTTTATTTGTCCTTGTTTTGTCACTGCCAAAATCGGGTTTTTTGTCCTTGTTTTGTCACTGCCATACTCGGGGTTTTTTGTAGCCCCTGCAACCCCTTAGCCTCACTTCTGGGATGATGGAGGATCGCTCTCAGGAACTCTTTGGGGAGTGCCAATACTAGACTTTGATCTCATCCAAAAGGCTGAGATGCAATACCGGCAGCTACATCGCCCACAGACCCACCATTTCTAGCGACGTCCTCAACCGAGTTTACTAAACTCGGTTGGGGTACTTCGCTAGAAGTGGTTAATATGTGGTCGTTGCGGAGCTGTGTTCAACGGACAAAAAGTGTTCAAAAAAGAGCCCAGTTTGGCAGTGCCAAAACATGTCACAAATGAAAAACAAAATTGTCCGTGATTTGGCAGGAACAAAACTTGGCCACAGAGTCATTCATCATTTGGCACTGCGAAATGGTGGCCGATTCTTCGTACCTATTTTGGCAGCTAAAAAAAGACTAATATCGGAATTTCCTTCTCCCAAGTTCGCGTACTCGAAAAAAAAATTGGCAAAATAAAGTTTTTGGCTGAGGAACAACATTTTGAGCATTTTGGCGAAAAATATTCCCAGCATCGTCTTATATATATTTTTTTTTTATTTGTTTATTTATTTAGTCTACTCTTTCCAGTGCAAAAAACAAATATTCAACAATGACAGAGAACAACACATCTCTTGAAATTCTGGGGAACATACGTGCTACTCTCAATGAAAACTAGCTGTATTTTATGTTGCTTCGATATACAATATATGTACTATATATAAGTACCCTACTAGACACAAGACGATTTTTGAATCTAAGAGATTTATTAAATAAAAAATGCTTGTTACCCCTATTGTTCTAGGTGTTTCGTCATCGGCCGCGGTCCGTCCCTCGGCTCCGCCCCTTTTGCCATCAGCTCCGCCCATGTTGCCAACTACAGCCATGCCAGCGCCGCCTCCTGCAGTGCTAGTGATGGAGCCGCCGCCTCCGTATTCAGCGGCCGCGCATCCCGCCTCGGCCCTCGGAGGACCGAAACGAGGTCATCGAAACAACAAGAAGCGGCAAACGTCGGCGGATACGAGGCCCAAGTCCAGTCGATGACTCATTCGCAAGGCCTGAATTGGATCGGCTTTTCGAATACGAAGCTTTTTTCGCCCTAAACTGTACGGTTTTTCTATTCTACAGAGAAAAAGGGCCGTGATTCGTGAGAGGAAGTTAATGAGGACACTATCTGTACAATTGAGTCGGTATAAATTCATATTTTCAGTAGCAATTTGGTGTTTATGTAAACGGTATTCTTCGTATGATGTTGTTAATGTGCTCTTTTCCTTGACATACCGGTTTGTTGTGAATCTATCTACTTCATGCAATCCTTTCAAGACCCAATCCTTTCATCGAATCTGTGCTTTTTTTTTGCCTTGTAATGTGAAGAAGTTCCGTGTTATCAGTTTGTGTGTCAGCTTTTTCGATGATGTTCTTACTGCGTAGTACCGTGTAGTACCATTGTAAGACTGATTCTGGTAAAATAAATTGTGCAAACGTCGACTATCTTGCTATTAACGTGCTATTAAGTTCGAAGATTTCTGGTGCTGATTACAATTCATTGTTTCTTAGTATTAATCCTTATTGATAGATAAAGTTATTTACAGAGGTATTTTAGAAAAAAAGGTTCAGTGGCGATAGGTTTGATCCCTGTACCCCCTTGATGTTTTGATCCCTGTACCCCCTTGATGTTTTGATCCCTGTACCCCTTGATGTTTTGATCCCTTTACCCCCTTGATGTTTTGCAAGATTTAGCGCTGTGTCCGTGTTCTTGTTTTCTCAAAATATTTGAAACGGACAGTAGGATCTCGTATTTATCATGTATAATGATGAGTAAATATCTCTCAAAGGCTTGTTTATACTCACCTCAATATTATGTTTACTCTTTCACCTTGAAGTTGTTGTTACGGTTTGTTCTTAGGCTACTAACTTTTGTAGGAATTGGAAGTTTTTTATTCGCCGTCAAAGGTTTATTTTACTAATTCAGACTCTAGAAAAGGACTTTAATAAGTTAAGAGGTATAAGACCCGAACATGGCTCGTGAGGTTTTTGTGCTGCCTAGGACTCTCGTCAGGTAAGCGAGAAGTCGTGAGATCGAGTCCGATACCCGCGATGTCATATAGGACCTTTTTGAAAACTGTATTTGATGATGGTTTAGAAGGCCTTGACTGTCTAATAGGTGGTCTTCGAACAATTCATTTTATTCTGAGAAGCAAACATAGGTCATCTCCACTATCCAAAGCTAAACGAAAAACGAACGCTCATCCGACCAAGAAGCATAGAATAATGAGAAGCGAGAAACGACAAAAAGAAGGTGAAAGAGAGAGAGAATGAGCTGTAACGAGAAACAAGACTAAAAATTGCTCGGTTTTCATTCTAAGCTTCAATGCCAGAATATGCGGTCGTTTTTGGACAGTACAAATGACTTATGGGCGCAAGTATACGTTGTGGGGTGTTCAATGCATAGGACCAAGTTTGTGCGATGTGATTGAATACGCCCCTACCTTTCCCTTCAGTCACTCATAATCATATGCTTGCTTTCCTATGGACACCGATTCACTTTGCCCTCTTTCACTTTGGAACTTTGCCGCATATTCATTCATTAAATTCATTCATGTGTAATTATTTGTAGGATAAATAAGTCATTTCATTAAAAATTAAACTATTACTTTGTATTGTATTTGTCACATCGTCAATGATGTGTGAATAAATGAATAGACTAAATAAGAATAAAAAGATGTTTTTACTGTCGAATTGTGGTTGAGAAAGGAATCGTTCAAGAGGAGGCGGTGGATGAACTGTATGTTGAATGATATGTAGTTGCAATAAGGAGGGTCACGGATCACAAATGAGAACGATTCGGAGAGAATGAGTGATGTTAAATGACAAAAAAGGTGGAAGGACTATAAAATGCAGGGCAAATTCGGTATCGCGACACTTTGTTAGAAGACACTTTGTTACACGACATTTTGTTACACGCCCTTCACCGATTTTTCGCTTAGGCTCAGTTAAAATGTATGCTGACGAGGCCGTACGGCTTGGGAACGAGACAGCTATGTGTTAAGTTTGTGGCTCAATGAATAATATACCCTGAGTACTGTAGTCCCCTCACCTTTTGTCAATTGCCGGAACTGAGTTACAATTAGAAGAGCTTCAGAAGAAAACACTTCGCCAAAATGAATTGATTTTGCAAGAAAATACATTTCTCAATCAAACCTCTCTTTCTCTCTCTTTCCCGCTCGAGGTCTGTCAGAACTCGGTTATAAGACTGTTTCTTCCCACCCGCAGAAAGTGCGTGTTATATAGAAGAGGTTTCACACGATCAGAGCATTATTGTAACTAGCTTTTTCTGGTAGCGCATGGATTTGCGTATATATTTAACCAACAGTGCGAGCTCGAGAAACACTCTGAAAGGCCTGATGAGAGAATGAAGAATCAACGAAATTTCAGCGCCGAAGGCTCCGATGAGTCAACTAGCGGTTTCTTCGTACGAGGAGATTGTCGATCCGCCATGCTGGGTTCGAAAAATTTCGGGCGCGAATCGGAAGCATTAGAACATTCACACACACACACAAAAAACCGTTACAAGTGTATTCATACTGTATCTTTTGCAAAGTTTGTTACGGTATCAAGTTTACTGTGTCTTCCTGTCTATTAATGAAAAAGCGCTCATGTTCAAGCGTGATATCACAGGGTTCCGCGATCCTTTCAATAGCTGGTGACTTAGGCATCAAGTCTTGAAACAGATATGCTTAAGAGAGATGATTGAGCTATCGCACAAAAAAAAAAACTAGTCCAACGAGCGGGATCGAACCCAACCATCTCGACTCAAACCGGGAGCGCGTGTTACCATTACACCTTAACCAGGCGTCACTGCCTTTAAACTGTGCAAGTTAGAATTTGAAGACTAAAGAGAGATGAAAAATTACAGTGAAAGATGAAACAGTGACAGAGAGAAAAAGTTGGAGAGAGACACAGACAAAAAGAGAGAGCAAGAGCGGGAGAAAGAGAGCGAGACAGAGAGAGAGAGCAAGAGGGGGAGAGAGAGAGGGAGAGAGCAAGAGGAAGAGGGGGAGAGAGAAGGAGAGAGAGAGAGAGAGAGAGCAAGAGGGGGAGAGAGAGAGAGAGCGAGAGCGAATGAGGCAACCGCCTTTAGCAATTGCAACTTTGATGTCAGGGTGAATGTGTTTTCAGTTGATACATTTCTATTAATCATTGTATTCCTCCATTCAATCATTTAACTGCATCTAATACTTGATCTACATATTACCATAGAACTGTTACGACGCTTTTTATGCAGAAAGAGAGAAATGCCTGGTTATCTGGTATGGAGCGTTAGAATTCAACTTTTCACTTTCTCAACGTAATTTCTGCTAAGTGTTCTCGTTGAAATGGACTACGGTTTTTATATTTCAACTCTTACTGTTGGACGTAAATATGAAAATACCGTAGTCCACTTTCATTCTCACGGCAATTCGTTGTGAGACATTGGAGCGTTCAACGAGAACACTCAGCGGAGATTAAGTTGAGAAAGTGAAAAGTTGAATTCTAAGGCTCCATAACTTTCTTGAACAAATTGGTGATCAATTTTGTTGACAGGTCACTCCGCAAGAACTGCTTAACCTCATGCTAATTAATGTCGCACAGACTCAGCTGCCCGCTGAGTTTCTCACGAACCTACTGCGAATCGCGACAGAGTGCACTCTGCAGCCCAACGGAAGGGTCGGTATTTTGTCTCCGGAAAAGAGTTTGTATGGTCTGCTTAATGGGTTTCACGCTGTTTCTTATCAAACGCAAAAAGATCGTCTTAGTCAAAATGACTAACAATGAGGAAATAGCAGAACTTCGAAAGAGCGCGAGAGCGGGAAATGTGAAAAAGGACGCAGGCGATCAAAGCATTTTCCCTCGTTTTATTAGATAGCGCATAGATTAGCGCATATAATTTACCCGCAATGCGGGTTGGAGAACAGACTTGTCGGAACCGACCGGTTGTCGGTGGCTCTCTGTTGAAACATCCTACGGTCCTCTCATGTCTAGTGATAGGAAGAAGGGCCCAAATTCATCAGAATATCCTTTTTTGCACACCGAAAAGCCTCTGTTGAGCTAAACCAACCTGTTTTTCATAACTCGTCAAAAAAGAAGGTATATCTATGTAGAAGAATAATCATGAGGAAATCGCAAACTTTGAAGAAAGACTGAGCGCGTGCAATGGTTAATAGAGAACGCATACGAACAGAGTGTTCGTATCACTAGCCTTTCTTGGATAGCGCATATATTTGCGCATAGATTCAACCCACAGCGGGTAAGAGAAAGAACCTTGCTTTGTACCTTATCGGTGCAACCATAAAATCCTTTAAAATTATGCAGATTAAGACGATAACTAAGCGCATCGGAAGGGATGAGGCTCGAAAGAAGACGAACCTTTTCTGGTCAGAGAGCGAGTTGAGAAATTGGATGGAGACCGTACTGGCTATGTGGGTTATTTCTGTGCTTGAACAGGTAGACAATAGTCCGAGCGTGGAATAATGGTAGTGTGTTCGACTATTGTGTTAAGAGTCCCAAGTTTGACTCCCTCCCCGGACAGATCCACCCAAACCAAGGCGGATAATAAATGTTGGTAGTGCTCTAGCACGACTCCAACTCTCCCCACTGCTGCTAAATACACTAGAAGTGATACAGCGCGCAGCCACTGGTTCTACCAGGGTAGGTCTGTCCCGCATCTTGGAAAAGTGCGTACCCTGCCGCGAGGTGGAAACAAGCGAGAGGAAGATTATTATTAACATTATTTTTATTTTTATTTTTCATTATAATAGTTAGACAATAATCGTTAAGATTATCTCATATCCTTAAAGGTACTGTAACGCCTAGAAGCTGACTAGGTACTAGCCTGAGTTCATAAACATGAATTATTTGCTTAGATCGCCCGCAAAAACTAGGTAAGAAAAAAACTACCTCCTAAAAAAACAACTAATAATAAGGAATCGAGTGCATTTTCATAGCTTATAGTCTTAATTTTTGTGTTGTCTAATCTCTGACCTTCCGATGTCCTTCATATTCAGCTTCTTCCTGCTGGAAAACCGATGGTTTAAAGAAAAATTCAAACATCTACATATGACACTCGAGAATACTGTAACCAAGAGAAGTTACTGTAATTGATTTTTTGCATCTGTTTAGTAGCGCACCTCGTCGGTTGTTCGGCATCTTGAATGAGGAGAAGCTGCTGAATTGGCTCGTTCACGTGGTATTCACGTGTTTAGGGTCAGATAAGCTCAAGCAACGGAAGCTGCCCATCTTACGAGTGTCCAAGGTATGACTGTTTATACTTGAGAATGTATAACTTTGTATATTGGAGCAATCCTAATTGCATTATTTTTAACTTTCTCTCGTATAAAAAAGAGAGTATGAGAGCGAAGCCTAGAAGAAGGAGAAGGCTATTGAGAGGTCGAATGGCAGAAGGGAACTACAAAGTGTTGTGTTATAGAGAAACTATAATTTGTTATATATACATGAATGAGGTACTATAATTTGTAATATATACATGAATGAGGTACTTTAATTTGTTGTATATACATGAATGGAGGTACTATAATTTGTTATATATACATGAATGAGGTACTATAATTTGTTATATACATGAATGAGTTACTATAATTTGTTTTATATACACGAATGAGGTACTATAATTTGTTATATAAAAATGAATGAGGTACTATAAATTGTTATATATATATACATGAATGAGCTTCTATAATTTGTTATATATACATGAATGAGGTACTATAATTTGTTATATATACATGAATGAGTTACTATAATTTGTTTTATATACATGAATGAGGTACTATAATTTGTTATATAAAATTGAATGAGGTACTATAATTTGTTATATATATACATGAATGAGGTACTATAATTTGTTATATATACATGAATGAGGTACTGTAATTTGTTATATATACATGAATGAGTTACTATAATTTGTTTTATATACAAGAATGAGGTACTATATATATATATATACATGAATGAGGTACTATAATTTGTTATATATACATGAATGAGGTACTGTAATTTGTTATATATACATGAATGAGTTACTATAATTTGTTTTATATACAAGAATGAGGTACTATAATTTGTTATATAAAAATGAATGAGGTACTATATTTTATATATATATATATATATATATATATATATATATATATATATATATATATATATATATATATATATATATATATATATATATATATATATATATATATATACATGAATTAGCTTCTATAATTTGTTATATATGTATGTTAAATGAATGAGGTACTATAATTTGTTATATATATGTAAATGAATGAGGTACTATAATTTGTTATATATAAGACGATGCTGGGAATAATTTTCGCCAAAATGCTCAAAATGTTGTTCCTCGGGCAGATTTCCCTTGAAAAACCAAGCTTTTCCATGGCAAGAAACGGAAAAAAGCGCCATGATAAATGGCAGCAAATAACATGCGTTTTGACGGGCCTGCCAAGAAAAACCGTCAAAAAACAAGCTTTCTACTTTGTACTCGTAATTTGTAACTGCTTATGTCACTGCCAAAAACGGGCTTTTTTTGTGTACTTCTTTTTTTCCTGCCAAAAACGGGCTTTTTTTGTCCTTGTTTTGTCTCTGCCAAAATCGGGCTTTTTTTTGTCCTTCTTTTGTCTCTGCCAAAACCGGCCTTTTTTTTCGTCCTTGTTTTGTCACTGCCAAAATCGGGTTTTTGTTTGTCCTTGTTTTTTCACTGCCAAAATCGGGTTTTTTTTGTCCTTGTTTTGCCACTGCCAGAACCGGGATTTTTGTCCTTGTTTTGTCACTGCCAAAATCAGGCTTTTTTTGTAGCCCTTGCAACTCCTTAGCCTCATTTCTGGGATGATGAAGGATCGCTCTCAGGAACTCTTTGGGGAGTGCAAATACTAGACTTTGATCTCTTTAAATGTGTGGTTCAGGCTACGTCTTTTAAAGAGCCGGATCGAATCTTTACGTCAAACTTGGGTAATTAAACCGACTACAACCACATAAATCTTTACGTACTAGCGCAGCAACATACATTTTTCTCAACTGTTTACTAAACTCGGTTGGGGTACGTCGCTAGATGTGGTTAATATGTGGTCGTTGCGGAGCTTTGTTCAACGTACAAAAAGTGTTCCAAAAAAGAGCCGAGTTTGGCAGTGCCAAAACATGACACGAAAGAAAAACAAAATTGTCTCTGATTTGGTAGTGACAAAAAGTGTGTCAAAAAAAGAGCCGAGTTTGGCAGTGCCAAAACATGACGCAAAAGAAAAACAAAATTGTCCGTAATTTGGCATTGACTAAAAGTGTTCAAAAAAAGAGCCGAGTTTGGCAGTGCCAAAACATGTCACAAAGGAAAAAACAAAATTGTCCGTGATTTGGCAGGAACAAAACTTGGCCATAGAGTCATTCATCATTTGGCACTGCGAAATGGTGGCCGATTCTTCGTCCCTATTTTGGCAGCTAAAAAAAGACAAATAACGGAATTTCCTTCTCCCAAGTTCGCATACTCGAAATCTTGGCGAAATAAAGTTTTTGGCTGAGGAACAACATTTCGAGCATTTTGGCGAAAATTATTCCCAGCATATATACTAAAAAAACCAGGATAGATTGTGGGTCATTTGAGAAAAATACAGGCTGAGCAAGACGTAACCCGCAGCAAAGTGCGGGTTAAGTCTTGCTCAGCCTGTAGTTCTTTCATTTACCCCACAATCTATCCTGGTTTTTTTAGCATGTTTTTTTTAATTTTTTTTATCTACAAAATAAAAAAAAATTTGAAAAAAAAACCTCTTCTCCGAGATTTTATTTTTTGCATGATTTTTGAAGTGCGGGTTAGTTTTTTAAAAGCCTGGGAAAGAATGAATACTGACTTTTGATTGGAAATGATGAGATGGTATGAAAATTCAGCTTTTTTCGAACATTTGACTATAGATTTCAACAAGAAAAAAAAACTGAAAGTAGATGAAAAAAATTATCTAAAAAGACCTCTCGTTTTAGGTAAAATTTTTCGTCTTTTAACGCTTATAACTTTTCTATGAGATATACAATCTATGCCCGAATCTATGCGCTTAGGGTTTTTTTGGTTGTAGAATTCATTTAAAATCACTTTTACGTCCATTTATTCAGTCGTCGTTGCAAAAAACTATGTTTTATAAGCTCCAGATTCTTTTTTTGGTCCGTGTTTACCTAATTACAATTTTATCCCCTCTCACTCTTTTATGTTTTAGTCTTCTTATCTCTTTCATTTCGTAGAGGAAAAGCAAATAAATAAGGGGTACAAATGAAGAAAAGTAATCGAACAGACTCATCGAACATTAAAGTTTGTGATTTCTCTTGTGCATTTTTTCTTTTTATGTTCACCTTTCGTTATGAAGTCCTTTTCGCAAATTGGAATTTTTTCGCAAATTTTTTTGAATACCTACCCATTAAAATGAATTTTTAATTTTTAGAACTTTGAAGAGAGAGAGAGAATGAGAGAGAGAAAGGGAGAGACAAAGAGGAGGAGAACGAGGATTGCGGTGGAGAACGGTGCTCAGGCAGCAGCACGACTGTTCTTTTTTCTTCGCCTTCTTTCCCATCCAATTCGAAATATATGTACTTGAGGAGTTTTGAAAAAAGGGAAATATACATAGTTCGATTACTACAGTCGAGACAAAGACAGAGGAATAAAGAGAGTGAGAAAGTAAGAAAGAGAGGATTGCGGTGGAGAACGGTGTGCAGGCAGCAGCAGCAGCAACACTCTTCTTTTTTTCTTCGCCTTCTTTTTCATATAATTCAAAATATATGTACTTGAGGAGTTTTGAAGAAAGTGAAATATTCAGAGCTGAATTACTACAGACGAGACAGAGACGGAGTAATAGAGTGAGAGAGAGTGAGGGAGAGGAGTCAATTTCATGCAGTTGCGAATTCAGTACAGGCATAATTTTAGGTGAAACAATACGAGAAGAAAGTGATTAGTCACATCTTTTTCTGTCATGCCTCTTCTCATTCTTTTTCTGTCATGCCTCTTCTCATTCTGTTCTGATGCTTTCTTGTCTCGTTTTAAGGATCACCTGAAAAAGGCCACACATATCAATTTTTTCTTCGCAAAACAGATTGTCTACTTAAAACTTGATTTGTACATTATGTTGTAAACTTTTAAAACATTCTAAGGAATGTCTTAGAATAAGTTTCATTCAATGACTTCTTTAAGTTTTCTGCAGATGTTTTGCAGCAAACAAGTTTTTATTCAAATCGTTTTATTCAATTCGCTTAGACTCAAAGAGGGGGAGAGAGAGAGAGAGAGAGAGGGAGATTAAAATAGGCTCCTCGTTCATTTCCTTCCACCTTAACACCCCAATCTCGAACTGTTCCGTAGAAGCAGGAGATCGGAAAGCGCAGGGCAATAGGAAAACAAGTAGAGTCAGCCAACAAGAGACAGAGGGAGGGAGGGAGGAGAGAGAAAGAAAGGAAATTCGACAATAAAGTTGAAGAAAAATTGATAGAGCAAGACAATCCAATGGTTTTGAGAATAAGTGACTGCACACGAATGCAACAAACTTGGATTCTAAAAAAAATCAGGTTCAAAAACGTTTTTTCTTCTTCTTCTGCCTCTCTCCTTTATCTGCCCTTTGAGAACCTGCAACAAAAAAATGCCTTGATCGAACTTCAAATTCAAATCAGAAAAAAATTTTTTACACAATCATTTTCTGCACTTTTTTGAGTTTAAGTATTCAGAATTAATTTTCGCGCTTTTTTAAATTAAAATTTTCAAAATTAATTTTCGCGCTTTTTTGAATTTAAAATTTCAAAATTAATTTTCGCGCTTTTTTGAATTTAAATTTTCAAAATCAATTTTCGCGCTTTTTTTGAAAATTTGAACTTCGCGCCAATTTTTTAAATCTATGCGCTTGAAAATCTTGGCGCGAATTCAAAAATCTATGCGCAAAATTTTTTAGTGCGGGTTGCAAGAAACACCTTGACTATAATTTGTTATATATACATGAATGAGGTACTACAATCTGTTTTTAAATACATGAATGAGGTACTATAATTTGTTATGTATGTATGAATGAGGTACTATAATTTGTTATATATATGTAAATGAATGAGGTACTATAATTTGTTATATATATATATATATATATATATATATATATATATATATATATATATATATATATATATATATGTACATGAATGAGGTACTGTAATTTGTTATATAAGCATATGTACATGAATGAGGTACTATAATTTGTTATATATACATGAATGAGGTATTATAATTTGTTATATATACATGAATGAGGTACTACAATCTGTTTTTAAATACATGAATGAGGTACTATAATTTGTTTTATATACATGAATGAGGTACTATAATTTGTTTTATATACATGAATGAGGTACTATAATTTGTTATATATACATGAATGAGGTACTATAATTTGTTATATATACATGAATGAGGTACTATGATTTGTTATATACACATGAATGAGGTACTATGATTTTTTATACATACAGTACCGCCCAAAATGTTATCATATACTGAATTATTGAACATAACTTTTTTTTAAAAAAAACGAATAAAGCTCAAATTTTCAGATATTTTTTACAAGCCAAATTAACATGTTTCGAGTAATAGAACAACTTTGGAAAATAATTTATTAGGTTTATTCGTTGAAAAAATGGAAATAGTAAAAAGTGCTTATAGAGATGTTCAATTTTTTCGAAGTATTAAAACAAATATTCTAGTATTTGGTGGTATATCCTTTGAAGTCAATGACTGCCTGACATCTACGAGGCATAGAATCAATCAAAGAGTCAATGGTTGCCTGCGAAATCGCCTTCCATTCCTCCTCTAGCTGCTTAAACTTTTCATCAGCATTTCTGCATGTTTTTCCCGTCACTTTTCGTTGCAAATGTTCCCATAAATTTTCGATGATGTTCAAATCGGGAGACTGGCTCGGCCAGTCCAAAACATCCACATGCCGACGGCGAAACCAGTTCTGAACGTGCTGAGATCGATGTTTCGGATCTTTATCTTGTTGGAAGGTGAACCCACGACCGAATTTGGAGAGGGCCCAAGGGCGCATAGTTTCCATTATGTTCTCATAGCCGTAACGATCGAGATTTCCGACAATTCGCCTCAGTGGACCCATGCCGCTGGCGTAAAAAACAGCCCCAGACCATCACAGAACCACCGCCATGTTTGACTGTGAGCGACTGGTATTGCGGCAGGAAACGCTTGCCCGCTGGACGTCTTACCCACCTCAGACCGTCACTGCAGAACATATTAAACTTGGATTCATCGCTCCAAACAATCTGAGACCACTCACGGCGTGTCCAACTGAGGTGATCCTAAGCCCACTGAACTCGAACTTTACGATTTTTTTCGCTGATGAAAGGCTTCTTTGCAGGCCGCCTTCCATTCAGTCCAGCGGCTTGCAAATGGCGTTTGATGGTAGTTATTGAAGGAGCAGGAGTCTCAGGTGTTGATATGACAGCTTGAATGTCTGTAGCAGTGCGTTTCGGGTCTTCGCGAGATGCGCGCAGGATGCTTCGGTCCATGTACCTCGAAGTTACGCGGGGTCTCCCCGAACTTGTCTTCACGATGACTCGTCCCTGCAATTTTTTTGTGTCCCAAAGTTATTCAGTTGTAGAAAATTCGTTTACCTGGGTTCGAAAACGCCGGAGGATACGGGAGATAGCGCTCTGAGTTACCCCGAACTGCTGAGCGAGCTCGCTCTGTGACCGGCCCTGTTTCGCCCCAGCAACAACAGCTTCTTGCATTCTTTTACTTGTATTTCGATTTCCAACAGTTCGAATCATGACTTGAAACAAAATTTTTATGAATGAAGTTCGAAAAACAAAAAAAATCAACAAAAAAATTATGGAGAAAAAACTGAAAAATGGAAGATATACCAATTTTGGTGTATTTCTTGGAGATATTTAATGAATCACTCTGAATGATGTCCGGTACGGTACAGACACCCCAAAAAACTTCTGTGAAAAATTGAGCTTTGAATTTAATCTTTGAAAAAAGTTATTTTCAATAACCCTATATATGATAACATTTTGGGCGGTACTGTATATACATGAATGAGGTACTATAATTTGTTATATATACATGAATGAGTACTATATTTGTTTTAACCACATAAACGAGCGAGCGTAGACTGAGAAGCGCGTTTAATGGCCGGGGAAAGTTGATTACCTCTTGGAAACCTACAGGGTGGCCCATATATTCGCAAACCAATCTTTCGGCGTTTATTATTCAATTTGTAGTGCACGCTGAGCTCCAATTTTCACACATGTTCTTCTCATATGTTTTTTTTATTACATGGTTTAAATTTCATATCATTTGATCAATTCTCAAAAGAATGGTGGTCTCTCATAGAGCACGCTCTATCATTGTGGACTTGCACAAACTTGGTCGATCAAATACGCGCATCGCTAAAGATCTCAACTCCTCGCAATCTTGTCTGAAAAGCAATCAAAGGGTTTGAACAGATCGGTACACTTGCTGACTTGCCCCGAAGAGGTGATCCTCGATTAGTGCGCACCCCTAACAAGATTGAGGCCATGAGGAAGCGAGTTGGTCGAAATGCTAGGCGTAGCTTGAAAAAAATGGCCTCCGAGATGAACTTATCACGCAACACTCTTCAAAGAATCGTTGAAGAGGACTTGAGTCTCCCCCCATATCGTACTAAAAAGGCTGCCATCCTATCTATAAAGAACAAGGAGAAAAGACTCAAAAGGTGCCGTGCCCTAATCCTCTGGACGCGCGACAGTGCTCACCTCAGGACAGTCTTCTCGGATGAGAAGCTGTTCACTGTGGAAGAGGCCTACAACCCTCAAAATGTGCGAGTGCAGCTAACCATACCGGTGGATTCCTGCATAGAGCTTCCCATCCTGCAAAAGTCATGGTTTGGGACGGAGTGTCCGCCACCGGCAAAACTCCCCTTGTTTTGTTCGAACCAGGAGCCAAAATTAATCAGGAATACTACCGCCAGCAGATTCTTCGAAAAGTATTGCTTCCGTAATACACCTTGGGTCTTACACCAAGATTCTGCGCCTGCTCACAAGGCTATCGGAACACAGGCATGTTGCAACGCTCATTTTCCCGACTTCATCTCCAGCGCAGAATGGCCCTCCTCATCGCCTGACCTCAATCCGCTGGACTATTCCGTGTGGTCCTACATTGAGAGCAAAGTCAATGCTCATCCTCACTTGAATCTGGAGTCTCTAAAAAAATCCCTGCAGGAGGAGTGGTCGAAGATCAACGAAAAGTACCTTCGTCCAGTGATCGAAGCGTTCCCAAAGCGACTCCGGGCTGTCGTTCGTGCCAAGGGGGACCGAATTGGATGATTTTTTGACCCAATGTTTTTATTAATGTGTGCTGATAAATGTACAAATTTGAACACTCTTTCTCACTTATGCACTGAGATACACGTTTGTAAACGCGTTTGCGAACATATGGGCCACCCTGTATATAAATGTGTTCGATGTAGGTGCCGTGGCTGAGCCTTAAACGCCTTCTGCTGCCTCCCTCACCACAAGTGCGCCAGACAATCATCCAATCTTGTGCGCTGTTTTGGTGCAACATCCTTCTATCACATCTGAAGTCAGCTGATGTAGATAGTGATGATATTATAGTTTTCGTCTCTCGTATCGCTCTTATTCTCTCTCTGTGTTAATCTCTCTCTTTATCTTTTTCTCTCTCTCTTTCTCTCTCTTTCTCTCTCTTTCTCTCTTTCTCTCTCTCTTTCTTTCTCTATCTCTCTCTATTTCTCTCTCTCTCTCTCTTGTTCTCCGTTCTTTCTAACCTTTCTCTCTCTTGATCTTTCATATTATTCCACTTTCCCCCTGAATAAAAAAAACGCCTTATTCAGAAAATTATTCCGCATCTACTTACACCGCGACGGAAGCTGTCGTATCATCCCGAAAGCAGAGTACTCCAAAATGTTTGAATATTCATTCGTTTTCAGTATCATCCCGAAAGCAGAGTACTCCAAAATGTTTGAATATTCATTCGTTTTCAGTATCATCCCGAAAGCAGAGTACTACAAAATGTTTGAATATTCATTCGTTTTCAGTATCATCCCGAAAGCAGAGTACTCCAAAATGTTTGAATATTCATTCATTTTCAGTATCATCCCGAAAGCAGAGTACTCCAAAATGTTTGAATATTCATTCGTTTTCAGTATCATCCCGAAAGCAGAGTACTCCAAAATGTTTGAATATTCATTCGTTTTCAGTATCATCCCGAAAGCAGAGTACTCCAAAATGTTTGAATATTCATTCATTTTCAGTATCACGTGTTTTTTGTTGTAGATAGATAGATTTTTCGGAGCTCGCCTTCTCCCTGGTCGTGGTTTACATTCGAAAACAATAGGATTTCCCTAGACCCCAAGACCTATGTATATGAGGTCCGAGACTCATTTAAAAGGCTCATAGGTTAATGAGACTTGTTCCAGAACTCATGAGTTGTTCAAAGATCACATGAAAAGATGCGGACTGCGACAAACGAACAGGAAAGCGAGTGGTAAGATTTGGCTTTCAGGAGACTTCACATGTTTTGTTAATGTTGAGAGGGACCCAAGAATGAGCATTGAGGGTTTGAAGCTGCAACCAGGCTATTTCTTACCACCCGTGGAAAAAAAGCGTGCTAGTCAGGAAAACTATTTATGAGGGAACGATAGAATCAAGAGAGAGAGAGAGACTGAGGGCGTGTGTGGAAATCATAGAACGCAAGCCAACAGAGAGTTCGTATCATTGGCCTTTTTTGGGATATCGCATGGATTTCCGACTAGATTTCAACCTCAGTGAGGGTTAGGAAAACACCCTGGTTTGAATCTGCTACCCGAGTAGTACATGGTTCAACCAACCGTATAGGTCTGATTTGAAGCTGCTACCCGAGTAGTACATGGTTCAACCAACCGTATAGGTCTGATTTGAAGCTGCTACCCGAGTAGTACATGGTTCAACCAACCGTATAGGTCTGATTTGAAGCTGCTACCCGAGTAGTACATGGTTCAACCAACCGTATAGGTCTGATTTTAAGCTGCTACCCGAGTAGTACATGGTTCAACCAACCGTATAGGTCTGATTTGAAGCTGCTACCCGAGTAGTACATGGTTCAACCAAGCGTATAGGTCTGATTTGAAGCTGCTACCCGAGTAGTACATGGTTCAACCAACCGTATAGGTCTGATTTGAAGCTGCTACCCGAGTAGTACATGGTTCAACAAACCGTATAGGTCTGATTTGAAGCTGCTACCCGAGTAGTACATGGTTCAACCAACCGTATAGGCCTGGTTTGAAGCTGCTACCCGAGTAGTACATGGTTCAACCAACCGTATGGGTCTGGTTTGAAGCTGCTACCCGAGTAGTACATGGTTCAACCAACCGTATAGGTCTGATTTGAAGCTGCTACCCGAGTAGTACATGGTTCAACAAACCGTTTAGGTCTGATTTGAAGCTGCTACCCGAGTAGTACATGGTTCAACCAACCGTATAGGCCTGGTTTGAAGCTGCTACCCGAGTAGTACATGGTTCAACCAACCGTATAGGCCTGGTTTGAAGCTGCTACCCGAGTAGTACATGGTTCAACCAACCGTATAGGTCTGATTTGAAGCTTCTACTCGAGTAGTACATGGTTCAACCAAGCGTATAGGTCTGATTTGAAGCTGCTACCCGAGTAGTACATGGTTCAACCAACCGTATAGGTCTGATTTGAAGCTGCTACCCGAGTAGTACATGGTTCAACAAACCGTATAGGTCTGATTTGAAGCTGCTTTCCGAGTAGTACATGGTTCAACCAACCGTATAGGCCTGGTTTGAAGCTGCTACCCGAGTAGTACATGGTTTAACCAACCGTATAGGCCTGGTTTAAAGCTGCTACCCGAGTAGTACATGGTTCAACCAACCGTATAGGTCTGGTTTAAAGCTTCTACTCGAGTAGTACATGGTTCAACCAAGCGTATAGGTCTGATTTGAAGCTGCTACCCGAGTAGTACATGGTTCAACCAACCGTATAGGTCTGATTTGAAGCTGCTACCCGAGTAGTACATGGTTCAACAAACCGTATAGGTCTGATTTGAAGCTGCTTTCCGAGTAGTACATGGTTCAACCAACCGTATAGGCCTGGTTTGAAGCTGCTACCCGAGTAGTACATGGTTTAACCAACCGTATAGGCCTGGTTTAAAGCTGCTACCCGAGTAGTACATGGTTCAACCAACCGTATAGGTCTGGTTTAAAGGTGCTACCTGAGTAGTACATGGTTCAACCAACCGTATAGGTCTGGTTTGAAGCTGCTACCCGAGTAGTACATGGTTCAACCAACCGTATAGGTCTGATTTGAAGCTGCTACCCGAGTAGTACATGGTTCAACAAACCGTATAGGTCTGATTTGAAGCTGCTACCCGAGTAGTACATGGTTCAACCAACCGTATAGGCCTGGTTTGAAGCTGCTACCCGAGTAGTACATGGTTTAACCAACCGTATAGGCCTGGTTTGAAGGTGCTACCCGAGTAGTACATGGTTCAACCAACCGTATAGGTCTGGTTTGAAGCTGCTACCCGAGTAGTACATGGTTCAATCAACCGTATAGGTCTGATTTGAAGCTGCTACCCGAGTAGTACATGGTTCAACCAACCGTATAGGTCTGGTTTGAAGGTGCTACCCGAGTAGTACATGGTTCAACCAACCGAATAGGCCTGGTTTGAAACTGCTACCCGAGTAGTACGTGGTTTAACAAACCGTATAGGCCTGGTTTGAAGCTGCTACCCGAGTAGTACATGGTTCAACCAACCGTATAGGCCTGGTTTGAAGCTGCTACCCGAGTAGTACATGGTTTAACCAACCGTATAGGCCTGGTTTGAAGGTGCTACCCGAGTAGTACATGGTTCAACCAACCGTATAGGTCTGGTTTGAAGCTGCTACCCGAGTAGTACATGGTTCAATCAACCGTATAGGTCTGATTTGAAGCTGCTACCCGAGTAGTACATGGTTCAACCAACCGTATAGGTCTGGTTTGAAGGTGCTACCCGAGTAGTACATGGTTCAACCAACCGAATAGGCCTGGTTTGAAGCTGCTACCCGAGTAGTACGTGGTTTAACAAACCGTATAGGCCTGGTTTGAAGCTGCTACCCGAGTAGTACATGGTTCAACCAACCGTATAGGCCTGGTTTGAAGCTGCTACCCGAGTAGTACATGGTTCAATCAACCGTATAGGCCTGGTTTACAGCTGCTACCCGAGTAGTACATGGTTCAATCAACCGTATAGGCCTGGTTTGTAGCTGTTACCCGAGTATTACATGGTTTAACCAACCGTATAGGCCTGGTTTGAAGCTGCTACCCGAGTAGTACATGGTTTAACCAACCGTATAGGCCTGGTTTGAAGCTGCTACCCGAGTAGTACATGGTTCAACCAACCGTATAGGTCTGATTTGAAGCTGCTACCCGAATAGTACATGGTTTAACCAACCGTATAGGCCTGGTTTGAAGCTGCTACCCGAGTAGTACATGGTTTAACCGACCTTATGTTGTTGTAGATTGCCCGCCGTAGGTCTCCGGCTGGGTAGACGAGGTCTTCTTTGACATGGCTCAGAAAACAATAACCTTACTTACATCATTTATCTAATTACATTATTTCTCTTTCTCTCTCGGGGTTTATTTATTTATTTATTTTTTTATTTATTTTTTTATTTATTTATTTATTTATTTATTTTTTTTATTTTTTTTTTTAACCCTTTTTTTTTCTTTTTTTTTTTTTTTGAGAGAGAGAAAGGAATCACTGGTATAAGAACTTAACAACAGACGTCGGGCTATTCCACAAATCTATACTTCTTAAAAGTGTGTGGTCACAGCGACACGAGAATAAATGACTAGTTGTATGTGGCTCTTCTAAACATTTTGGGCAAAGAGGTGATAGGGCAGCTCCTATTCTGTGTAGGTAGCTGTTAAGGGAACTTGCATAGCCACTACGTAGTTGCGATAATGTTATTTGTTGTTCCCTGGGAAGTTGATTCGTTGATTTATGGATTCTGGGAGGTTTCTTACCTAGAACTGGGTTAGGTGAGCAAGATCTAATGAAATTTCTAACAGTTTCAGTATGTATTCTTTTAAGTGCGGCTTTCTGATCACTGTCTACTAGCATAATTTCTAAGTCCTTGGCATGTTTACGAATAGTTCTAGGTGGTTTGGGTTCCATGCATCGACGATGGGAGGGGTGGTTTGGGAGGAGTCTTGCTCTTGCAACGAATTGCTTGGTAAGCATTGTGTTGTGCTCCTTTATGGGTAACATTTCGCTTTCTAGAGCTAAGTGCTCTGTGACGGCCATTGCTAGGTTTCCTGTTGCGATCCGAATTGCTCTATTTTGGTTTGCCTGTAGTTTTTTCCAGTTCGTCTCGGCCAATTGAGGGGAGTAAATTGGTGCGGCGTAGTTGAGAACGGATCTGGTCATTGTTTTGTAGGTTGCAAGAAGGGTGTTTTTCTGTTGGCCCCATGTTCTTCCTCCGAGGGCACGTAGTATATTCAGTCTTTTGGCCGTTCTCTGTTTAAGGTATTCTGCATGTTGTCGGAAGGTGCCGAGTTGGTCTAAGACGACACCGAGTATTTTGGGTGTTTTAGTTGTCGGCAGAAGGGTTCCGTGGATTTCTACCTTGGGTTCTTTTTTACATTCGCCTGTATGGGTTGTGAAAAGGGTGACCGTAGTCTTTTCCTTGGATATGATCATTTTACGTTGTTCCAATTCTTCTACGAGTTTCGGTAGGAAGTGGTTGATCTGATCTTCACAGGTTTCAATACAGGGGCTTGAGGAGAGAATTGATATGTCGTCGGCGTAGGCTGTCATCTGCGTGTTTCCTGTGGGTTGCGGGAGGTTGTTTATGTAGAGATTGAATAAGAGGGGGCTGAGCACTGCTCCTTGTGGGACACCAGATCTGCATGTGAGACGTCGACTGATTTTTCCTTGGAAATCTACCTTGATTGTACGGCCTCTTAGGTAGCTGGACATCCATCGGACGATGGCTCTTGGCATATTCGTTTCAGTGAGTTTCTTGCAGAGAAGGGATATGTTCACTAAGTCATATGCTGCAGTGAGGTCAAGGGCGACCATGAGAGTGCGGTCCGGGGGTGGTTTCCGATTGAAGCCGTTTGTTATTTTCCCGGTTATTTCCAGGAGTGCGGTAGTAGTCGAGTGCTCTTTGCGGAATCCATGTTGCCAGTCAGCGATTTGAAAGCCTTCCGCCAGGAATGGTAATAAGACCCGTTCGAATGTTTTGGCTATAGGGGATAGTATTGATATTGGTCTATAGCCGTTCAGGTTGCTGGAGTCCTTTCCTGGTTTAGGTAACATTATCACTCTTGCATCTTTCCATCTGGACGGGATAATACCTGTCTGCAGCATGTTATTGAAGAGGATGCAGAGGCATTTTCTGAAGTTTTCACCGGCCATTTTGAGTAGTAGAGGGCAGATGCCTTCACTGTCTGGGCATTTGGAACCTTTGGTTTTCTTGATTGCTTCTTCGATCTGTGCCAGGGAAATTTGGGGAGCGTCTGTCCGTTTGAGGCCTTTAATTAGTCGTGTTGTGCTTCTTGCTGATTTGTCGACCTCTTTAGGGGCTTGTTTAGCTAATTTTCTGGCAAAAGCGTTTGAGGCAGATGTTGGGCATAGACTTTTCCCGTCGTGGCTGATGGTCAAGTGCGTCGGTTTAATTGATTTGCCGTCGATAGCCTTTATCGTTTTCCAGAGTTTGTTGCCCGGTTCGTTGTGGCTAATTTCAGATATGTACTTTTCCCAAGCCTTCCTCTTTTCGAGGTTGATGCGGAAGGAGATTTCGGCCATTATTGAGGGGAGTGAGGGGTCCGTAGGATTGTCCCTCCTCATTTGGTCCCGTTCTGCAATCAGCTTCTTCACATCTTCACTCAAGTGAGGCGTGTATTTTGGCACCTTTCCACGGGGAATGTTGTTCTTAGCCGCTTTGGTCAAGGTGGTGGTCAGGAATTTGTGCATCTGAACTGAGTTGCCGGCGAATGGGAAATCCATGAGAATCTTGTTGATGTCCCTTTCGAAGCCTTCCCAATTCGCTTTGTTGTAATTTGTATAACAACGTGCGTTTGAGATGCTGGATGGCTGTGTTTCGACGTCAATCAGGCATGGGAGGTGGTCAGAGTTCATTCTGTTGATTGTTGACCAGTTGCAGTCGATGGCTATGTCGTTCGAGGCGAGAGTGATGTCTGGTGATGCTTTTTGTCTTGTGGGCATCTTTGAGTTGTTGAGACATACAAGATCGCTGTCGTCAATGAAGTCGCATAGTTCATCTCCTCTGTTATCCTCCGTACCTTCACTCCAAACTTTATTGTGTGCGTTGAAGTCTCCACCGACAATGAATGGTTTCTTCTGTGTTAGGAGTCGGTTGAAGTTCGGCGCGTATGTGTTGGGGCATGACGATCGAGGTGGGATGTAAATGTTGCAGATTCTTATGGTTCCTTGGTCGGTTGGCACGTCCACGCTGAGTGTTTCGGCTGTCTGGTCCGTTGTTGGGGAGGTCACGTTAGCATAGCGAATATTCTCTTTGACTAGTATCGCAAGTCCGCCTCCAAAGTTGGAGCGGTCTTTTCTTATGATCGTGTAACCTACGATATTCGGAGATGGAATATTAGCATCCATTTTGGTTTCTTGGATGAGTGCTACGTGAACATTCAACTCATGTAAAAGGTCCTCTAGCTCGGTTAGTCGGGCTCTCAGTCCATTAGCGTTCCATTGGATTATCCTCAGGTTAGCTACCGTCTGGGAGGCAGTCTGCTGGATCGGGGCTCTCTCACAAATTCTACATCTCCATTGGGGGTTCCAATCATTAAGATTGTTAAGGTTGGAACAGCGGAAATGTACCCATTTCTTACATTTGCTACAATTAACACAATTCGAAGGCGCGTTAAGAGAGCATACAGAACAAGGCCATCTTGGGCCTGGGTTAGTCTCGATACCAGCGATTTGGAGGAGTGTTCGGATCAGAGACGCTGGGTCTTTCTGATCCGTGTTAGAAAAAATGAGGTTTCGGGGGAAGCCGTCCTCGTTGTCCCTTGCGGGAGATTCCATTGGGAAGTTTTGTTTGGAGGTCCATTGGGTCCGACGCCATGTAGCGTCGTCCACAGTCGCACCGCGTGTAGGTGACCTCCGTCGCGACTAACCGACCTTATAGGCCTGGTTAGAAGCTGCTATCCGAGTAGTGCATGGTTTAACTAACCGTATAGGCCTGGTTTGAAGCTGCCACCCGAGTAGTACATGTTTAGACCAACCGTATAGGCTATTAGTCTCAATGGATTTAAAAAGTTGAATTCATAGTTAATGGAATATTAATTGCTATGACGATAACTAGTTAAAATGTTTTTCAGCCCTGCTCAGTCAGACTTTTATTAGGGGTCCCTAAAAAGTCATATCCTCGGAATATTCACTTGAGCCCCCACCATGCTGAAGGCTCAAGTCAGTAGCTTGAGCCTGCAGCATGGTGTTTTTTTCCAATTTTACCGGTGGGTAAAACCTATGCCTTATACAAAAAAGTAAATTGTACTAGTTTTTTCTGTCTAGCTTTCCCTATTTTTTCATATAACGCTCTAGGTTTTCTCTGAAGAGTTCATAAGTAATCTCTCCGATCTACACGCTTCTTTTTACACGTCAGAATCTGCTAGGCGAATATACCGTAAAACCAGGAAGTATCAGGAGTTGAATGAAACCGGTCTAAGGCGTGTTTGTACGCGCCGAGCGAGTTTAAAAAGGGATGACTTGAGACAAATTGAGTGGAATGAGAAGTAGAGGAATGGCAGAATAGAACGGAAAAAAGAAAAGAATGTAGATCATTATCGGCGCGAACATGTATGCGCCAACAAAGCTGGTCCGGTAACCATTTAACCCCTGGGAAGTATTTATAAAATTCTGTCCATGGTCCATTGAAGATATGATAATCTTTTGAAGAACGCGAAATGAAATCGCTTCTATTCAATAAATGCTCGGATGGATTATGAGAAGGCGTTTTTTACAGGTGTTTTACGGTTCCTACCCTCAAAGAAGAAGCTCCGGCCCATAGTGACCTGTACGGAACGGCGAACACTGGAAGGCAAAATGAGGCAGAAGGTTTCTGGTGTGCTTTTGTTCTGTCGTTGCTTTCCGATAGGTCCTGTCAAGGGGAATTTTTTGGGATAGTTTGGTGAGGATTCTTTTGAGTCCGGTGAAATTTTCTCCTTCTACACTCTCACCGGAGTCTGCGATCCTCTTCGCGAGACCCATTCGTTAACCGGAGAAGGGCAAGAAGATGTTTTACTATCTTCTCGACTCGCCATTACAAAGTATAGGGGAGTATGGCTGATGTTTCATCCGATCGCATGCCGAGGCCAGTCCGGCATCGCCCTCCTTTGATTGTTGTTGTTGTTGTCTTGCCCATAGGTCCTGTCGAGGGGAGTCCTTTTGGGATAGGTTGGTGGTGAGGATCCTTTTGAGTCCGGAGAGATTTTCTCCGTCTACACTCGCACCGCAGTCGGCGATCCTCTTGGCGAGACCCATTCGTTAACCGGAGAAGGGCAAGAGGTTATTTTACTGGCGCCTCGACTCGCCATTGAAAAGTATAGCGGAGTATCGGCTGATGTTTTGTCCGGTGGCATGCCCAGGCCGGTCCGGCATCGCCCTCCTTTGACGAGCTATACTACCCAGTTTTGGTCCGCGGCGGGATTTCTCCCGCTACCTCCCAGCACGAATTGTTCGTAGGGAGGCGTCCCTCTATCCGCCACCTGAGGTCGCGCTCGATTCTGGACTGGATAATCCGGCTCCATCCGTGACAGGCTCTTAAGGCTGTAGAGTCACGAATGGCCACTGTTGCCAGTGTGTTTCGAGGCCCTCCTTTGACGAACTACACTTTTCGTTCTAATACGATGAATTCCAATAGAATCCATCGACGCTGATTCTTTCAGTATTTAAATTTAAATCTTTATTATCACCGAAGGGTAACTTGCCGAAGGGTATATGTTCAAAAAATGAAAAGCAGTAGGTGCTTTTCGATTTTCGTAATTCTTTTTTGCTCCGAAGTTTAGTTCTTCCTACTGGTAGCGTTTAACCATACCGGTATAGGTCAGCGTGTTATCCTATCCGAAACCTCAAACTTTTCTAGAATATCTATTCATAAATCGAGTGAATGCTTTTTTTTGGTTTAGATAGTTGGCACAAGAACACTAGCAATGGTTATGGAGACCTCTTTTGTTGATGAGGCTCGCTTCGCCGGTTAGTGAAGGAAGCGGAGCTGATGACACTAGACAAGTTCGTGCTCTAAGCTTGTATTCCAAAAAGTTAACGAATGCATTTTCACCTATCAGGCCATGCTGTCGGCTCTCCGAGCGCACTTGGCATTGGCGGCTGTTCCTGAGAACTGTAAGTGATAAATTGTAAGGATCACGCGCGTACTGTATGCCTGCGAACTCGCAGAGCGGGTTAAATCTATGCGCAAGTATATGCGCTTCTCAACTAAGCTAAGGATAAGAATGCTCTGATCGGTTGCATTATCTTTTTACATCACATGCTCTTGAGCTCTTTTAAAGGTTCGGATTTACTTTCATATTTCTCATTAGACCTCCAACCGAGTTATGAGATTTTGAATGACGTCGGAAATTTAAAAAAGTTGGGTCAAAAATATGATCGAAAATCGGAATCATTGATATGTATATGTTGTGGCTTTTCATGGGTAGACCGTCAGGATGTAAGAACTTTTCTCCAGCCTCTTTCTGCCACCTATTCTCCACTCGCTCTCTAATCTTTTCACAGTCCTTCACCATCTGCTTTATCACACTCTATGTTCCCTATTTTCATTCATCCTCGTCTTCTCATTCTTCTAGGTACGCGAATACATTGAAAATTTTCCTATATTGAAAGAAGTAAAACTTCCTTTTGCTGTTGAAGAAACCTGGGATTTTATGATTGGGAGTGAACATTATGCGCATAAACATGAAAGAACCCATGAATTCGTTGATGAAATGGAATCGGGAAATATAGAACAAAAAAGAAGCATTTTTTTAGATTTGAGCACCGCGTGCCACGCGATTAAGTGTTTCTCACAGAGCATCAGGGGGAAAGGCTTCATTCACTTTGCGAAGATGGACATTGATAAGTAAGTCGACGGTTTTGAAAATGGTCGAAAGAAACTCACATTCACCGAAGCAAATTTTCAACTAGCGTTTCATTCTTCACTCAACTTCAAGGACGATTCTTCCGTGAACTACAGGGTGGCCCATATTTCCTGTTACCAAAACTGCACGATTCATTCCAGTGTTATCCTTCTTCCGATAGGCGCAGTCGTTTTGTATTTCTTAGATCCACTTCTGTTCTTATACGGAAATATTTTTAAGCTCATCAAGCTCACTCTGCAAGTAATGGCAGATTTTCAACAACTGCGTATAGCAATCATTCGATTTCATATGCTCAAATACACCAATACCCGCATCGCGAAAACGCTTCATACCCCACGTCAAAGTGTATGGAGGACCGTTAAACGAGAAACCAGGAGCTAATAACACTTGCTGATCGTACGATAACTGGACTTTCTCGATCTTTTCGCACTTCTGGATTGATCAAGGCCGTGCGAAATAGAGTTGCTCGAAATCCTGACCGTAGTAACAACAAAATGGCACAACAGCTCGGAGTCAGTCGCACTTCGCTTCAAAGAGTGGTCAGAGAGGATCTGAGACTTACCTGTTATCGTAAGAAAATTTCCGCGATCTTATCTACCAAGAGCCAGGAGCATCGGCTGGAGAAGTGCAGTGCACTCATCCCATGGACGCGGAATGGATCTCATTTGAGAACAGTTTTCTCCGACGAGAAGTTGTTCACCGTAGAAGAAGCGTACAACTCACAAAACGTGCGTGTAGTAGATAGGAATTCTATTGCTGCTAATGGAGCAGGTAGAAACGTTCTTCGAACCCCATCCATCTCAAATCATGGTTTGGGGTGGTATCTTCGCAACAGGCAAAACTCCTTTATTATTCGTCGAACCTGGAGTCAAGATCGACAAAAATTATTATCAAAAAATTATTTATGCCGATGATGTTAAGCTGCTAGCTCAAGTACCCTTATATTCAGATGACTTACAAACAGCAGTCAACAATATATTTGAGTGGTGCACTCAGTGGAACCTTACTCTATCAACTTCTAAATGTATTGTTCTTCATATAGGCAAGCAATCGGTGTTTCACCCCTACTCTATCAACCATATTCCATTGATTGTTACCAACCAGGTTAAAGATTTAGGGATTTTGTTAACTCATGATTTCCGTTTCAATTCTCATATTGAGAAGATTTGTAAAAAAGCCTCTTCTACTGCAAACCTTATTCTGAAGGCTTTCAAGACCAAATCATGCGAAATGCTCATGCTTGCTTTTAATGTATACGTTAGACCGATTCTCGAATACGGGACTGAAATTTGGTCCCCTACCACGAAATACCTCATCAATGATTTAGAATATGTACAACGTAATTTTACTAGAAGACTGTTATATAGATGTGGTAATGTAAGCCTGCCTTATTCTCAGAGATTGAAACTGCTCAAAACTGAGTCATTAGAATATCGTCGAGCATTCAGAGATCTATGTTTTTTGCACAAATGTTTACATAACAAATGCTCTCTCGATTTTTCCTTTCTATACATTTTATCTCCCCCCAAGTATAATACAAGACAAGCGCACTCTCTCAGAATTCGTCTGCCTATCGTTTACCCGGCTAGGTTGTCTACGTTTGTCTCTAGATCAATAGCAATATGGAACTCCCTTCCGGAAGATATCGTTGTAATCGAAAGTTCTTCAAGTTTTGCGACAAGACTAAAAAAAATTCCATTTGAAGTTGTGCTTCCTTGTCCGAGTGTAACAGATTGACGATTATTTGTATTTACATACATATGTATAGGACACAATCTTCTGATTATAAATAACTATAGACGCTATTTCATATCATTTTTTTTCTTAGATGATATTTGGATTAGTTGAATGCCATTCAGCACTTTTGAATGAATGATTGTTTTTTTTTTCTTTGTCTCCCTATCCTACGCGTCCATGCTAATTGGAACTACCATTCATAATTGTATTACAAGTTGTTGTTCTTGCATGGAATAAATGAATTGAATTGAATTGAATTGAGAAACACTTCCTAGAAGACGTACTACTACCCTGGTCTTGTTTTCACTACAGAAATCACCCTCCGGTTCACAAAGCAAAACAGACACAAGATTGGTGCAAGAGGCATTTTCTTAGCTTCATCTCCGTGGCCGAATGGCCATCGTGCTCGCCGGACCTGAATCCTATGGACTACTCGGTTTGTTCGTACCTTGAAAGCAAAGTCAATGCTCGTCCTTACCAGAATTTGCAGTCGCTCAAGCACGCCTTGCTGAAGGAGTGTGACAATATCGACGTCAGCTACCTATGTGCAGTGATAGATGCATTTCCTAAGAGACTTCGTCATGTAGTTCGTGCCAAAGGTAGCCGAATTGAATGAATCTTCACCCCGTTTATTTTATTATACATACTGACCCAATGAATATTTAAAAAATAAACTTGATTGCTGTTTTAGTAAACAAGCTATCCAGTAAAAACTTGGTAACAGGAAATATGCGCCACCCTGTAAATCAATTCAAACGTTTTGTTTGCATTGTCATAGCTCCACCAGGTTCTTTGGATAGTACAGTAAAAATGAAAGCGTTGAATTTAAACAGGAGTGTTGATCGTGGTTTGGACATTTTGGCCTCAAGGTGTCCAAGTATTGTTTGAGACCGGAGTCCTCATTCGTGGCGATAGAAATAAAGAGTGAGAAGTTAGTCAACCGCTCTCAGTCACGACGAATGGAAGTAATGAACATGAACTAATATACATATGTGCATAAGAACAGAAGTAGAGTAGCATATTAAGTATTATGAATTATTGATTTCATGAAATATTGATTTCGTTCTCCACAGAAAGTGAACTAAATATCATCAACCAAAAACAGAAGAATTTCTTGGAGTTCATGTGTGTAATGAAATGATAGAAGTTTTGCCTACCAATCTTTTTTGCATTTCCGGTGCTTCGAGTGCATTGATCAAGACGAGCTTAGAGTAGCGCTGCAACGGATCATAAAAAGGTGAGCTGGAGCGAGTGAAGTCCTGCTTTGGCATATCAGTTGACAGAAGAATTGGTCAAGTCGAAGAGTGGTTACGCTGCTGCGGAAAGTGGTGGTTTCTTTGATTGCTCTTGATTTCTCTTTCTTATTCTTTTTAGTGTTTGTCCCGTCGAAAAACAGGCTCTGCCTAATAGATGAAACTTCTTTGTTTCACCCGAATCGTAGGGTCTCAAGCTCTTAGCCCGAAAGCAGCCAGCCATCAGCCATGTACCCAGACTGACTTGATTGCTCTTGTTTGCTTAGTCTAGACCGCTCTTGTTTTCTCCTATTTCAAATTGGAAACATGTCTCTAACGCGAAGTCGTCCGAATATTTCTAGGAAACGCGCTCAATCATACTGACAGTAGAGTAATGGAGGGCATTAATAGAAGAGGCGGTCACTATTTAGCCAGCTCGGGCTCAGAACCAAGTCTATGACTTCAGAGCTGCCGAAGCTGCAGCCTGGTATTTTACCGTTTTGGCCAATTACAGTTCTGATTACTTAATCAGATGATCATGACCGAGAGCCTTATATTGAGTCATTCAGCACGGACAAGCAATGTATGTGCCTTCTGCGGAGTAAAGATGAAGCGTTCCTTTTCGGTAAAAAAGAGACGGTTGGGTTTTGATCCCTTTCCGATGACTGGCTTTTGTCGTTGTGACAGTTTGAACATCTTTTACCCAAACCGAACGCCACCCGCTGCCTTCAGATTTTTTTAAATTGTTGAAACACAAAGGTGTTAATTTCAGGCCAATATGGGTGGCTTCAGCTCGTTTCCACTACTTGTCACCTCAGTTCGTCAAAAGGTTCAACCTCGTTGTCAAGTCTGGACTGACAGCGCGTCAGTTGAACAGTCGATGGTTTTAATGTCATTCCAGAATCGGAGTGACGGCAGGACTGACATATGTAGTCAACCGAGCAAAGATTCACAAAGGGTAGAATGACAATGTTCTTTTTAGACCAAATATACTAAAATTGAATACTTTTCGGATAGTTTCCTAAAGATTATTTTGAGTCCAAAGAAAATTCTTCTGCTTACAATAGCGATCCTTTTTTTTAGTCGAGAGCCGTTTTTAGGCCGACCAAAAGCGAGAGGCTGTCTTATCGGCGCCTCGATACGCCATTACAGAGTATAAGATGTTAGATTGTGATTGTCACTGTTATTTACTAGAATGTACCAACACATCAAAGTTATCTGTCATAGTAGGCTTTATCTGATAGGAAACATCCAATCACGTTTTGAATATAAGATAAATGAATAGGGGAAAAATTAAATTTACTTTTTTTTTTCAATTATTGAAAACTCTTTCAAAAGAAAGAGTTTCCGTGAACTAAAAACCAGAAAAATTCAATTATAATTAAACTGGTTTTACTTTGAAGAGTTCTTGTGTAAATGGTTAAAAGTAAGAAAATTCTTTCAGAGTTTAATTTTCAGAAGAATCAGTGCGAAACCTGAAGGCAGAAATGAACCAGGAGAAATGGAAAAACATAAGGAATAGGAGAGACAATATAGAGGTTAGAGAGAATTAGAGAGAGAGAGGAAATGAGAGAGAAAAGAGAGAGAGAAAAGAGAGAGAGGGAGTGCGAGAGAAAAGTAGAGAGGGATAAAGAGAGAGAGAGAGGAAATGAGAGAGAAAAGAGAGAGAGAGGAAATGAGAGAGAAAAGAGAGAGAGAGGAAGTGAGAGAGAGAAAAGAGAGAGAGGGAGTGCGAGAGAAAAGTAGAGAGAGAAAAAGAGAGAGAGAAAAGAGAGAGAGGGAGTGCGAGAGAAAAGTAGAGAGGGATAAAGAGAGAGAGAGAGGAAATGAGAGAGAAAAGAGAGAGAGAGGAAATGAGAGAGAAAAGAGAGAGAGGAAGTGAGAGAGAGAGAAAAGAGAGAGAGGGAGTGCGAGAGAAAAGTAGAGAGGGTTTAAGAGACAACTAGAAGGAGATTTAGTATACTGTAGAAAATAAATATACTTATAGAAAAGGAAGAGGAGAGAAATGGCGAGAAACGAGAGAATGAGAGAAATAAATTGCGAGAAAGAGATAGAGAGGGCAAGATAGAGAGAAAGAGAGACAATTAGTTAGAGAGAATGAGAGAGAGAGAGAGAGAGAGAGGTAATGAGAGGATCAGAGTATCAAGATATGTACATAAACAGGGAACTATGACTTGGATGAAAAAAGTTTTTAATTTCTTAATTTTTCAATTGGTAGTTCGCCCAAGTATGTTAAAAGTTTCCATTTTAAACTAACGAAACATTTTCTGGCTGAGAATATGATGGAAGTTTTCATTAAGACATATAAAAGTAATTTGATTTCCAGTATATATGAAAAAAATCTGAAAAAATCATTTTGAGGTGAGTGAAAGAGAGAATCAGTCGTCCAAATTAATTAGGTCGCCCTTCCTAAAAAAAATTAGGTCGCCCGTCCTAAAAAAATTAGGTCGTTCGTCCTAAAAAAATCTGTTTGCCAATTGGCAGTTAACACATTCTTCCCAATCTTGCAGTTTTTCGCTCCTGAACCTCTGATGAGAACCCTGGACAAGTATTACTATAGACATACGGTGAGTTCGTCAAAAGCACCAAGCATGAAGGTACTCATAAAAATTTTGAGCTCGTTAGGTGTACTCGTATTTCTGCGCGGTGCGTAAAACTTTGGGTGAGAATTAGTTCGCAATAGTGCAGTAGTGGGCGGGGTAAAACGAGACGTTTGAACAAGGCTTTTTAGCACTATCGAATTTTTTTTTTTCTTTAGCACTGTCGCACAGAATAGCAATTATGGAGCGTTAAAATTCAACTTTTCACTTTGCTAAGTGATTTTCTGCTCGGGATTTTTTTTTGAACGCTCCAATGTCTCACCACGAATTACCTTGAGAAGAAAAATGGACTACGGTATTACTTTTATAATAACCTTAACTGTTGGACGTAATCCAAGAATTTCGCTGCAGGATCTTGCTCCTGTTCTTTCTTATTTTCCTCTCTTTCTAATCCCTCTCCATTATTTTTCATTAAAATACGCTTAGGCTTAGTAATAGTTTACGCTAACAAGACCGTATTAAAAAATTAGTCATAAATCCGTGACTCCGCCCCCCGAAGGAGAAAAGTAGTGGAGTATACGTCGATCTGGACAAGTACCAAATTGTCTATATATAAATATATAAACGCTACGGTTTCGAAAATTTTTTTCATAGCTGATCATTTTAAGCATTCTTGAAAAAAATTTTTGTGTTGTAAAATTAGTAAAAATATTATTTTTACGTTAAAAAAATATTTTTACATCAAAAAACTACGAGTTAAGTTTGTGTAGTTTGTAATTACGAGTTAAGTTTGTAATTCAAAAACTTATCATCCCTATATAACCCTTCGCGAGCGACGTTAAACCTTCGAAAGCAAGAGAAATGACAGATAGAAAAACGAAAATATGCATTCTAAGATAAAGCGACGATTTTCCTGTTAAATTCTTGGATTACGTCCAACAGTTAAGGTTATCAAAAAAGTAATACCGTAGTCCATTTTTCTTCTCAAGGTAATTCGTGGTGAGACATTGGAGCGTTCAAAAAAAATCCCGAGCAGAAAATCACTTAGCAAAGTGAAAAGTTGAATTTTAACGCTCCATTAGTCTTAGTGGTATAATGGTAACGCGCTAGCTTCCGGTTGGAGAAAAGATGGCTGGGTTCGAGACCGCCCAGTGGACTAGCTTTTTGCCCGTGGAAAATCTTGATCAATAAGGTAGAACAGTTAAATGAAAAATACCCCCGTTGTCGAATACTAACGAGATACCATAACAACTTGGTGTTACTGTAACTTTGTATTACTGTAGTTGTCAGTTGAGGCTCACAGACTTACTTTTCAAGATTGAGGATTTTTTTAAAAACTTCTATAGTTTTTTCTTCTTTCGGTTCCATTTTTATTTCTCTCTTTATCATTCTTTCTTCTCTCTATATCTCAATATCTTTTTTCAATATTCTTTCACTGTTCCTTTCTCTCTCTCTCTCTCTCTCTCTCTCTCTCTCTCTCTCTCTTTCTCTCTATCTCTCTCACTCTCTCTCTCTATCTCTCTCTCTCTATCTCTCTCTCTCTCTCTCTCTCTCTCTCTCTCTCTCTCTCTCTCTCGCTCCTGATCTTGAGCTTCATGAATCCTACAACTCTTAAAGCTTCTACGTCCTATTCACCGAGACTTTTTCCATCGAAATCCGCAGTTATTTTTGCGGATGCCATTAATCACACGAATTAGGTTTTTAAAAGTATTATGTTACAAAACGAGTAGATATCTCGGAAATTGAAACAAAAACGTTCAGATAAGTTACCGGGATCAAACATATGTCGCTTTTCGAGGAGTGCAGCAGGTTAAGATCTTTATTCAGATCTTATCTAAAATATTCGGATTTTCTTAAATATTTTCTTTAAAGATTCCAATTATTTTTAGTTCAAGTTCTCACTCGCCCCGCCCCTTCCCGTGTTTCATGTAAATGAAATCCCTCACCAATGCTAAACAAATGAAACTTGCAATTGATAGACATTTGGAAACACGACCGCTTTCCGATAAGAGGAGTCTGAAATAATGAGAAGCGAGCTGCATAGGAATACAAAGCAGAGAAAGGATAGATTCTAATTATGGATGATAAATCATCAAATTCTAAGTTACACAGTTTAAAGGCAGTGCCGCCTTGTTAAGACGACAAATGATTGCGATAGTTTAATCATTCTATTCATGCTTGACTCCACGCTCAAAAAACGGTAATTTTTTCAGAATTTTCGACAGTGCTATTGAGCTGCTCCTACTCACAGTAACACTATATCAGAATAGGCCTCTCTCTCTCATCTCAGGGAGGCGCGTACCCTGCCGCGAGGCGGGAAAAAGCGCGAGTAAGATTACTATATTCAATCTCCATCTGATACTATATTCCGTCTAGGGTTCTGCCTTCTCCATGGCTTTCTGCTCCCTGATTTTGCACTTGCGCGAGCAGCGGCTTTGGCTTACAACGCCAGAAGACACGCTTGCTGTCCGATATGTGGACGACATACTTATTCTCTCGCTCAACCAGGCAGTAATCGAACAGGTATGGACAATTCTGGAACATGGGTCTTCAGCACTATTGAGAATTTAAACTTAAAAAGCACAACTGTTCTTTGAACGGAAAGTTTAGAATATAAAAAAAAACTTTCCTTCCCTGGCCTTAGCTTTTAGCTAGCTTCTTCCTTTTTTTCGATATTCCCAGCTCGAAGAGCGGTCATTTTTTGATGTATTACATTTGCAAACGATCATTTTTTGATGTATAACATTTGCAAACGATCATTTTTTGATGTATAACATTTGCAAACGATCATTTTTTGATGTATAACATTTGCAAACGATATTTTTTTGATGTATAACATTTGCAAACGATCATTTTTTGATGTATAACAATTGCAAATGACTTTGGTTGAGAATTTGAAGTGTAACATCATGGTCAATTCGAGCGATAAAGCCATATGAAAGGTATGGAGGGTTATGATTTTGGATGCTTTCAAGATCATCGTTAGTTTGTAAGTTTGAAAGGGGAAGGAATGAGTGAAAGACATGCAGTAAAAGCCAATTTTTTAATCATGGAAAAAGAATCTGCCCGTAAAAAGGCGGTTTTGAGGCCCCTAAAAAAACTTAGATAGAGTATGACGATCTTCCTGATGCGGGACAGACCTTTGCTGGTAAAACCAGTTCCGGCCTGCTGGGTCACCGCTAGGGTGTGTAGCAGCATGAGGTAGAGTCAGATTCGTGCCAGAGCACTTCCAAAATTTCTTAACGTCTTTGGTTTGGGTGGATCTGTACGGGGTGGGAGTCGAACTTGAGACTATTCGCACAATAGTGGAACACACTACCATTATGCCACGACCGGACAAAAATCGAACAGTAATGCTAAGAAAAATTCGGATTTACTGGTTTTTGATGCGCAAAGACTCGGTTAAACATGTATTTATGAAGAGATGGCTTGAGTGGGGCTTGGCGAATTATTTATAGCTTCTGAGCCGAGAAATTGAGTGAGTATCTTTCAATTTTTTTCCTAGGAATCAAACTAATTTTTCCGATGAAACAATATGTTAACTTTTTGTGTAAACTGGAGTGTTCAAGGTGGTCGCTGAATATGAGAAAGAAGACTGCGCCATTCGAGCAAATTTGGAAAAGACTTTGACGAGTATCAGGTACCACTACTTCCTTTTGACGAATATCTGATACGACCTCTTCCCTTTGACGAGTATCAGGTACCGCTACTTACCTTTGACGAGTATCAGGTACCACTACTTACCTTTGACGAGTATCAGGTACCGCTACTTACCTTTGACGAGTATCAGGTACCGCTACTTACCTTTGACGAGTATCAGGTACCGCTACTTTCCTTCATCCTCTCAAAAGTGTGTTGCGCCCAGAACTTAGGCAGAATTTACCCGCTAATTCACCCAGTCTAAAAAAAAGGTCGAGAGCCCCAACATGAACTATATGTGTCACGAGGAGAAGGGGGAAAACCTACCGAGGAAGAAAGAACAACAACAACATGTGAATCATGTATGCATGACCCACTTTTAAGAGTATCAGCTGATGTAGTCCAGCCTGTAAACTGTCCTATATACCAATACTATCACATACGTGAGTATCAGGTATATACTCTTCAACCTAGATAGTATCGGATTTCCAACGTGTTTTTCTAACCCGCACTGCGGGTGAAAACTATGCGCGATGCCATGCGTTGTGTGAAAAAGGCTAGATATCTGACTGCTATGATTGTTTGCGTTCTCTTTTCTTATCGTACAATTTGAGTCTCTCTCTTTCTCAAGAAATCCACATATTTTTGTTGTTGGTAGATTGTAAGTAACATGTTGTTGTTGTTGTTGTTGTTTACCCATAGGTCCTGTCGAGAGAAGTACTTTATGATACTTTGGTGAGGATCTCTTTGAGTTCGGAGAAATTTTCTCCGTCTACACTTGCACCGCATTCGGCGATCCTCTCTGCGAGACCCATTCGTTAACCGGAAAAGTGCAAAAGGCAATTTTACGGGCGCTCGAACTTGCCGTTACAAAATATAGGAGAGTATCGACTGATGTTTTATCCGGTGGCATGCCCAGAGCAATCCTGCATCGCTCTCCTTTGAAGAACTATACTGTCCAATTTCGGTCCGCGACGCATAAGATCGCTATCTCCAATGCACACGTGCATAGAGACATCCTTCCGTCCGCCACCTTAGGATTTGATACCGGTGAGGTTGAACCGGTCCCTTGCGATGGTGTGGACTCGTGGGGTGTACCACCATCGAAGGCGATTGTAAGTAACAGTAACATGTAAGTACAATAACATCAAACTGTACAGTACTAGGTTTTATATATGTAGGACTACTGATACCAGGTTCTCATAGTATCAAATTTGACGAGTATCAGTGTTTTTTTAAATCAGATTTCTGTATGAAATCGACCAAGTGTTGTGGCCGACTGCCTTAAACTCGATAAATATAATATTATATTATAATAATAGTATCTAGTATCTAGTATAGACTAGTATCAAACAGGTGCGCACGTTTATGAGTATCATTTAAATATAGTTCACTCTCGATTTGAAGTCAAAAAAATAGCAGTTTAATTGAGTTTTTTTTATACAAGAGACTTGAAGACAATACACTCTGTAGATTCGTTTTTACATGTATGCTTATATACGGCTGCGTGATATATATATATATTGCAACGCCGATTCATGTAAACTTCATCGCGTATGGCTGAATTCAAGTGAACGTGTAAAATGGTTTCAGGTTGTAGATAGTTTGCCTAACGATTCAATACGTGGTTTGAAGCGAGAACGAAAAGGAAATCTTAAAGGCAGAATGCCTTGAAGCAAGCTGTTTAGATGGAAAAAAGAAAAGAGGCTTTTTCACACCATTTTGCTCACCTTTTCATCCATGTATTAAGTTGAAAACAGCTCGAAGTTCCATTTTTCTGACCGTGTTTTTTGTGTAAGGCTCAAGAAAGGAAGCGTTCCGAGAAGGCTCGTGTTTTGTGGCATCGTATTCGACACTGCTTCATTCGAGGTACTTACTAGTCAATGAAAGAAATCCATCGCACGGCCAAAAATGGCACTCGGTCGGACCTAAAGTCACGAGTTCGATCACTCGGCAAAAATTGTTTTTTTTTGTTGATTTTATTTAAAATTGTTTAATGTTGAAGAGCAAGATCCGGGATTGAGAAAGTACTTGAAAGCTTGAAAAGAAAAAAAATGCTTTAAATAGATATTCCCGCCTCGTTTCAGGGTACGCGCTCTTATTTGGTGAGATAGAGGCTCAAGCTCATGTAACTTGTGAATACTCCCTGGTTCATCGCTAGTTCGTGTAGCAAAAGAATATTGAAAAACGTGCAAGAACCTAACCTTGGGTCGTTATGCGGGTCGGAGGGTCAAATTTGGGACCCTTCGCGGAAAGGCCCCAAAAGTGGACCTCTTGCTCAACAGCCAGGCGCACTATTATACTAACACGCCTAATTCGAACCTAATTTCAAGTTTTCATTTTGAAAAAAAAACTAGTTTAATACACTAGTTAAGCAGAAAGACTTGTATTAACAGTTCTATTTTTAGCCTATTACGACGATCAAGAAGAATTGGAGCCGAACAAGAGGCGGTGGATGGGTCAAATCGCTGTTTTCTGCGTCTTGAAAGTAATTCTTTGATTAATGTATGAAAGAAATTCATCGCACGGGCAAAAATGGCACTCGGTCGGGCCCGAACCTCCGACTGAGTGCCATTTTTGCCCGTGCGATGAATTTCTTTGATACATAGTCTCACCTCATCGTTGCTTAAACGTTTTACATAGTTCAAAAATTCATCTTGATGAATATTTTGCATTGTGTAATGTATACATTGTGTCTCTAATGCATAACTTGAAATATAAATCTGCTCTTCTACTTTAGTTTCCATTCCATTTGCTTGTTTGGTTGTTGTTTCGTTACGTCGCAACTCAGTTAATGACTTTGATGAAAATTCAGTTGAAAATGAAAAAAAGTCAAACTAAAAAAAGGTTTTAAAAATATTTCTGCGGTCCATTGAAATTGTTTAGCTTTCAGCTATCACATTTTGCAAAACTTTCAAGTATCCCATACACATTGCTATATCATAAATTGATCTAATAATTTACCAACGCTTTAGATTTATGCACTCAAAAGTTATAGATAAAAAAATCTCTGTGTTTTTTCCTCGTTTTGCACCCAATCACAAGCACTTGCAGTCTGTCTGTCAATCATGATGTTCCCTTACGATCGATCAGTCGTTTTGATCTCTACAATTACGTAAATATTTTCAATTAGATTTTCCATTCCGCTCATTCTCTCGACATTTGTTATGGCCTTTCTCCGTCTAATCTGAGCGTCATTTTTTTCTTCATCTTAGTGATGGTCAAAAGCTCTATTTTATTACATATTAGATTTTTTTTTATGAAGTGATGCTAAATGTACTCGCACCATTTTATCGCGTTCATATTGAAATTTATTGATTGCTTGAAAATTTCAACTGCCTACAATTTAATCGTCTGGAAATTGGGTTCTTCTCACTTACTCTGATCATAACGAAGGAACCATCATTAAAGTTATTATAATTAAAACTCATCTTATGTGCTTATTTGTTTGCTTGTATGAAGGATCTTAAGTTCCAAAACCATGTTTGTGCATCTCTAACCGGGCTTTCGATTGTCTAGCGTTGTAATCTTGCAAAAACTTCTCTCAAAACAGCAATAGAGCGTTTGAACGGTTCCATGACTTTTCGCATCGCGACAACTCGCATCCGGATTTAGCTATCTTTTTTCTCCAAAGCTCTGAAGCCATACGGCTTCGTTAGCGTAATCAGGGGTTAAATGGTTGGCGCATACATGTTCGCGCCGAGAATGATCTAAATTACCTTCTCCTTCGGTTCTGTTTCACTTTTTCTCTACTTCTCTCTCAGTCTTTTTGCTTTTCCCCATTCCTTTTTCCACTCGCTCGGCGCGTACAAACATGCTTTAGACCGGTCTCATTTAACGCCTGAGCGTAATCTTCACTTGACCTTAATGTAAATTCCTATGAAAAATACATTGAATTATTTCAATTGTGAAATATAGTGTGTGAGTTGTCGCGGTGCGAAATTTCGTGACACAGTTTTGAACGGTATAGCTAATGAGCCGTGCGGCATCGAGCGTAAACCCATGAAAAGCCTAGGCAGAGATTATGGGTAGAGTGTCGAAAAGACGAGAACAGGGATTCAAATGGAAAGGCGCGAACGTATGCACCAACATACTGGTCCAGTAACCATTTAACCCCTGATTACGCGGTTGATTTTGTTGAATCTGAAAAAAATTTCTGACTGTGTCAACATTCTTGAGAGACTCCTTAGAGTTGCGCTCACTTGGAATAGTCGAGCTCGGAGTCATCTTGTGTTCCGAAGTACTTCCCGCCCTATTCAAAGATTTGGTCTGCTTTTACTTTGGTGGACTAATATACTGCAGCGGCGCAGCTGAGCTTGAGAGTTCAAAAACCTTGCCATTTCTTTACATAAAACCTCAACTTGTTTAAAAGAACTCGTATGACCTATTGTTGTGGAAGAACTCGTATGAACAGAAATCGAATACCCAGTGGACCCTTTTCGCGCCAGCTTGATTTCGCGCCAGCTTGATTTCGCGCCAGCTTGATTTCGCGCCAGCTTGATTTCGCGCCAGCTTGATTTCGCGCCAGCTTGAGCCTTAGCCTAACAATAAGCTCAATCAAAGGTCAAATACTAACGAATGATAATGATTCTGGGAGTCGAAGTTATGTGGGTTGAACCCACTGGGTTTGAAGAGTCGCAGGTATGAGTTAACGCGATACGCTGCGAAAGGGTGAGATTTCGGTTGCTCTCTGGGCAGTCGCAATGCACATAGTAACGCACCGTGATAAACAGTGACTTACTAGCTGACTCCCAATCGTGACGCATTAGTGCAAGCTTCAATACCTTCTTGATCGGAAAAGACTGTCTATTGGTCGTTGACATTCCATGGACCTTTTTGAAATATTATGTGGCTCTTTTCCTCTTATGGGCATACAAGACGAAAAATTGGCCTTAAACGCTACGGTTTAGAAGATTTTATTCATAGGTCATCATTTTAAGCATCAGGGACTCTTGTTTTACATATAATTACTTTTAGTTGTAAAAACGCTTAGGTTTATTGCTAGTAAAAATTTATGCTAACGAGGCCGTACCGCTTAAACTAACGAGACCGTATCAAAAACAGCAGTCTGCGCTGCCTTGCGTCTAGTATGCTCATCAGGAAATAAGAGCCGAAAAACTTGTTGAGGATTCATATCTTATTCTTGAATTACTGAAACATTTGAAATTAATGAATAGGATATGAAAACCGCAAAAATATCAAATTGCTCCGAGCGATTTAAAAATGTGTGGGATGCGATTCTGCAAGCGGTCATCGACCGTCTACAATTTTTTTAAATTGTGCTGACGGAAGAAATTTGAGGTACTACTCAAGATCCAGTCAGAATTTTTGACCGAGTGAAACTCATGTTTTACAGTTCTCAAAGTTTATTTTAAAAATTGAAGTAAGAAGTTCAATTTTTTTAGTTATCTAAATGTCCTATACCAACTGATCTGGAAAAAACGGTGGAAGCGTTGTATTATCTTTAGTAAAGATTCAACTAAGAGATACTCTAGGGTCAGATCTGAAGCAGCGCCAAGGTTTATTCTTGAAGACCGTGTTCATCTCGAAAATTTCAATGGTCTAGTTGTGATGTATCTATTTAATGCCTTTTTCTGATTAAAAAGCTTTTTATTGACGGAACTCATCTCAGAATGACGGAAGAAAGGGTCTACCGCTCTATTCCCCTATCATTCACCCACGGGGACGCCTCTGAGGATCCCGAAGGCATATCGTGCGAGGACGCACAGTTATCGGCGCTTTCCGAAGGTTCTCGATTCGTCAGAACTAGGAACAAGCACAATCTTGTAGGTCAGTTGATTCTTTGGTTCAAAAAATGAGTTAGCTCTTGAGTCGTATGCAGGTTCACGCTGAAAAACATTCCTGAAAAAAATCGTTTTTTCTCTACTCGGCAAAGGTGAAGTAGTTACTTCGAAGAAAACAGTCCTCCTCAAAAACGGTGTGGTAATAGCGTATTAATTTGGAAAATTTCAAAGAAAATGCAAATATTCATTTGAAAGGTTTATATATGGGCTCCGATCTTTGGTCTTGGCCGTTTGCTACAGCCTGAGGCCGTGATATAGACCTGAGGCCGTGATTCAGACCTGACGCCGTGATTCAGACCTGACGCCAAGGCGTCTTATGTTGTTTGAAAATCTTTAAAATGTGTACTAGTCTCTTTTTCGTTTGAAAGAAACTTGACCAAAGTTTGTTCCTCCCCAACAATGAAGCTTTTTGCAGCACCAATTTATGGTGAAAAGACCTTTATGTTCACTACCAACTCTCGAAACTGGACCGAATTGAGATTGAGTACATTCATTAATTCCAGCTTCGAACAAGAATGGCACGTGGATAAGGTTTCACTCTTGGTTTCCGTATTGCTTCACATTTACCGCTAAACAAAAGTAAACCGATCGGAAAATCCCGATTTACGCACAGATCAAAATGACTATGATGAGGGTACGACCGACCTTTGAAGATAGACCGAAAGCTCACGGAAAAAGAATCCAACCATGAAATTTCCATTATCAAGAAAAGCACAGTTCATCACTAAATATTCAAGGGAAATTCTTAATTTGTAGTAGAATAACTAGTTTTCCTCGATAAAAAAGGTGCGCGCGTACCGATTTCAAGCAATTTGAAGAAATATACCGTTCAAAAATGGTACGTGCATACGGCTTATAATTAGTGTTTATAATCCACTCTTTTTGCAGGGGGAGGGGGTCAAAAACTGTCTTCTATAACTGGGAGTAGACTAGGGGCCGTATGCACGTACCATTTTTGGCGGGAAATGATAAAGAAAATAGTGTTAATTGTTCTAGGATAACACTGTTTTCTTCATCATTTTAAAAGAAAAATGGTAAGTGAAGGAAATTTGTGAGAAATGGTCTACTACAAACCTGAAAACTCGAAACACACTGGCAACAGTGGCCATTCGTGACTCTACAGCCTTAAGAGCCTGTCACGGAGCCGGATCATAGCCGGATCATCCAGTCCAGAATCGAGCGCGACCTCAGGTGGCGGATAGAGGGATGCCTCCCTACGAATAATTCGTGCTGGGAGGTAGCGGGGGAAATCCCGCCGCGGACCAAAACTGGGTAGTATAGCTCTTCAAAGGAGGGCGATGCCGGACCGGCCTGAACATGCCACCGGACAAAACATCAGCCGATAATCCGCTATACTTTTCAATGGCGAGTCGAGGCGCCAGTCAAATAGCCTCTTGCCTATCTCCGATCAACGACAGGCGAGACGTCTCTACTCCCACCCAAAACGAGGCCGGCTTGGCCACCCACTCACAAGGCCTATAGCATGAACAGGTTGCTACAACGATGTCCGCCTTCACAAGGTGCAGCATGACAGTCTCAGGACTGCAAAGGACATCAAAACCCTTCTCCGGACGCATCTTGTCCGAAGAACACGAGAACTTCTATCATTAAAGAGAGTGTTCATAAACAAGTCTTCGATGCGGGATGCTTGCCGGCAACAACAACAGCAACAACAAACCTGAAAACAGCAGCGAACAGCCAACTGCTTTGAGATAATGACTCCCCCTCTCAAAGTTGAGCACTTTGTGTTTGCCTATATTACCATGCCAGAGCTCCCTTATGTGACTTTGATTCACTATGTATAACTATCCGTGTGATCGGGCGTTGAATGAGACCGGTCTAAGACATGTTTGTAAGCGCATATATAGTTTTCGATGCGAATGTATGCGCCAACATAGCTGGTACGATGCGTGTAAGATGTATGTATGTATGCAACTTTAAAGGAAGATTAATTGATTGACTAATCAGAAAAAATCATTTTCAGATGTGGTTCCTAAATGAAACAACTCTTATTATTTTGAATTGTCAACAAACTTTCATCGCATTGGGAATCGAGGGCGCCGAACGGTGGCAGCCAGTTTATCAATATCCCATACCAGTCTTGGTAAGTCTCGGATTTTGTCCGTGTAGTTACCCACAATACAACCACTGCCTATTTGCGATGCATGCGTGAGCTATGGTGCGGCATATATTTGCATACTTACAATATTTGCATTAAGTAACACATTTCTAATCAATTTCATATACTTGAAAAGCAATAATAATATAAATAATAATGATGATGATGATGCTTTATCGCGTTGAGCTTAATATATCATTTGCGCAAGCGTGACACTTTGTACAACAAATTTAGAAAAGAAAATTGCATGATGAGAGATTTCTCGGACAAATTATTGACACAATTCTACTATTATTCATGTTTTTGGTCCAACACGTTCGAGAACGGTCAACATAGAGACACGAAAATGTATAATATGGCGAAGACCGTGTGGTCTCAAGGCGAAGACAGTTTGGTCTCAAGGCGAAGACAGTGTGGTCTCAAGGCGAAGACAGTGTGGTCTCAAGATTTCCAATGCCTGCTAGAGTCCGAGCGCAACTATGATGATGAAAGGAGGTGAAGATACAACCGCTCTTTTATTCGGCCAGAATCTTAGATTTGAGCTTCATCGAGTGATAGCCTAGTGCTGTTTACCTATTGAGCCTTTGCTGGCTTCTTACGTGTGACCTTCCAAAAAATTCTTTGCAGGAAGTACCGTACGACGAGGAAACCGATACCTTGACGGCGGACTTGCATAAATCTACAATGTTTATGCATGCTCAAGATGACAATATCATTTACACAGTGAATTTTGACGCGCGGGCCTACGAGAAAACGGCGAGAAAGGTTATATTAGTGGAAGATTCAATGTTTTAACTTTAGTGGAACCTACGCCGTCTTCGGCCGGCGCGTGAAAACGCTAAGATTAAGGAAAAAAAAGTATATAAACCCATCAGTTTACAAAACTGACCGGCTTATCTGAAACTGGGGCGGAGGAGAAGTTCTTTTTCACCAGAATACTCCTTTCAATGATATTTAAACGACATCTATTATGAAGCATTTACTAGCTTTGGAAATTTTCAATGGCAACGAGTATTAGGACTGTTATCAAAAAGAGTTGTCAGCGTCATTGAAGAGCGACACTTTTGTAATATTTACGTTGTGAAAAGAGTCAGAATGTCCGGGCGTGGCATAATGGTAATGTGTTCGACTATTGTGCGAAGAGTCCCGAGTTCGACTCCCACCCCGGACAGATCCACCCAAACCAAGGGGTTAAGAAATGTTGGTAGGGCTCATGCACGAATCTTACTCTCCCAACTGCTGCTATTCATATTAGCAATGATCTAGCTGGCAGCCACTGGTTCTACCAGGATAGGTCTGTCCTGCATCAGGGGAGCGTGCCGCGAATCGGGAACAAGCGCGAGGAAGATAATGAAAAGTCAGAAAAATGAGAAAGGATCGGTATCTCCACTTGAAATCGTACATCATTACCGGAAACGAAATTGAATGTGGATAAATAAGAGAAACATAGAAAGGCGGAGGTTATCAACGCGCTACTAGTCTTTACCTGAGTTGCATATTATCTTTCTCGTGCTTATTTCCGCTTTGATCAAAATGACCGCCTGCTTGGATTGCAATACAGGCCTAACCTGTGACCGTATCCACCAATATTGCAAGAAGGCCTAGCGCGAAAAGCTTCCCGCAAAAAGCAAAAACACTACCCACGGAGGCGCCGGAAGTTATCCCTTCCTGAGCCTTCCCGCGGGAAGCCAGTTTGCTGGCGCATTCGTAGTGCTTTCAGCGGGAAGTAATTTTTTCCTTCAACTTTCAAAGCTATGAAAAGTTTGCTGGCGCATTCGAAGTGCTTTCAGCGGAAAGTAATTTTTTTCCTTCAACTTTCAAAGCTCTGAAAAGTTTAATTAGATCTTCTTTCTCTTTTCTCCTTTTTTTCTCTCTCACCTTGTCTCTATAATAACTCTTCAGTAGTTTACATGTTTTTACAATTTATAAGTACAAGAGAGATAGATAACAAAGATGAATAACATTGGCAAAGTATAATAAAAAGTAGCAACTGGGCTACTAATAATCAAAGATAGTCAAGCTCCCGCGGCATTGGTGGATACGGCCCCTGATAGAACCCGCGTCAGTCCTTAGGTATGAGCTAATGTGTACATCATCACTGGAGAGTGATATCCATGCAAGAATTAATAATGATTTTTTACCCCTTTGGTTTGAGAGAAGGGAGTCGAACTTGGTACAATTCGCAACATCCGCATACTTTCAGCTGACCTATTGGCCTATGTCTGCTCCACCGACTAACCTTTTAGTGAGCAGCATCGACGATGTAGTGTACATCGTTAATCCGTATCGTTTAGTAGACAATCCGTCAGACTTTACATGTGGTGCAAGAGGTAAATATTCAGTTTTTTTTCTAATAACATCGTTCATTGAAATAGCGGACGGCAATTTCGCCGGGTCTCATCATCAATCCCGGCAAGTTGTGGGATACTTATAGTCAGGGGTTTTTTAATGTGCAAGAAATTGTGGGATACTTATAGTCAGGGGTTTTTTAATGTGCAAGAAATTGTGGGATACTTATAGTCAGGGGTTTTTTAATGTGCAAGAAATTGTGGGATACTTATAGTCAGGGGTTTTTTAATGTGCAAGAAATTGTGGGATACTTATAGTCAGGGGTTTTTTAATGTGCAAGAAATTGTGGGATACTTATAGTCAGGGGTTTTTTAATGTGCAAGAAATTGTGGGATACTTATAGTCAGGGGTTTTTTAATGTGCAAGAAATTGTGGGATACTTATAGTCAGGGGTTTTTTAATGTGCAAGAAATTGTGGGATACTTATAGTCAGGGGTTTTTTAATGTGCAAGAAATTGTGGGATACTTATAGTCAGGGGTTTTTTAATGTGCAAGAAAAAGGTACAGACGCCCACCGAAGGCGGAATATTTTCTTTTTACTTAAGGGTCCCCCTTATGATAAACAAAAAAACAGAGGCCCGCGCAAATTTTTTTTCGTTTTACATAAGGGTCCCCCTTATGATTTGGAAAAACAGAGGCCCGCCGCCAGAAGGTCTGACATGACTATTTAACCCCTGGTTATAGTCCCATTTTTTCGGTAATATTCAAATTTACGTGACTGGAAAATCAGAAGTAATAGACCTCATTATTGCGTTTTTGGATAGCATGGATTTGAAGAACAAGAAGAAAAGAAACAGATTTCTATTATTTTTTGCAATGTTGTTGTTGTTGTTACCGGCAAGCATACCGCATCGAAGACTTGATTATGAACACTCTCTTTAATGAGAGAAGTTCTCGTGTTCTTCGGACAAGATGCGTCCGGAGAAGGGTTTTGATGTCCTTTGCAGTCCTGAGACTGTCATGCTGCACCTTGTGAAGGCGGACATCGTTGTAGCAACCTGGTCATGCTATAGGCCTTGTGAGTGGGTGGTCAAGCCGGCCTAGCATCGTTTTTGGTGGGAGTAGAGACGTCTCGCCTGTCGTTGACCGGAGATAGGCAAGAGGTTATTTGACTGGCGCCTCGACTCGCCATTGAAAAGTATAGCGGAGTATCGGCTGATGTTTTGTCCGGTGGCATGCCTAGGCCGGTCCGGCATCGCCCTCCTTTGACGAGCTATACTACCCAGTTTTGGTCCGCGGCGGGATTTCTCCCGCTACCTCCCAGCACGAATTCTTGGTAGGGAGGCGTCCCTCTATCCGCCACTTGAGGTCGCGCTCGATTCAGGACTGGATGTTCCGGCTCCATTCGTGACAGGCTCTTAAGGCTGTAGAGTCACGAATGGCCACTTTTGCCAGTGTGTTTCGAGATTTTTTTCCCATCATTCGACTCCATTCCGGTTTAAACCAAGTTTCTCAACATGGCACCCTAATTCCACTGATTAGTTTAGAGTAAAGTCCGGGCGTGGCCTAATGGTATTGTGTTCGACTATTGTGCAAAGAGTCCCGAGTTCGATTCCCACAGATCCACCCAAACTAAGGGGTTAAGAAGTTTTAGTAGTGCTCGTGCACGAATCTGACTCTCCCCACTGCTGCTGTTCACACAAGCAGTGATGTAGCAGGCAGCCACTGGTTCTACCAGGATAGGTCTGTCCTGCATCTCAGGGGAACGCTTACCTTGCCGCAAGGCGGGAACAAGCGCGAGGAAGATTATTATTTTTAGTATAAAGTAATTTACTTCATCCATCGTCTTCTAACAGAAATTCGATTTAGCAACTACCTTTAACAAAACAATGGGTAATCAACAAAATATTTATTTTTTTAAACAAATATGTTTCAGTAAATGGTGGTTAATTTTTCGTTTGATAATCAGTGAATACTAGAAAACTCTGTGATCTATTTTGTTGCCCTGTGGTGGAAACGAACTAATTAGTGCTATTTGATGGACGAATTAGATTGAATTTGGTACTGCACAAAATATTAAAGGTCACTCAAGCGAGAAAAAAACGCCTGGGTTTCTCTTTCGACTTTTCCGATTGAATTGCCATTCATTAAATTGTCTCGTCAACCTAAAACCGAAATATGTAGATTCGAAAAGTTTGATCAACGATTCATCGAGTAATGTAGCGGTAGAATTCAACTTTTCACTTTCTCAACGTAATCTCTGCTTAGTGTTCTCCTTTAACGCTCCAATGTCTCACCACGAATTGCCGTGAGAATGAGAATGGACTAAGGTATTTCTATATTCAAGTCCAACAGTAAAAGTTATGATATAAAAATACTGTAGTCCATTTTCATTCTCACGGCAATTCGTGCTGAGACATTGGAGCCTTCAACGAGAACACTTAGCAGAGATTACGTTGAGAAAGTGAAAAGTTGAATTCTAACGCTCCATAAGACAATCTTCACTCAATGTGCTGGTTTCTTACTTTTCTAGTTTTTCAGTTGAAGTAAAAAGCGACAAATTTCTTCAAAAACCCGAAATGGAACAAGAAATCAGCAAGATTGTTATTATCGTTTTATCATATGGGGTTATTTTTTATCCATTTGTACATTTTATCGTTTATCAGTGACAGGAGATTTAATGTCAGAGTCAAACTTCAATGCTCTCTACCTAAACGTCTAAACCGTAAAAAGATAGTGATAACTTTAAATCAATACCTCAAAACGTGCGTATCACAATGTGCTGCAATATCGAGTCTCATTAACCTTAATGCAATGATTCGAGCGATGAGCTCAAGTCCATAAACATTTTTTTCTAAAAGATCCGTATCAAGGTGCCTAATAGAAGTTAGGGTGATTTATCATGCCTAATAGTATTTGCTCCTAGGATTGAGGATTAAAGATATCAGGTAATGAAAGGTTATGGAGAAATAGAAAATTGCAAATATAATACAGTTTAACTTTCCGATAGTTAAACGTGGCAAAAGTTTGCAGTGTAACCAATCGCCGTACACCGTTGTTCCTCCGGTAATCTACAAGAATTTTGTCGTTGGAGTATCTCTTTCACGTGCATGGATATTCAACTTGGATTCTGGCATAGGAAGATTCATAGAGGTCAACATCTTCATGCCGTTGTTACTGACCTTCGTGAGATAAGCGTTCAGATCAGAAAGTCTAATTATATGAGGGAATGGCACGCTTTGGTAGAAGACCGAGATAGTGCAATGAAAAATGATGGAAAAATGTCCTACGATACTAAAATTCGTATTATTAGCTTCCCAGGGGAGCGCATAAAGTTTATTTGCAGTCCGAGTTGAATGAAAGACCTGATTAATTATTTATAACGTATAGGGGAGTTGATTCATCCATTTATTGTTTATACATTTATTCATTCACAAATGATATTAAAACAATAATGAATGGATGGAAATTCTCGTCAGTGGCGGTGTATGTGAGCGAACGGTCGCTTGAACATTTATTAGTTTTGATAACGATGCGCACAGTGAAAAATGGTTTCTCGAAGTTCGCGGCAGCCATTTTGGGAAAAGAATGGAGATGAAATGCTCAACAATGAACACCATCAAATGGTGACATACTGAGTATGAAGACATTAAAAAAACAATGGAACAATGAGACGAGCGTGGACCCAAATGAGCATCATCTTGTAAGAGGGTCAGTCCGGAATTTATGTATTTTCTGTTTGCAGATAACCTACCCTTTCTCGAGATTCCACGCTCCGAACTACGTTTCTATTGCGGTTGGCTCTGATGTGATAAGGCTGATCAGATAAGGCTTATGCTCTCTCTCTCTCTCTCTCTCTCTCTCTCTCTCTCTCTCTCTCTCTCTCTCTCTCTCTCTCTCTCTCTATACGAAGGACTCCTCTATGTGACCCCCTACCGGCCCTTTCCGAATTCACCCTTGCGATAAAGTATTATTATTCTTAGGATGATAAATATTTAGTGCTTTCACGAATCTCTAATTCACACCAATTCGAGCTGAAACACTACTGTTACACTTTTCCTCATTACTTGTATATGAATGAGTGTACTGCTGCTTTACACAGTAGAAGTGATCCAGGAAGCCCCGCCACTGGTTCTACCAGGTTGAGTCTGTCCCATCTCGAAAAAACGTGCGAGGAAGGAAGATTGATATACGTCACATCTGTTCAGATCAACTCCAAGGGTCGCGTATTTTTACTCTCGAAGAAGGCCGAACAAATCGCGAATGACCCAGAACGCAAAAGGTATTTTTTGTGGTTTTTCTGATTACTTGCTCCATTATTTGTGAATTAATTCGCCTTAGTAAGTCGGCTACTTTTGCGAACTCTGACGGAAGGGCCTAAAAATGAATTTAGCTTCTTTCGCCAAGCCTGAACCCAATTCTGGAATCTCGGTGCTTAGGAATCTTGTACCGGGAAAACTAAGTCCTCGCTAAGGAACAATTTTCGATGGAAGAAAATACATTAGCGTCGTTCTGTGTAGATTGTCCGTCTCCATCTTTGAAAATGTGGTTCATCTTCCTCTATAACTAAAGTTTTTTGCTTAATGACACACATTATCAGAGGTCGGATGTGTCATAATGAAATTGTGCGCAAACTATTTGGCGAAAAAAATCGACTTCAATCCCGCAAAGATCAATCGTAAGGAATTGAGAAATGCCTGTATTTATTCTATTAGATCTCTACCCACTGCTCATAGAAATTCTAGCAATGACCAGAAAACCAGCCCCTGGTTAAAATAGGTTTGGTTTGCATATCATATCAGAAGAGCGCTTCTCCCGTCACGAGGCAGAAATTCATATGCGCGAAGAAGATAAGTCTCATTCAATATTAACAGATATGAACCAAGTCTGCGGAGTTTCCATCTCTCGCTACCTCCGTTGAGGGAGCTTGCCCTCTACATGGTTTTAAGTCAACTCCCAGAAAGTGAGTTTTTTTGAAAAAGATACTTAAGCTAAGTTCGGTCCCAGCCGAGTGCCAGATTTTTGCCCGTGCGATGAATTTCATACACTAATTGTTTGACGCATCGACAAAAAATTATCCATTTGCAAGGATTTGATGAAACTGCATCACACATTTGAAGTGCAGGAGAAACTCGAGATGATACTAGATAACGGAAAAAAGGGGCTTCGAGATGTTTATCAACAACTTGATTACATTCGTGATTCTCGTGAGAATGATATCTTTTGTATTATTCTGAAACGCGCATGAGATTTTGGGGCGATGTGCCGAAAATTGGTATATTTTGTGTTTGATACTCCACTCACATGACTTTCTTTGCTTGACTGATATCATTGGCACATTTGACTTAGATGAATAAAAATTGATGACATTGAATATGCGGTAAATTCGAGTAAGCTTCGCTCACGCAAAAAACATTGTTACTATAAAGTATTAGCCTGGGCGGCATCAAACTCTGTCGTCTTTCTGGGAAATGGAGCTTGGTAGCCGTTGGATTACCCACTGCTGACCGATGCCATAGTGATAAATTGAAATAGGAAGTTTTAAAGTATTCTGTCTTCTTGAATCACTATAATAAAGAATTAAACCGTGGATGCGTTTTAAAATTTGCTTTTTCAAGTTTAATTTTAGTTTTTCATAAGCTAACAAATGTCCCAGATTGTGTACGTCGCGTGATGGAAGATGAGCTGACCACTGCCCTTGACGTCATTCGATTCGTTTACATGCCAGATCGGCGTTTTTACTAACTCTCGGTTTTCGCTCAATCTATATACTAAAAACATTTTAAAATCTGAATGTTTAAGAAAGCGAGAGTTCTCAAAAATAATGGCAGAATGTGGCAAATCATTCATTTATAAATAAATTATTTGTTACATTCTGCCACTATTTTTGATACCTCTTACGTTATGAGTGATATTATCATGTTATAGATTAATTTTTATTGGTTATAATATTCGGCGTCTTAAAATTTCTTTGAGTGTTTGTTTGTCAAACAATTCAACGACAAGTTTGAATGCCTCCTACCTCAAAAATTTATTTAATTATTATGTTACGTTTAATTATCCAACTTCTATTCATACATTGCAAGACTTTTTAAGCTAAAATTATAATCAATGAACAAAAATTCCGAATTGAAAACTAATTATGAAACTGATGAATGACATTTATTAATGTTTAAATTGTATTGTGTCGATCACAAAGTTACTCGAACCTTTTTATCAAAAAGTGCCTAGAAATTTTTAATCAAGTCAATGAAGAACTTTTCAATGAAACCATTTGTGATAAGTTTGTTCGAAAGATTGTATCGATTATTGCATGAAATATCTTCCGCCATTCAAAATGCTCGAGAAAAAACGTGTATTCGTCTCACATACATATAGGTTTTTTATTATTATATAGCTTCCGGTGGGAAGATACATTAAATAAAAATAACCTTTCAAAACGCACTTCTTTTGGAATGGAAAATAACAGTGCAAGTGAAAAGTGAACCACTGTCAATAAATGGGTAGGACACGGTGATGGCAAAAGTGCAGATGAGCTATTCATATAAACACATTTAAATGATGGAAGAATTGTCCGGGTTATGTGAGCGTGCGCTGACTAAAGTGCGGAGGGTCTTAAGGGTCTAACTAACGAGGGTCTTAAGGGTCTAACTAACGAGGGTCTTAAGGGTCTAACTAACGAGGGTTTACAGTTCGGAATTCACTCAATGATTATCCAGTCTGAAAATTATCTGAGAATTTTTTGTTCAAACAAAGTCGAGAAAACGAAAAACTTTTTTTCGAATTTTTCGACTGTTTTTTTCAACACGGTCGAAAAACCTTTTTTCCGAAAAATGTCGGAAAAAACGAAAAATGTGCAACCCTGGTTACGACGAAGCGAACTATATATATATTAACTAACGCATAACGCATTAAAAATTACCTCCAGTTTCGGACCGCACTTGATCTGACAGTTTATACTGTGATGCTGGTGTCGCTTCAAGAACAAGCTTCGTACAATTTGGTTGGTGTGCAACGCACGTGCGTGCCATCTACGTATCCTGCAACACCACGAATGATGAATAAACTATATTTCCAGTAGTGAATGTATTTGCTATTTCTTTTGGATCTCGTTACACAAATAGGAGATTCGAATGCGTTTCTTCAGAGGCATGGTTTTGATCTCTTCTCCTGAATCAAGTACTTCCTAGCTATTGGATAGTCAGCTTTTTTTACGCTCCAGTGGGAGAACGAGACAGTCACAATAATTTTCCATATTAATAACAATAGTTTATAGCATTGTGTTATTTCCTCAACACGGAAAAACCGGATGTTTGCTCTGTTCTCTACTGTATATTTTTAGTTCTTTAAAGTATGATGAGGTTTTTTTAATCCGCGCTAACGACATGGGCTAAACGTACCGTATTCGGCCAACTGTGGTCGGCGATGCTCATGAACCCCATTTATCAGTGCCATGTGACAAGTCTTCTGCCACGTTTAGGGATCTTTTTTGTCACTGTTAGATTCATTCTTGGACCAGAATGAATTATGATAAGATAATCTTCTACTTGTGTCTCGAATCTTAACAAAGCCTTGGGAAGTGTCGACTGATGTTTCTTTCATCCGGTGGCTTGTGAATCCTCATCAAAGAGCCAAGCAAAGAATCAGTCAAGGTGCTTCGAGCAGTTTCGAAAAGCCTCGAAGTGATTTCGTAGACGATTTCGTTGCCAATCACTTGAATTCTCTGTCTCTGGGAAGTTTTGCCTTTTGATTTGAAAAAATGTGTTAAAGCATATGAAATTTGCACGTTTTCGGACCTGCAAAAGTTTTATATTCCGAGGATCAAATCAAGCTTAATTTATGCTAACATAAAAAAATTCTGAGCAAATTTTTTTTCAAACGAGCTTTTTATTTGAAAAATGGAACATGAAATTATTTGAAAATTAAAACATGAAATCTACAGAAAAATCAACCAGTTTTACAGTGAAGTATAGTGACACTGGCTTTGGACAAGATAAGAATAAACTATCACTAGGACTAAAGCTAGGCCTAAGGATGGGATCGAACTCTTTCTTACCGAGAGTAATTGATTTCAGACTAGACTCACAAAGATCTTTTCCGTGAAATAGTTCATACATATGCCGTATTGACCTTACACAACTGCACTGCTTTACGGAACAAAACCTTTTCCCATTTTTTTTTTGTTACTTAAGATCGATCATTTTAAGTTTGATGAAAAAAGAATTTAAATTATATGTAGTGAAAGAGTTGCACTTGTTAAGAATTGTTCTCTAATTTAACTCTGAGACCGATCAAATTCATAATTGGCTACCCTTTTCTTCAATCTACCCTTTTCTTCAATCATAGGTCACCAAGAGGTACAAAAAAACCCCCGGCCACCGCCTCAAAAGGAAAAAAAAACAGTTTTTCTATGATTACATTCAATTTAAAGAGAAAAAAGTCAAAAACTTGCTGAAGAATTTCCTTTCAATAACGCTCCGTTGCTAACTGAATTTTTTTCTCATTACTTACCTTGAAATTAAATCTTAGAAAATACGTAAAATAAGGAATCAACTTCATACAAAAAACATTTTTATCGCTCGGCCCCCCGCCCACGAAAACTTTTTGGACACACCTAGGTCTCCAATCACCTTTTTTTCAGAAACAAAGCTGTTTATGTTATAAATATCGTCTTGATGACTGAATAAGTTTGAAATGAGAAAAATAGTTTGAATTATGGAGAGTTTTTTTTAATATAGTTTATTTTAATGTAGTTTATTTTTTATAGTTTATTTTAAACATCGCTTTCTGTATCAACGCAAACCGAGAAAATACATATACGTTTGTCTTACTTTTTATTTTTTGTCGTATTGTATTTTTCGTATTTTTTTCAAGAAAAAAGCTGCTCAATTCAACGACTTTTTTCAGAATGATTGAATATGACCCGGCCTACTTCAGCATCCCACACTCTTATTATCATCCTTTTCTCGAAGATTTTGAGCATCCTGGGTGGATAAACGCCTCGGCTTCTCATGGCTCCTTTTTCGTGAATTTTGAGACGGATTCATTGCGATGTCAGTTCATTCAATGATTATCTCCGTAAACAGTGTTTGGAATTAAGCTACTCCAATTCAGTGATATCATTGGAAAGTCGTTCGAGTTAAACATAGCAAACTGAAAATAACGAGAAACTCTTTCATATTCTATCGTGTCGAAAATGGAATTCTTTTATTTCGTAGCGACAAGGAAAAATCTACTTTCATGTCACTTTTTGCTTCAACCACTCGACATAAAAAGACCAGACTTTATCACGACTTTTGGTCGTTTTCATCAAACTTTTGGTCGTTTTCATCAAACTTTTGGTCGTTTTCATCAAACTTTTGGTCGTTTTCATCAAACTTTTGGTCGTTTTCATCAAACTTTTGGTCGTTTTCATCAAACTTTTGGTCGTTTTCATCAAACTTTTGGTCGTTTTCATCAAACTTTTGGTCGTTTTCATCAAACTTTTGGTCGTTTTCATCAAACCATGATTGGAAATCCAATCTACTTTCATTCTCTACGTTCTCATTCCTTTTATCAAGGCAATCACATGCAGATTCGTTGGGATCAGAATTACTTCATGTTCCATGACCTGGTGCCTCTTTCTAATTGGATATTTTGGATACAGCGATACAACGCGAGTTTGGATACAGCGATATTTTACTTATCTTTCTAATCTCTCCTGTAAATAAATGGATACAATTTTCCATTGTATCCGATACAGGAGCCGATACAAAAAGTTGCTGTATCGGATACAAATATTTGTTGTGTTTGGGGCAATTTTCGTTTGCTCGGTCAATTTTCTTCATATTTTGTTTTTTCTTCATTTTTTTCTCTTCATATTTTGTTTTTTCTTCATATATTTTTCTTTTTTTTAAAAGTTTTTTCTTCATATTTTTTTCTTCTTTTTTCTTCTTCTTATTTTGTTTTTTTCTCCATTTTTTCTTCTCTTTTTTCGTTTTTTTCTTCATATTTTGCCACTTCCAGTTTTTTTTTTTCATATTTTGCCACCTTCAGTTTTTCCTTCATTTTTTTTTGCCACCAAACATTATGCAAATACTTGAAGTCTTTTTTTAAAAATTGTACATTAATAGTATACATGATTGAAATTATGATAATAACATAGAGGGGTTAGTGCAGTTTAACTGGTAAGATTTTCCGGCTATACTAGGCTTTAGATTTCACCTTTTTCTGTTCTTTGTATATTACGTGACCTAAGTAAGCGATTTAGGCTTCTAGTTTTTCCACAAAAAACTTTTTCATTCCAAAAAAGTTGTTTTTTCACAAACTTTTTTGACTTTCTGTTGTTTTTTGGACCCTATACATTTTTTGGACCCTATACGTACTACTTGAAGGAATTTTAAGGAAACGGTTTTCACCAACTAAACCGTAATGATCTCATCAGCGTAATGGTCATAACTTGCATCCGCCAACCACCTTCAATTAAAAAAAATTCTTTTAAAGAAAAACTTGCAATAATAATACTTTGAAGTTATAAAAATATTACAATACTTATATGAATATACAATTGCCAAAATTATTATGTTTTCAATTATGTATGATATTAATGGACAAAGGAAAAACGAAATCAAATAATTGAAAAAATTTTGGTAAAAAAAAGAAAGAAAAAATGGAGATGACAAAATATGAAGAAGAAAAAACAAAATATAAAGAAGAAAAAAACAAAAACATAAAGAAAAAACATTGTAAATGCGTGCTGTATCCATCTTTACAGCAGCCTCTAGAATTGTAAATTTGTATCCGTTTCCTGTAAAGATTCGATTTTTTTGCTGTAAACTGTAAAAGATTAGAGAGAGAACCTTTACAGGGATACAGGTGCTCTTCACAAAATATCGCTGTATCCATTTGTATAGCTGTATCGCTGTATCGAAAGATTAGAAAGACAATATTGTATCGCTGTATCGCTGTATCCAAAATATCCAATTAGAAAGAGGCCCCAGGGGTTGAATAGTTATCGGTGCAGCTATGTTGGCGCATACATGTTCGCGTCGAGAATGATCTACATTCTCTTCTTCTTACGTTCTATTTTACTTTTTCTCTACTTCACTGTTAACTCTTTTTGCTTTTCCATATCATTTTTCCAACTTGATCGGTGCGTACAAACATGTATTTGACCGTTTTCATTTAACGCCTCTCCATGACATAGTTGACCGAGCGCTGAGCTTGAACTTGAGTGTTGAGATTCAGAACTTTTTTTGAAAGTTACTTGTTTATTTACAGTGCAAATATAGGCACTTGTCTGGTTCGACGTAGGCTTCTCCCCCCTGCATTTTGCTGCACGGTGTTGCTCCTGTTCTCTCTCATTTTTCTCTCTCTCTAATCCCTCTCCGTGTTATTTTTAAATTAAAATACGCTTAGGCTTAGTAATAGTTTACGCGGCTCTTGTTGTTTTTTTCTTGCCCAGCGGGTTGTCTTCCTCCACGTGACACAGAAGAAAGTAGTCGAAGCTCTCGACATTCCACTGTTGCTAAATCTCTCTCTCTCTCTTCTCTCTCTCTCTCTCTCTCTCTCTCTCTCTCTTATTC
>OZ057407.1:31260000-31412000 GCA_964056735.1 Allodiplogaster pararmata
TACTCAGTATTCAGACCGCAAAGGTTCATTAATAAGGCGGTTTGCAACGCTTGTTCCAAACCTGCCTTCATTTCCCGCGTTGATTTTACCATCACATTCAAACTGTGTAATTCTTGTATTTTTCGAGAATGCTTGTATGCTATCGGTAATTTACTACAACATCGTTGTCAAGAAATTTAGTGATAGGATGAAATTTAAAATGGACAGGGACACACCGTCAAATACTCGCCTGCTTTGTTTAGTTTTCTTTTTTCACATAAAAAATGTGAGAAAGTGATGTTCAACAGTTAATATCTTCACAGTATAATCTAATCTCGAATCTTTTCTATTAAACGAGGGTACTATGGCATTAAAATGACATTGTAGTTGGTTCTGGTGGTTAGGAAAAGCTTTTGCTCCGGGGAATTCCTGGCTCATCTTGTTTTACTTTCGATTTCACCGTTGATAATTTGTAACTTTATGTAGATGGAATATAATATTGTGTTGTAACTGCAAAACATAATACAAATCACTCGATGAACTCAGTTGATAACGAACTAATTCAGCTTTAAAGCAATTTTCAACTTTTGTTTCTTCTTCTTTTTCTTTTTTTTACAAACGTAGAACATATACGATTGCCTGTTCCGAAAACTCCATCATTTTAATAGAGTTATATGATGAATTTACCGCAAAGTTGTAGATGTTCGAGTTTGACACTAAAATAAACTCATGACCTGCTTTTTTCATTGACTGACTTCTCTGATGATAATGAATAAAAATATTAATTCGATAGTACCCGACCAAAGTACACGTATTCTCTTGCGATCCCCCCCTCTTACGGAGACGTTTTAAAAATACTCTAGCCGGTCCTCTTCCTGAAATTTCTCGGACCATCTATATAGGGGGCACTATCTTGTCCTAACTTTAGATGTAACTGGTTACAGACGTTCTGACTGAATTTGAGGGGGCCTTCATCTGATTATTACTCTTATCCTAATGTTTTCCGACTTAGTTTTTTATTGAGACATACTAAATAATCTGAATTAATTCACCTAAATAGGGGGATGCCTCTCCATCTTTCTAATATAATTGATCGCTTCGGGTAATTTGCATGTCTAAATTAATTTTATCGTATTACAATGTTATGGGTTGAGTCTATTCAACTTTCATTTAAGCTGTTTTATGAATTTCCCCCCGTATTTTTTTGTAGAGGTTAAAAACAACTCATTGATGCTTCAGATGTTCACTATGAAGGGTTTCATAACCTACTAGACCATAGCTTAATCCTGTGTGAAGCGATTCTATCCATATTCCATAAGTAACTACACTGAGGAACTCAGTCCGGTCCATCCAAAAAAGTCCGGTCTACCCAAAGAACGTTTATTTTACCTGTCTAATTGTTCAACAATTCATTTTGCTGCTGACTTTTATGTTCAATTCACTCTGTTTACTTATGTATTCGACGACTTGGAATAAACGTTGGAATATCGACTATTGTTTTACCGATTTTTAAAAGCCGAGTTTCAATGCTGTTTATTTCATAGTAAAAAATAATACATGTTACTCTTTCAACAATGTCAATATGAAGTTGTTAGTTCATTTCATCATTAATCCATTCGTTTATTCAGACAGTTCTACTTTTAAAGTCCAACAAGGTTTGATTTGGTTGCCTTTGGTCGCGATACCCTTCCTCTCGAGTACTTTTCTTTCGACAGAACCGGATAGCTTATATTGAATCTCGATTGTTAGTTCATTTGATTCTTCATGGATTTTCTAATATTCGCTAGATCAAAAAGTACTTCATTCACAATACGCTAGTTGTTAGTTAATTTGATCATTAATCCATTCGCTTACTCTGTCATTCATTTCTTTATTCATTACATTACATTAATATATGGTTTATTCTTTTTTTGTGTGTTTATTCCCGATGTGTCTTACCAGATTAAGAAACAAGAATTCTACTTTTCCGGACGGTATCCCAAATAATTTCCTCAAGGGACAGCTTTAGCTATTTCAGTACCATTTTCAATGATTTTCAATAGTTTTCTACTGCATGGATGCTCGCCTTATGGTGAGCGTCCTACATTAAACTTGTCTATGAAAAGAAAGGAAGCATACATGAACCTCTGAATTACAGACCTATTTCTCTTGCATCTGGCATCTGCAAAGTGTTTGAAAGAATATTATGCGCATCTCTCACAATTTACTTAACAGAATTCAATCTTCTCTCTTCTTCCCAGCACGGTTTCACACCTAAACGGTCTTGCTCTTCTGCATTATGATCATCCTTGTCTGACTTTCACAGAGCTTTCAAAAAAGGTTCCTACAATATCTCTTCTGTATTCCTGGATTTCACAAAAGCTTCCGACATCATTCCCCATGACCTCTTACTAACCAAACTAGGTAGTTTTGGAATTGGTGGGTGTGCCTTCGAATGGATAAAGTAATTTTTAAACGAACCGGACCCGATCAGTTATGATCAACCAATCATTTTCTCAGTGTTAAACTCGGCGAACCCCAAGGTAGTGTATTATGGGGTCTCTTCTCTTTTATTTTATACATAAATGGCTTGCCTGCCTACCTCTCAAAAGGAGCTCACTGTATACTTTTTGCAGATGACGCGAAAATCTACATTGAAAATGACTTTGGTCCACTTCAGAAGGCAATAGACGCTTTGCATGAATGGTCCTGTGTTTGGGGTTTGAGTATATCTCATTTAAAAACGGTCTTTATGTCTATAGAAGCCTCGCATCCACCTTATTGTCTTACTCTCTCCAGTATATCAATACCTACATATATGATAATTTTTTAACTTACTAACTTTATGAAGTCGGGATTGATTCAATTGTTATGATTTTTAACTCGCTCATTGATGAAGTGCTGATTGAATACATTGTTAGAACAATTTTTCATCCAAGTTATGAAGTTGTGATTGAATACATTATTGTTTAACTTTCTAATTTATGAACTGGGGGTTGAATATATTGTTGGAAGAATTTTTTTTAAAACTTACTTATTTATTAAGCGGCGAATGAATACATTGTTAGAATAATTTTTCAACTAACTAAGTTATGAAGTTGTGACTGAATACAGTATTGTAAGAATTCAGCTAACTAAGTTATGAAGTTGTGATTGAGTACATTATTGTAAAAACTTTTAACTCACTAGTTTATGAAGTAGGGAATGAACACATTGATATACTAATTTTTAACTAACTAGTTTATGAAGTGGGGATTAAATACATTGTTGTAAGAATTTTTTTAAATTGCTGGTTCATGGAGTTGTGGATGAATAGATTGTTGTAAGATTTTTTTTAAATTGCCAGTTTATGAAGTTTTGAATGAATACATTGTTAGAATATATTTTTTAAAATGTACTTATTTATGAAGTGTACAATGTTAGAATAATTTTTCAACTAACTAAGTTATGAAGTTGTGACTGAATGCATTATTGTGAGAATTTTACTTACTTATTTATGAAGTGGTGATTGAATACATTGTTAGAATAATTTTTTTTTTTTAGCTTGCTAGTTTGTGAAGTGGGGAATAAATACATTGTTATATTAATTTTTAACTAACTAGTTTATGAAGTTGGGATTGAAATCATTGTTATAATAATTTCTAACTTACTTGTTTATGAAGTGTTGATTGAATATATTGTTAGAATAATTTTTCAACTAACCAATAATGAAGTGGTGATTAAATACATTGTTATAATATATTTTTTTAAAACTTACTAATTTATGAAGTGATGTTTGAATACATTGTTGTGAGAATTTTTTAAACTTACTAGTTTATGAAGTTGTGAATTTTACATTATTAGAAAATTTTTTCAACTACCTAAGTTATGAAGTAGAGATTGAATACATTGTTATAATAAATTTTTTAACTTATTAATTTATGAAGTGATAATTTAATACATTGTTGTGAGAATTTTTTAACGAGCTAGTTTATGAAGTTGTGATTGAATACATTATTAGATTTTTTTTTCAACTACCAAAGTTATGAAGTTGAGATTGAATACATTGTTATAAAAAATGTTTAACTTACTAGTTTGTGAAGTGTTGATTGAATACATTGTTGTAAGAATTTTTTAAATTGCTAGTTTATGAAGTTGTGATTGATTACATTGTTATAATAATTTCTAACTTACTTATTTATGAAGTGGCAGTTGAATACATTGTTATAATAAAATTTTCAGCTAACTAGTTTTTGAAGTGGTACTTGAATACATTGTTATGATAAAATTTTCAACTAACTAGTTTATGAAGTGGTGATTAAATACAGTGTTTTAATTTTTTATTTATTTACTACTTTAAGAAGTAGTGATTAAATACGTAGTTATAAAAACTTTTTAACTAACTAATACATGAAATGGAGATTAAAAACATTGGTATAATAGTTTCTTTTAAAACTATGTATCGATCTACTTCCATGTCCTACATGGATATTCACAAACCGAAAGAGAACTGTTGTGATACTTTTTCAATACGGTCTTAGAGAATAGCCATAATCTCTGATTGAAGTTGAGAATCCCTGTCAAAAAGCTGCTGAATAGTGCATCTTTTCCTTCATACTTCAGGTTGATTTCTATACTCGCTGTGTTGTTTCCAATGAATTGTTGTTGTTAATATCTGTGCTCATCATCTTACAAATGCGAAACAATACATCATATTGATGTATTTTTACCGCAAAGAGCCTGAGAAATATGGGGAGATTGCTTCCTTCCTTTCTCCTTGATCTTCTCTAGAGATTGTGGACTCGGGGGGATTGGAAACATGATGAGTCATGCCCTAGTACAATGGAAATGCTGAGTGGGGGTGAAAAAACACATTAGGGAAGGTGCATATGCAAGGTTAAAGTCAAAATAGAAATCATAAAGTCATAGAAAATATGGAAGAAAACCTTTTAAAAAATAGTGGTATTTCTGTGAGATTATTAAAAATCATTAAAAAGTAAACTTCAAATCAAAATGTTTATTAACAAAGGGCTTTTATAAGGAAAAAAAAAAGCAACAATTAATTAGTTTTAAAAATGATTATTAAACTAACTTTTTCAGTAATAAAACACTAAGCTATATGTTTATTATTTTGCTTGTTTCTTTTTGTCTTCGATTTGCTTGTTTCTTTTTGTCTTTGAGATGATAAAATGTTGTTGCTAATCTTTGTGTTCTTTGCTCTACAAAGGCAGAAGAATACATGACGTATTCTTTACCGCAAAGAGTGCAAGTTGCGAGAGTAGGAGATGGCTTCCTTCCAAGATCGTATCCATAGATTATGCGTGTATGAAAACGGTGATTATTGGAAACACGTGATAAAAATTCTCAAATAAAAGATTCAAAAATACACATCGGAGAGAGTGTATAAAAAGTATGTCTTTCTGAGAAAGACTGCACTGTAAGAGAAAAACGCTAGAGAGCGTAAAAGAAAATAGCATGTAATATTGAGAGACGCAGATAAAAGCATCGTGGATGGTTATGTTTTTCAAGAGATTCAGAGAAAAAAAATGTCTGACAGAGTATAAAGAGAGAGAGAGAGAGAGAGAGATAAATAGTGTATAATTGTGAGAGAAAGAGAGAGAAAGAGAGAGGGAAAGAGAGGGAGAAAGAGAAAGAAAGAGAGAGAAAGAGAGAGTATAAAGAGAGAGAGAAAGAGAAAGAGAAAGAGAGAGATAAAAAGAGAGAGAGGGAGAGAGAGAGAAAGAGAAAGAGAGAGAGAGAAAAAGAAAGAAATAGTGTATGATTGTGAGAGAAATAGAGAAATAGAGAGAAAGAAAAGGAGAGAAGAGAGAGAGAGAAAGAGAGAGATAAAAAGAGAGAGAGAGATAAAAGAGGGTGAGAAATGAGAGAGAGAGAAAGATAGAGAGAAAGAGAGAGAGATAAAGAAAGAGAGAGAGAGAGAGAGAAAGATAAATAGAGAAATAGAGAGAGATAAAGATCAGCTGGAGTGATTCTTTGCGGTCAGAGAAAAAGTCTCTCAATGTGACACGCCCCTTTAAATCAATCGATGAAAACCGGCCACAGGAGCATCCACCTCACACAGAAGCATTTCGGAATGGAAATTATAAGCCCCCAGGAATGTACATAACTGGAAATACCATCTAGGGCTCGTTGTAGACTTTGACTGCTATTTGAAAATAGTTTGATGTCATCTGCATAGAGAAAGCAGTGGACTTCGGGGTCAATACATTCTATGATGTCGTTTATAAAAATAGAGAAGAATAGGGGACCTAGGCAGCTTCCTTGCGGAACTCCGCTATTATAAACTTTGGGATCGGATAAAACGTGATTGACTGAAGTTATAGAATAACGGCTAGCGAGAAATGATTCTACCAGGCGGAGTAGGCCTGAATTGATACCTATTTTTTCTAATTTGTGTATCAGGAACCTGTGGTTTACTGTATCGAAGGCTCTTGAAAAATCAATCAGACAAATGTCGAACTTGAGCTTCTTGCTATTCAGAAAAAGGTACTGGGAATAGGAGTGAACTAGGGATGTGATAGTGGAACGGCTACGGCGAAAACCGTGCTGGTTGCTGATGAGGATTTGGTTGGATTCGAGATGGTCATAAATGAGGTTGAAAATGAGCTTTTCAAAAACTTTTGACATCGAGCAAACCATTGTGATGGGCCTATAGTTAGAAACTTGAGAATGGGACCCTTTTTTGTGAATTGGGATGATTAATCCCTGTTTCCATGAAGACGGAAAGTGTCCTTGAGTAATGGAATTGCTCATGATTATGGAAAGTGGTATTGCCAAAGAATCCACACAGTGTTTGATGAATATATTCGGTATTTGGTCTGGTGAAGAATTTTGTTTTGGAGGAATCTTTTTCGAAATACTTTGAATATCGAAGGCTGTAATGTATGGATTATAACTGATAGGGTGTAGAGAAGAAATTAGAGGAAGAGGGCCGCTTATCGGAGGGGTTGCAAGCTGTTGAAATATTCGGAGAAGAGGTTTGCTTGTTCTCCTGGATAGGTGTAAGAAATAGAGTTGACTTTGATTGTAGGGATCGAATTCCTACCCTTAATACGGTTGGAGATAGTTTGGAAAAAGGTTCGGTAGTTTTTTGGAAGCTTCAATCTGTTCTCACGTTCGATCTCGAATCTAGTCAGTTCTTTATGGAGCTTTGTTGATGCTTTAGAGGTCAGGGGAGAGAGAATTCCTCTTTTCCTACTTCTTTGAAGGAAACTATACAGGTGACGAATTTTACGAGGGTACTTCATGTGTTTCTTAATGTTTTTCTCACGAGGGATGCTCTTTTCAATAATGGAGAGGATTATGGACGTCAATTCTTGCGTGCATTCATCTACTGTGAGAGTTGAGAACAAAAGGGTCCAATCTATGTTGCATAATTGCGAATTGATGCTATCCCAGTTTGCTTTTTTCCAGTTGAGGAAAAATTGAGTGGAGGGGAGCATGGCTTTTGCATTATTCCTTACTTCAAAGTGAACAGATGCGTGATCGCTAGTCGAGAAAGGGCTTTTGATTTCACAATTGAAAATTATATCTGCATTGCTAAATACATAGTCTAAGGTGTTCTCTAGCCTCGTTGGAGAGAGTACGTATTGGGAGAGATTGTTATCGCATGCGAGATCGAGGAAGGCATGAGAGATAGCGCATGATTTAGGAGCAGTTAGGGAAGCCCAGTCTATCACCAAGCTTGGGAGGTTTAGGTCTCCACAGATTATGGAGGGAAAAGGTATGGAAAGGTTAGACAAAATAAAAGTGCATAGGGACTTACTTTCCTCAATATCGCAACTTGGTGATCGATAAAAGTTCATTACTCTAATTGCGGAGAAAGGAAAAGAAAAAGAGATATTAGGATGTATATCGATAATAACTCCCTCGCAGTGAGGCGAATTGTAGTGAGAAACTAGAGAAGAGGAGATAGTGTTATGTAATAGAATAGCTACGCCTCCTCCCCTATTAGCTAATCGGTCACATCTAAACACCGTAAAAGGCAGACTATCAGTGAGTATGGAGTCGGGGAAGTCGCAATTCATCCAGGTTTCGGACAATAGAACAATCTTATAGTTGGAACAGCGGAGTAAAAAGTATAAATCGTAAAGTTTGTTCATGATAGATCTACAATTGAAAGACAAACATTTAATCAATCTCTTAGAACTCACATCCGTTTTGTCCTATGTGGATGAAGGATCTGTTCTCCTGACAGTTCTCCTACGGGTCACTTTCGCATCTGCAGGGGCGTTAAGAACACGAGGCGGATGAGTACTATGGGTCGTGTGCTGCAACTGAGAACTATTGACGTGTAATGTGGAAGGGAGTGTGGAGGGGGTCCGAAACGGTAAGAGGGGACGTGGTGGATTATATATATTATTCCCTTATACTAGACGAAAAATTGGCTTTAAACGCTACGGTTTCGTTCTTGATACATAACTGATCATTTTGAGCATCAGGGACTCCGTTTTTTGATTTACGCTAACGAGGCCGTACGGAATAGGCTAAAGAGACCATATCAAAAAAACTAGTCATAAATCGTACGTCGATCTGGACAAGTACCCCAATTATACAGAGCAGCCCATGTACTCGGCCACGCGTTAACAAACACGTATCGACGAAGGTTAATCATTAAGGTCCTTTCTTAACTGAATCAGTTTTGAATGGATGGTTTTTTCCTATTTTTTGTTGTGATGTTCAAGGCTCGAACAGAAAATGAAAAAAGGCGCTTGGAAGAAAAAATGGTAATAAAAAATTTAACTACAAATTTGGAATTTTTAGTCTTTTTTCAACTCTGAAACCGATTAGAAGCTATTTCCGCTCGTAAAACTCGCAAAGTTTGAGCCTAAACCGATTTTAACTTTCTTAGCTGGTTGTTGAAACTACAGAGTGAGAACTAGCTACATATTCATTCATTCTTTGTTGCTTGCACAGATTATATTTAACTTCGGTTCGCAATGAGCAAGAACAATAGCGGATATGAATGGACTGTCTTTCTAGTGGAAGTGTGTGGAAGAAAAAGGTTGCTTAACTAGGGGAGTGGGGGGAGATAGAAAATGTAGCATGACTTGCTTGAAATCGTAGTTTGCTTACTCATTTTTCTCGCTTTTTCATGATTTATTACTATTTGGCAGAAGAGTGAATTTGCTCCACTTGTGAATTTTGAGTGTACTCTTATGCGTTCAACCAAGTTAGATCTTAGAGTTTACTAAGCGACTAACTGAGCAAGTTCTGAGCAATTGACTATAACGTTTCAATTATCAGCCAAGAACGTTAAAACAAGTTTAGCCGTAAGCTTCGTGAATTTTATCCCGCTAAACTCGCTTCTGAGGTTTTTCCAGCCTGTCATTTTTGAAAACATTGAAAAGGTGTTTTTCAATTTTTTTTGGAGAGACCCAGGGGTTAAATGGAGCCGCTCAATTTGGGTTTACATGTATCCGCCGCTCAAAGTTTGGACGAAAAAAGAAGAGGGGATGAAGGAAAAGGGTAAGAAAAGAGAGGGAGTTTTTTGTCAATAGTGTGTGTACATGTATCCGCCGACGGGACCGATCACGTCACTATTTAACCCATGGAGAGACCACAATAGTTCACTTTCGCGCTTCTATCTCCACGATTGAACGAGCAAGAGTGTTCAAATTTGTGCATTTATAAGCTCACGTTAATCAAAAAAATTTAAATATCATCCGGTTCGGTTTTTTTTGGAGTGAACGACAGCCCGGAGTTGCTGTGAGAACGCTCTGAAAACTGGACGAAGGTACTTGTCGTCGATTTTCGCTGCATTCTCTCTTTTACATTACACGCTATCGCGCTCTCTCAACCGTTCCCTCAACATTATTCTTTATTCCAGTTGTAATGGTTCAGACATACAACGGATGGTGAGAGATTACAACATGGTAATCAATATTTTAAAATGAACAACAGCCAATAAATGATCAGGATTCTAATTTAAGTACTGGAATAGAAACTTCTTAGCTGACAATGCATTCATATTGAAAAAATAAGAAGGAAGAGAATTCCAATCATTCACAACTCTATTTGTGAAGAATTTCTTGTATCGGTTTGTGCGGCACAAAGGCAACAAAAGCTTCCAATGATGTCCTCTAGTCCTAGTACAGTGAGACATTGGTAAGAAATCTGGGCAAGTGATATCTAATCTTTTAAACACTATTCTATGCAAAGTGAACACATCGTTAATAAGTCTGCGTCTTTGAAGACTTTCACAGCCAAGCCAATTCAGTCTTCCTTCGTAAGATAAACTAATTCCTGCTCTATTAAAAATACGCTTAGTAAATCTTCTTTGGACAGACTCTACTTTCTTACTTAGCGTTAAGTCAATAGTATTCCAGACTTCACTGGAGTACTCCAGGATAGGTCTAACGTAAGTACAAAATAGCTTCATGAGAATTGCAACATTTTTTGTACGAAAAGATCTCAGAATGAGATAAGAAATAGAAAAAGCCTTATTACAGATATGATTAACATGTTCCTTAAAATAGAGATCGTTGGAGATAATTACTCCTAAATCACGAAATGATGAAGTGAACGAAATCGGAGAGGAATTGAGATTAAAGTTGACATCTGGATGATCCCTTCCTATTTGCATAGCAATTGTCTTACTGCTCGAAATAGTAAGTCCCCATTCATCAGACCACTGAGATACTGAATCCAAAGCTGTCTGCAGTAGACCGAAATTGTTAAGCGTGAAAAGCTTAGCGTCGTCAGCTTACAACGTGCAATAAACATATTTCGGTAAAGCACTGGGAAAATCATTTATATAAAGCAAGAAAAGCAATGGACGCAACACAGATCCCTGCGGGACCCCACATCCAACTGAATAGCTACTAGAGAATGAATCGTTAACAACTACACAGTGACTCCTGTTAGAAAGATAAGAAAAAATGAATTTATAAAGACAACCAGATGTGTATACCATAGACAGACAACTTCTGCATTAGACGGTTTAAAGGAACTCTATCAAACGCTTTACTATAGTAAATAAAAACACAAGAAACATGGACAGGAGAAGATACATCGAGTGCTTTGTACCAAACAGACAAGGAAGTCAATAGAGCAGCCGCGACATTAATCTCTAAACGATGAGATCATCGGCGCGATGATTATGAGCGCTCACATGACTTTGAGGTCTAAGATAAGAGCTTCCTGGGTACGAGCTCGGCTGAATTTTTGTTTTAAGACCATTTCAACCACGCGCTTAAAGAATCTGAATTTATCTGCCGTGACATTAATCTCTAAACGATGAGATCATCGCGCCGATGATCTCATCGTTTAGAGATTAATGTCGCGGCAGGACTTTCTAGAACGGAAACCATGTTGGTGATTACTTAAAAGAGCATTGACCTCAAGGTAAGAGTACAATGACGTGCTCAATATTCTCTCAAATACTTTGCTGCAGCAACAAGTCAACGAAATAGGTCGATAGTAGCCGCATCCTCGACGGAACCCTTACGTTTATACAACGGTTTCACGAAAGCCTGCCGCCAAATATGAATACAATTTCCATGAAGAAGAAAACTATTGAAGAGAATTGAAAGAGGTGTAGCTATAGCTTGGGCCGATCCTTTCAAAAATGAGTACGGAAGATGGTCAGGGGACATAGAATTGACATTTTTGAGCTTAGACAAGACATGATAAACAATCGATGGAGTTATTTCTATATAATCAATAGTGGCTTCGGTGTAGGAGATGGGACTGTTCACTTCCCTATGCGGTTTCTCGGTGAAAGAGGATGAGAACATTCTAGCGAGTACTTCGGCATTTTCGAGGTCTGTCTCAACTATCATTCCATTCAATGGGTCTTTTATAGGTCCAACAGAAGATGATGGTTTAAGTTTATTATTCACAAAAGAATAGAATCGCCTTTTGTTCTTCGATAAGGCAATCTCAGATTCTTGTTTGGCTTGAAACTTGCGAATAGCATAACGTAACTTGATTGAGTGTTTGAAATATGAACGATAACCTATTTTAAAAGCACGTTTATAAAGCTTACGGCATTTACGCAACAATGCAACTATCTCTTGAGAATAACAAGTATTCTTAGATGGAACACAACGTCTAGGCACTGTTTGACCTATAATGTCAAGCATTATTGAAAGGAAGGTATCATAAAGAATGTTAGGGTCGGCGGAAAAGGAGAGAAGTTGGGTCCAATCATAAGATGAAATCAGATAAACAGCAAGCTCAAAGTTTGTTTTCTTATAGTCTAAATAGCAAAGCTTTTTCTTAGGAGCTGAAGCAGATGAAATCGAAAAACGAACTAGGCAGTGATCTAATGTAGGGAGAGGAGGATCAACAATACATGAATAAATGATGAATGGGTCACTACTGAATACCAGGTCAAGCAGACTCGAACCTCTTGTTGGTTCACTAACTTTCTGGAATAGATCAGCTGATAGAGCAAAAGAAAGAAGAACTGAAGAAGGGTAGGATTCTGACACAGGAACATACAATTTGTTATTCGACCAGTCTATCTCTTCGCAATTGAAATCACCGCATAGGATAAATGGGGAAGACGAGGTAGCGAATGAATCACTGAGAACTGAAAGACATTCGGAAAACGATTCTAAATCACACGAAGGGCTTCTATACACTACCGACAACAAGAAAGGAACTGGCTTACACTTGATTTCACACTGGCTTACACTGAACATTAGTCGGCAAGAAAAAACGTGCTATGTATGAACGATTTTACCTAATCAATAGCTAGCTGGGAGTTCCAAGAAAACACTCGGACGTTTTGAGAGTCGTAGGCCTCTTCAGTAGTTAACAGCTTTCCATCCGAGAAGACTCTTAAGACGAGAAATGTCGTGCGACGAGAAAATTAAGACGAGAAATGTCGTGCGACGAGAAAATTAAGACGAGAAATGTCGTGCGACGAGAAAATTAAGACGAGAAATGTCGTGCGACGAGAAAATTAAGACGAGAAATGTCGTGCGACGAGAAAATTAAGACGAGAAATGTCGTGCGACGAGAAAATTAAGACGAGAAATGTCGTGCGACGAGAAAATTAAGACGAGAAATGTCGTGCGACGAGAAAATTAAGACGAGAAATGTCGTGCGACGAGAGAAAAGAGATCTTAATACGAGAAATGTCGTGCGTCCGAAGATGAATCAAAGAAGGATCAAAGGATCAAAGCACGCCACATTTTTAACCTTTTACTCCTTTTTGTCAGATTTTCCAGTACGATATGGGTTGAGCCTCAAATCTTCTTTAACAATTCTAAGTTTCTCTCAGAGGCCATTTTGTTTAAGCTTCGTCTAGCATTCCGACCAACTTACTCTTACACGGCCTTGATCTGGTTGGCAGTGCTCACTATTCGATAAACACCTCTACGACCTGTTTAAACCGTTTTATCTTTTTCCAGACAAATTTGCGAGAGACTGAGATCTTTATCGTTGCGCGTATTCGATGGACCCCGTTTGTGCAAGTCCACAATCACAGAGCAGGCTCTACGCATGACCTTAATTTTTGAGAATGTGTCAAGTGAACTAGAATTTTAACTACGTTTCAAAAACGCAAGTGAAAAAACATATAAGAAAATGTGCGCTATAAATCTAAATGTGCACTAAAACCCAAGCGTGCACTATAAATCAAATATATGTACACACCGAAAGATTGTTAACCGAGTACATGGGCTACCCTGTATATCACAAGACAAAAACATTACTTTATTTTTGTCGATAAGCTTTTAGCTTTTAGCTCGTCGTTTTTTCAACATTTGCCATATCCCCAGCGGAAAGTGGACCAAAATGGAATGGAAAAGACCCGAGCCTCGCGTAAATAACCGTCGCCCCTTTCACATGGTTTCTTCAACAGTTACCAATTTTTCGATATTACAGTTTATTCATCTATTCTTGATGCTTTCATTTTAGGCACAATCGGATCCAAATCATTATGTTTTGGTAAATTTCATGAAGAAAAAAAATCGAATGTAAACATCTAACAAAACCGTATACTTTATAGTAATTTATTTATTTATTGAAGATCAAAACAATTAATCATCAGAGAAGGGCACGCTTCATATGAAGAGGCCGAGTGCGTGCGAAAAAATGGGACTGTTCTACGGAGGGCATAAACTTGCGTCTAGATTCTACCCGCAGCCCGAGGCATAGAAACTCGCTGATGAGGATTAAAAAAACTTATATTTTATTACATAGTGCGAGTGGCAAAAACTAAGAAGGAGACGAAATATGAAATAGTTCAAAACAATCAGCATTCGTTCTAAGTGCAGTCATCTTCCCGGTACTAATAGAGAGAAAACTCTTGTTGTTCTTCAGATGTCATTTCTTGATGAGTCTACAGTGTTTTTGGCTGAAAATTCGGACGCTTATGTCATGAAACTTGAGGGTAACTCGTTCGAAGAACCTATTTTCGTGAAAAGATTCGTAAGTTCTAAATCATATGTTGTGTTGATCATACATATAAATCATACATATGTTGTATTCGTGTGCGCGACCATAATAATAATAATACTTCATTACAAAGTGTGAGTTGAAATATCGATAGTATAGGATTTGGTTCACAACTGAGTAAGTTTTACAGGCATTTTAATTTTATATTGAAAAGTGTGAAATAATCAAAGTTTAAGATTTCGAGAGAATTGAAAAAATAATAGAAATAGTCGAGTGAATTTTATAGAAGTTTAAGGTATAGCTCAAAAAAAGATTGCAGAAGAGCGGAGACCATAGCTTACTATGAACGTTTGTATCAATGAAGAAAAAACACTAAAGAACGATCTTGAGTGAAAAAAGAAGATGGGTTTTTTGGAAAAGTAGTAGAAGGCAGAAAATGAAACTTGATTGGGCTTTATAACTTATAGACTATGAGAAGTGAACACCGTAAAAATTCGCTCGGAGCTCATTATTCTAGGCCCAAGAGTGGTCGCTTTCTTTTTAGTTTTTGACAAATCTATCTAAGCTAATCTGGAATGTAATTTACTCACGAAGTTTTGTTTCGAAACGAGACTTCATTGCAAAAACAACATATTCCTGAACCATAACTGAATTGAATTCGGGCGTTCAAAGATCAGGCTAATTGCCCTTCAAAGATCAGGCTAATTGCCCTTCAAAGATCAGGCTAATTGCCCTTCAACTGAAAGGTTTTCCAACCAAACCAATGTTACACCTACGGCTCGCTTTACATTCACTGTACATTTGCGTGAAAGTGAAGATCAACATCATACATAAATGTTTCACAAATCATTCCCGTATGTTATAACTTCCGGCCAATATCGCGACACCCCGCGCACTCGGATCAGTTCACCAGTCTACATTGTTCCTGGTTTTGAAGACACCAAATGTGTGCCTATCCTACGTCGATTTGAACGATCTCAGCGGCGAGAAACGAGTGGAAGAGGTTATTTCATCACCTGTAGTACAAAAATCGACTAGAAGGAGAACTCCATAATATTTTTTCCAACCATGAAAGCCGTTTAGATAGTGAAGATCAATATAATGAAGTTTAGAAGATCAGAGAGAGACAAGTTTTGATGGGATACGAAATGCGTGCGGAAAGAACTTAGAATAGAATGAACTTAGAATAGAATGAAGTTAGAATAGAATGCCATACGAATGCCATTAAAAGTTAGTTTTTTTAAAAATAAAATATGCACATTGTTTTGAAGCGCAATGAATGGCGCTCAGATTTTTTTAGCCACTGTGCTGCTTAGAGAAACATTGTAATTCAACCAAATTCATCATTTGGACAGGGAATCTGAAAGTTTTGAATGACAACTGCAAACATTGACTCGTGTTTATTCAGTTGATGCAATGGCCTCTGAAAAAGTCTCCGGATGTTTTGTTAGTGAGCAGCTTGAAGAATGTACTGTACTGCGCTGATGTGAGGAGTAATGATCTGAGAATGTTCAACGAAAGAGGTAAATATCCAATGACTTATCAATTTTCTCTTCTATTTATAGATTGATGTCTGTACAAATGTCGAATGCACATCCCAGCAGCGAAATGAAGCACATATTTTCAGTTGAAGTGGACGACCCCGATATCCTTCGAAAATTCGAGATGAAACAAAACATCGAAAAAATTGTTTTCGTTTCCTTAAACTTTCCGGTATTTTTTAAAAGTCGATTTTTGCCGTTGAAAAATGCGGAATTGATATTTTTTTAAAAACAAGTGTTTGAGCTCTTGAACTTTTTGTGACTCTCTTGATTTTTTTTCTCGAATATATTGTATTTGACCCAACTTATCTGAGAATTATGCTTTTGAATAGAAAGTGTCAAGTGTGGTATCTGATTTTTTACAGTGTTGCGGATAATATTTCCATTCCTAGATCGTCAAAACAATAATGGAATGTTTGTTTGCAGAACATTCGAAAAATAGTATACAAATAGAATAACATTTTGAAAACTTACAGAAAAATCATTCAATTGATGCAATAGTATTATGAATTACAGCATCCACGCAATTTCGCAATCTACCATAATCTTTTTGTTGGAACGGATCATGTGGATGTTTGGATAGCCAACTTGGACTCTTGTGAATTCAGAGATGTAGTTGTGAGGTTTATATGTATTGCTTAGTCTGCTCCATACATACACTTATTCAGAGAGAGATGATGAGATAGAGATAGAAAGAGTTAGAGAAAGTGAGAGAGAAATAGAAAGGGAGAGAGAATGAAAAAGAGAGAGAGAATGAAAAAGAGAGAAAGCATGGAAGAGAGAGAGAGAGAGAAAGAATGAAAGAGAGAGAATGGAAAAGAGAGAAAGATTGAAAGAGAGAGAGAATGCAAAAAATAGATAATGTAAAAGAGAGAAAGAATTAAAGAGAGAGAGAATGAAAAAGAGAGATAGATTGAAAGAGAGAGAGAGAAGGAAAAATAGAGAGAATGAAAAAGAAAGAAAGATTGCAAGTGAAAGAGAATGCAAAAAAGAGATAGTGTAAAAGAGAGAAATAATTAAAGAGAAAGAGAATGAAAAAGAGAGAAAGATTGAAAGAGATAATGAAAAAGAGAAAAAGCATCGAAGAGAGAGAGAGAATGTAGAAGAGAGAGAAAATGAATGAAAGAGAGAGAATGCAAAAGAGAGAAAGCATGGAAGAGAGAGAGAGAGAGAAAGAATGAAAGAGAGAGAATGGAAAAGAGAGAAAGATTGAAAGAGAGAGAGAATGCAAAAAATAGATAATGTAAAAGAGAGAAAGAATTAAAGAGAGAGAGAATGAAAAAGAGAGATAGATTGAAAGAGAGAGAGAGAAGGAAAAATAGAGAGAATGAAAAAGAAAGAAAGATTGCAAGTGAAAGAGAATGCAAAAAAGAGATAGTGTAAAAGAGAGAAATAATTAAAGAGAAAGAGAATGAAAAAGAGAGAAAGATTGAAAGAGATAATGAAAAAGAGAAAAAGCATCGAAGAGAGAGAGAGAATGTAGAAGAGAGAGAAAATGAATGAAAGAGAGAGAATGCAAAAGAGAGAGAGAGAATGCAAAAAAGAGAGAAAGAATTAAAGAGAGAGAGAATGTAAAAGAGAGAAAGAATTAAAAATAGAGAGAATGAAAAAGAAAGAAAGATTGCAAGAGAAAGAGAATGCAAAAAAGAGATAGTGTAAGAGAGAGAAAGCATGAAAGAGAGAGAGAGAGAATGTAAAAAAGAGAGAGAGAATGAATGAAAGAGAGAGAATGCAAAAAAGAGATAATGTAAAAGAGAGAAAAAATTAAAGAGAGAGAGAATGTAAAAGAGAGAAAGAGAATGCAAAAACGAGATAATGTAAAAGAGAGAAAGAATTAAAGAGAGAGAATGAAAAAGAGAGATAGATTGAAAGAGAGAAAGAGAGAGAGGAAGAGAGACATAATCCACGTATTCCTCATTGCAGGTTGTCAATCCGCTAACAGATTGGTTCCCTCCTGGATCCTATAGTTCCATAGCGGTGAGCTTTCACTCTGACAATTGAGTTTGCTGTGAATTTTCAGTTTTGAGTGCTCTTCTAAACAGAATAGTTCAGATCAACCCATCCGGACGAGTATTACTATACGCAAAGGAGACGGATATCTCTGAAGACTTGGAAGTAGGAATCATCGAGGACTCAATCAAATTGTAACCGATTCGCGTTCTTTCAATAATATATAATCAAATGCTCGCTCATTAACTGACGGTTACTGATAATTGATGGTGTTTATTGATAGTTTTGGACCGAATTGTCGCGGTGCTAAATGTCGTTTACCTTATTAACATTTCTACCTCTACCTCTACTTTAATAGTTTCTCCTAATTTTTGGCAAACCATGAATTGATTTTTTTGTCATCTCATTCCCAACTCAATGAGTTTTCACAACTATCTGGCTGAAGCTGTTTCTAGTAGCCAAAGTAAACATTGAATAGAGTTGGATGATAAATCTTCAAATGCTCAGTTACACAGTTTAAAGGCAGTGTCGCCTGGTAGAGAAGACAAATTGATCAAACCACCGCACGGAAAAAGCTAGTCACCGGGGGGACTCGAACCCATGCAACCATCTCTCCTCTATCCGGGAGCGAGCGTGTTAACCATTACACCACGGTGACACATTGCTATTCCGTGCGATAGTGCTTATTGAATAGAGTCTTAAGTATTGTATAGAAAAGATTGAGATGTTCCACATATCTTAGCAGAGCCTATAGATTGAGTACGAAGTTTGAGTTGATGCAGATTTATCTTATTGATTATGAAAGTCGTAGTTCAGTGTTATGCTTGAAGGAAGGAAGAACTCATTGAACGCTTGTAGACTCAAGAAGTGGCTTTAGTTTGTCCTCCTGCGTCTAATGCGTTAACACGTCTAATGCGTACAGATATGGAGTCCTCCTGCGCAGTTTCCATCTCTCACCGACTCCGTTGGTCGAAATGGCCCTTCACAGAGTTCTTTGTCGACTCCCTGAGGGTTAATTTACGGAAAAAATCCAAATTCCATCAATATGATCAATCAATACGTTAATCATAAAATGAAAAAATAGTACAGAGTCTTTTTGAAGAAGAAGAGAAAGACTGAGAAAAGGAAAGATAAATGAATAGAAACAGAGGTAGGGAATGTAAAGCGCCGCCGTTTTATGAAGTTCTCAACTTGCAAAATAATACTGTTTTCGAAAAAAAAACTTTTTCTTCAGATCTTCAACATCTCGTAATGGAGAGGAAGTTGACCGATCCCGAAGACGTCTTTCGATTTATTTTCGTTCCAGACAATCTTCCACTTATACTTTCAAATCGTAAAAAATTAAAACCGAAGATACCGGAGATAGAGTGACATATTTAAAGCAGCTCTGAGTTTGTCACTTCTACCGATGTCTCCGTTATATTCTTACCCTTTTATTATCTTCCGATCCCGGATTTTGTTCATGTTCTAAAAACTCCAAAATTTTGACAGATATCATTTAAATCTTTATTATCACCGAAGGGTAACTTGTTGAGTTACCGCTTATACGGTGTATAAAATTGGTCAGGAAGAACGGGATAAAATCTTGGCATTTGGGGATCCACTCTTCAATCCGTTTTAAGGTAATCCGGTAGGTCGACGACTGTGAGAAGGTTCAGTTCTTCTAGAATCTTTGCGAACTCTCGAAGCTCAGTGATGTGGTTCTGAGTATCTGCGATTCTGTTCCATAAACCGATAGCTCTTCTAAAATAGATGATTTTTTATGTCAATGATTTTTTTGTCAATGATATGTCAATGATTTTTTTGGAAAATTCAAAAGGTGTTCAAAGTAAAAATATAAAAAACGTTTTCTTATTTTATTGACCATGAAAAACGTTACGAATCATGCGATAACTTGTTATTCGTAGTTTTTTGATCACATTTTCTATCTATGGTCCAGTTTCTACGTATTTGTCCTGATTGAATTCAAGCGGTGAATTCGATTCCACTTTCTAAAGAGAATATATTCTCAGATCAATATAGAACAGTTATTGATCGTTCAAATATTCATTCAAGGTAATTTAATATTTACTCGCACTCATTTCATTACCGAGATGAGCTGGAAGACAACTTTGACCGAGTCAATGAAGAACTTCTTTCTCAATAACTTTGACAGTCTGTTCCGGCTCCTACAGATCTACAGATCAAGTCTGTTCCGGCTCCTACAGTTCTACAGATCAAGTCTGTTCCGGCTCCTACAGATCTACAGATCAAGTCTGTTCCGGCTCCTACAGATCTACAGATCAAGTCTGTTCCGGCTCCTACAGATCTACAGATCAAGTCTGTTCCGGCTCCTACAGATCTACAGATCAAGTCTGTTCCGGCTCCTACAGATCTACAGATCAAGTCTGTTCCGGCTCCTACAGATCATCTTCAACGGTATTCGGAAAACTAAACAAAAATCACCATTGTAAAGAATTCATCTCGGACATTCATATTCTTGATAGTATCTCGAAGTTGTCTGATAAAAATAAATGGACGAGAAGCATTACAAATGACTATGAAGTGAAAGCTTACAGCGTCTCAAAGCGAAAGAATTTTCTTGGAATCCAGAATGTGAGCGAATCAAGTAGTGGCACTCGAACAGAATAGGATATCATTCAACTCAAAGAAACTGGCGCGCGGGCCTTAAAAACCGGAAAACTCAAAAAAATTCTTTCGCACCCGCGTTCATTCTTTTTTTTCCAACCGCCTGAAATTATTGTTTTTATCATTAAATGATGATAGTTTTCTAGCCCTCTTTAATGAACCATATTTTCTCATCTTTCTCGGTTTCTTCGATGAAATTTCAGCACATGTTTTCGAAATAATTTATTGTTCCAAACTCGTTTTCTAAGAAAATTTTTTTCATTTTTCAATCCCATGTTGATCAAGTAGATAGAAAATTTTCTTTGATGAATAAAGCAACGAAGCGAAATAGAACCTAACCGTACTTTACCCGACCGAAAACTGATATGGAATTGGACCGTTTTACCAGAAAACAGCCAAGTGTTTTTAAGTCAACATAGATACTGATGAAAAAATTTTTGAAATTTTTATTCTGTCAGCAAATCGAGTTCTTAGTTACACTAAAAATACTTATGTTGCACTAAAAATTGAAAATATTGGATAAAAGCTTATCTGAAACTGTTTAACAACTCTTAAGCATTTACAAAAGGCAAAAAATTTTGAAGATTGAGCTACAGGAATATATGTGATAGCAACAGAATAGTAACTGAAATAACTTTATAATGCTTTCGTCATCCAGATTTCTCGCACTATGGACTGGATTAGGATATGACAAAACTATTTAAAAAAATTTTTTCCAGTATCTCTAAAAGATATATATTTTTGAAGGTTGTGCTTCTATTGATAGTGGTATTGGGATGATAGCACTAGAATAGCAACTGGAATAACTTTATACTGCTTTCGTCATCCAGATTTCTCGCACTATGGACTTGATTAGAATATGGCGAAACAATTTTGAAAAAATTAAAAAAAATTTTCAGTATCCCCAAAATATATTGATTTTTGAAGATTATGCTTCTATTGGGGTGAAAGCACTAGAATAGCAACTGGAATAACTTTATACTGCTTTCGTCATCCAAATTTCTCGCACTATGACTAGATTAGTATATGGCTAAACTTATTTGGGAAAAAATTTGAATTTTTTCCAGTTTCCCCAAAAGATATTGATTTCTGAAGATTGTGCTTTTCGTGATAGTGGTACATATTGAAAAAAAACATTTGAATAATTCTCGCTTAAAAATGATATAATACAAACCGAATTCGTTATGGTACATTCAAAACTTTTCCATTTTCGTTTTAAAAAAAACACAAACATTGAAATTAGACCTCACTAGAACTTTCAGAATTTTGATCAAGGCCGAGCCCGTGTTTTAGGCATTCTCTGACATAGCGCATTGGTGGTGCCCAAGTTGAACTGGGAACTTCCATGGACAGATATTTTACAGTTTTAAAACCGTTTTTTTATTTTAAAACTAAAAAAAGGTTTTTATCGAATTCTAGAGAAAATTTAGCTCGAAAAGCATCAAAAAATATCAATATACATAGCACTATATTGATCATTTTAGAAAATTTCATTGCGGGCTCTAGTTTTCTGCAAGAAAACATAATTTTCGCTTCAGGCAATTATGAATGGCAAAGTTTGCAAAAATAAGGTTTGAAAATAGATGATTCTTTCAATAAAATTTTCTTTTCATTTACTCATTGCATAAAAATATGAATTAGTTTAAGCATGATAAAAACTCAAGGACTTTCTTTCTAGGAAAGGTGTCTTCTTCTTCTTAGCGTTGTCCCGCGCCGGCCGAGGTCGAAATAGGGTCCGCTGTACGGCTTCTAGCTCTCCAGAAACATCTGTCCGTTGCGTCTTCCGAGTGGAGTCTTGCAAGGCGCAGGTCTTGGTTGAGCGTATCCATATATCTTGTCTTCGGTTTGCCTCGCGGGCGTTTGCCTGGTACTTCCATGTCAAGGGCGTGTCTTGCGATGTTGGTCGCGTCTCTTCGCATCACGTGCCCATACCATCTAACTCTCCCTTCTCGCATCTTGTCTTGTATTGGGGCCACGCCGAGTCTCCCTCTCACAATCGTGTTTCGCACACAATCTAGGCGAGTCAGTCCTAGTGTCCAGTGTAAAATTTTCATCTCATTCGTGTGGATAATGTTCTCGGTTACACGCGTTGTAGGCCAGGTCTCCGTCGAATAGAGAAGCACGGGACGGATCGCTGTTTTATACATCTTTCTGCGTATGCCAACAGATTGCGATGGATGATGTGCATGAGAGAGAGACGTTATGCTCTCCCAGTCTAGCGCCATCATTTGACACGTGTGCATTCAGGATTACGAGAAGACTGTTTCTTCGACTTCAATACGCTGTAGTCCATAAAGAGAGAGTGGTGCTGAGATACAACATGGTCTGATGGAATGACCTTTGCATCTTTCGCGCTCCGCAGCTTTGCTCTCAGGATTAACCAAAATTCAATTTGACTCTGATTTCTTCCGCTCTCGTATGTGAGTCCGTGAGATCGTCTCTTTTTGAAAAAAGGAGTTCACGACTGCTAGATCGCATCGAGCACAGAAGTCAAGTATCCGTTGACCCTCAGCATTGATCGTTCCGATTCCATGTCCTCCATGTTCTCTCTCACGACCTTGTCGATCTGAACCGATGTGAGCGTTGAAATCTCCGCCGATCGAGATGTCTTCATAAGACTCTCGGAGTTTGATAACTTCCTCTAGAGAGTCGTAGAAGTCCTCCTTATCAGCGTCGCTACATCCTTGTTGAGGTGCATATGCTGAGACGACAAGAAAGTGATTGTTGGACGAAGAAATTCGGACGGCCATGACTCGATCTGTAGAGCGAATGACTTCGGTTACATCATCAGCAATTTTCGAGGAGAGGATAATGCCAACACCATTTCTTGTTGATGACGTGCCATGGTATATCAACTTGTATCCGTCTCCTATCGGCTTCGACTTGCTTCCACTCCATTTCGTTTCCTGTACAGCAGCAATGTCGATCCTTCTTGCTCCTAGCATTGCGGCCAGCTCTCTACTGCGTCCCGTCAGTGTTCCAACATTTAATGGGACGAGGCGAATTTGGGCTGTACGCCGCGCAGACATACCCCGCCCATGGGTAGCTGCCTGTCCTCGCATATTTGACGGTCCTAGCGGACAAGGTAAGACCGCGTCGCTTCCGGGGGACGCCCTAGATTTCTAGGAAAGGTGTAAGATTTTTTTCTCCATCACTTACAACAGGAATAAAGAATGAATGAATGAATGAATGTAAGGGTTGAGTTATAATCAAAAATTTGAAGAAAAAAACCAAGAACAAAAATTTGGGGGAATATTATACATCTACCAAATAACTATTTCAAAAAAACGTCTACCAAAAAAGTTCACCAAACAAGTCCACCAAATAAAGTCGACACGTCCACCAAAGAAGTCCACTTGTGAATTCCGATGGGAAACTCAACAAAAATCTAGTCACTATATACATAGACATTCGGGTCGTAGCTACGTTGCCGATAGAGTGAACTCTCGACCTAGACCGGCTAAAGTTCAGTTTGTAGACAAAAAGACCCGTGACTCGTTTTTACTTCATACGCGTAGCTCTAGATGCGTTCCTAGGTGTAGCAATAACGTTCACGCATACGCGCATCCAGATTACATGAAGCATCAGCTTCGGTTCGACGCTGAACTTCGCAGAGAATGCGGACGGAGAAATGAATTAGAAGGTAAGCTATTACACATCGTGAGAGATATCGGAAACGGGCCGGAAGTGTTTCAACTTCGTAACCCTCGTGAGCTGAATAGGAGACTCAGTAACGCGCAAATTACGATTGCTGAGACTGCTCCTACTAGCTCTAATTGTGAATCTCTTCCTGAAATCCCATTACCCTCTCCTCTTCCCATTCCGAAGCGTGGTCGTGGTCGTGGAAGGAGCGTTGCAGTTGGCAGAGCTCGCGGAGTCGGCAGAGCCTCTACGAGAAAAACTCGCAATCAAACAAGCACTCAGGAATCGATCGTGAGCGTAGGAGACGTAGCACAAGTCGACAGAGGTATCGAAGAATTTCCTCTCTAGACGGGAGGACAGCGAGTTTTATCTCAGACTTCTCCATAGGTAGTTCCCTTTCGTGAAACAAAATATTCTTCTAATTCAATACCTCAACGATCTTTGAAATGCTTCTTAAGTAATATTCGAAGCATTAACAGCTTAGCGAAAATCGCGGAAGTTTTTGATTTGATTTAACTGGAAAATGTAGATGTTTGCTTTTTAACATAAAGCTGGCTAAATGACAACACGCCTGATTCTTTTTTTCAAAACTCCAAGTATTCGATTATTCGTCTCGACAGAAGAAGTAATCAGCGTGGTGGCGGGTTATTAGTCATCTATCGAAACTCATTGAGAATCTCCCGTGTAGAACTCGATATTTCTATAGATGACGGCATAGAACTATTAGCTCTTGATATATGTATGCAATGGGAAGTCTAGAATGGTTAGATGCTTTCTTGTGTATCGGCCTCCTTCTCTATCTCTTTCCACTTTCGAGTCGCTGATCTCAATCATCAGTTGTCATTTACTGCCCAGTCACAATATTGTTCTTGGTGACTTAAATGCGCCCGACATTGACTGGGATCATATTTATTTGTCTAGGGCCCCACAACTGCTGTCTAATTTTGCTTCAACGTATCTACTCAACCAGATGGTCTTTTTTCCTACAAGACATGACGGTAATCACGATGCTTCTCTTCTCGATGTAATACTGACTGACAGAACCTCTTCCATCACTGATGTATCAGAGCATCCACCATTGTTGAATTATGATCACGTTACTATATCATTCAGAATAAACTCATTACTAAGTGTACCTGTTGATAGAGGGTCTTGTGGTAATCGGGATTCAGATGTCTACATAGATTTTCGTAATGGTGACTACGAGTCCATGAACATCTTCCTAGCAAACATTCCCTGGCGGAATTGTTTTGATTCTTTTTCTGATATACAGAACAAGTACAGTTTTCTTCTGTCAACGATTCATGATGTATATCTCTTCTGTCCCACCAAACCTTGTCGTTCTAGGACCAATTACCGTCCTTCCAAGGCCATGGCGAAACTTCTAAAACAAAAGAAACTTCTTTGGCGCTCAAGACAATCGAATTCTAATTTTCGTTCAGAGTATAAAGAAGTGAAGAAGTCCATATTGAAGGAGAAATCAGACTATTCGAGAAGCCGAGAACTTGAAGCATTGCAAGTACCTAATGGGATACACCATTGGATTAGGACTATTTTGAAGCCTCATTCCGACATTCCCGTGATCAAAAAAGACTGTCAGTTCATTTCCGATTCTAAAGAGAAAGCTACAGTTTTTGCCGAAGAGTTTGCTATGAATTACTCTACATAGTAGGGATCCCATTGTATGCTCTATGCCTAGCACTTCGTTAGTCTCAGATGTCGATTTCTCTCCTCATCTTCTGTTCAATGTTCTACAGAAGCTTCCTAATAAATTTTCCGTCTATTCTGAAAATATCAATCATTTCTTAGTCAAAAATTGCGCCTTATCTCTTGCGCTACCTCTTTCTATGCTCTTCTCCTATTCCCTGCTTACTAGCGAAATTCCTATTGAATGGAAACGCGGTGAAGTGGTTCCTGTTTACAAAAGATCGGGTGACAAATCTCAAGCCGCGAATTATCGACCCATAACTATAACCTCTGTGTTCTGCCGCATCTTCGAAGGAATCTTATGTAACCATCTAAAGAATGGTTTTCGCAACATTCTCTGTAAGTCTCAGTATGGATTTATCTCTAGACGTAGCTGCGAGCTCCAACTACTTAAAACCATTTGTGAGTGGGAAGTCGACTTGAGAAACAAAAAGGATGTCGACGTAGTTTACTTCGATTTTTCGCGTGCTTTTGATAAGGTCCCTCATGTTAAACTAATAACCAAACTGGAAAGACTCGATTTTCCGATAGACATTGTGAGATGGATAGCGAACTTCCTGACGAATCGGACCTATAAAGTGCGCGTAGACGGGGAATACTCCGATTCATTCCCTGTGCTAAGCGGCGTTCCGCAAGATACAGTCATCGGGCCTCTTCTATTTCTGTTTTTTATTAATGACATCGAAATTTGCATCCCTTCTGATATCAAATTCTCTCTTTATGCAGATGACCTCAAAGTATATAGTTCGAACGCTCAATCTCTCCAGCAATGTGTTGTCAATGTTCATAACTGGTCTATAGAATGGTCTCTTCCGCTTGCCAAGCACAAAATTAACGTACTACACCTTGGCCGTAACAATGTGAACTCTCTTTACTTTATCGGTGATGAGGTTCTTTGTTCCAAAAGTGTAATAAGAGATCTTGGTGTGTTAATTGATTCCTCCCTGAAATTTGACCGACATATAGAGATGATACGAGCTAGAGCTTTGAGCAAGATTTCTCAGATTTTTAAAGTCTTTAGATTCCTCGATTTTGAAGGCTACAAACGCGTCTATCTGTCTTATATCCGTCCCCTTTTAGAATACGCCACTGTAGTATTCTCACCTAAATCGTGTAGCGAGCTAGCTAGAAGACTAGAATACCCTCAAAGAATTTTTTCGAAAAAGGTACTGAGGCGATGCTCAATACCTTCTAGCGATTACCCTGACAGATTGAATAAGTTTGCTATCGAGCCTTTAATAATAAGGCGCGCTAAATACGTTCAGGCTTCTTTATGGAACTTTAGAGTGCCAGGTCTGCAGATCGCATGTGAAATACAGAGCGAACAGTGATCTGAGAACGTCATCTAGAACAAGTCCTCTTCGATTGCTGCAAGAAAGAAATTATCGCAACGGCAACTTCTTTTTTACTCGAGCCGTTACCCTCTGGAACAAACTCTGCGATCGGTTCCCCGACGTCGTTACGATCGAAGAATTCATTAATATTGTTGAGAATTGTTCTTTAGTCCCGTTCATGACTTTATATATATATATATTTTATCTACACTTGTCAGTGCAAAAACAAACATTCAAAAACCACAGATAACAATGGTTGTCTTTAAGAAGCAAAGAAAAAAAAAGAAAAGAAATCTAAGACAATTCTTGCAACAATTTATTACAGAGCGCGTCATAGTGTCTAATAATTACATCCATACGTCTGCTGATTTGAAACGGAAAGACTAAAGTGTATCAATGATATTGATGACAGCTTTTTTGAAAACGTGTTCACTCGGAACATTCAACACATCTCTCGATAATCTAGTGAACATACGTGCTACCCTTAATGAGAAACAATGGAAACGGGCCGTATTCTGTGTTGCTTCGGCATACAAACCGTTAACGTTTGTCCGTGTAATCGGAACCCAATTGAAGAACTTTTCCTTTGCGACAATGGAACTATTGTTGTAAATTTTCCAACCCATCATAAGATCCGCGACTTTCCGCCTGTCTATCAAGGAAGAAAGACCTAGGTTAGCCAATCGACAAGAATAAGAAGGAAGTGCACGTGGATAATCAGGATTAGGAAAGCATCGGTAGTATACAATACGAGTAAAAGCTTCAAGTACTTTCTCGATAATTTTGCAGTCTTTTTTATAATATGGTTTCCAAAAACAAGATGCAAATTCTAGATGGGGAAGTATATATGTGGAAGTATATATGTGGAAAAGCACTTGAGTAGAATAACTGGGTCGTTGATGGGAACAACACGGAGGAGTGAATACATGGCTGCCGTTGCTTTGCTCACTCGATCTTCAACAGCTGGGCCTCTGCGCAATGATGAGACAACTTGTACTCCCAGGTCGCGAACTTGGTTGACACGTGATAACAGAACATGGCAGATTGAATAGGAGGCGATGAGAGATTGGTACCCTATATGCAGATGAAGAGTTTTACTGGGAGACAAGGAGAGTTGATTACATTCACACCAAACAGTAATAGCATCGAGTGCAAGTTGTAGTTCTTGACTTCGCTCTAAAAAGGTATCTTTGTTATAAGACACATACACTTTAATATCATCGGCAAATGCTTGGAAATGCACATTAGGGAATTGAGCTAGTACATGGTTCAAATCAGTTATGTATAAGATGAATACTTTACCTGGATATCTACTCTAGGATACTTTGATTTTCTTTGATACCCACTAGATTGTGTTTTTCTTCTTCTTTCTATTCCTAGTCATTGCCTGTTGTGTCCCCTTTTTTAATTTTTAATCTTAAAATTTTTTTCTTCTCGTTTTTGTTGTTTAATGTCTACCTTATAAGTGTATGCGACAACAAGCATACCTTTGGCGAATAAAGTGAAGTGAATTGAATTAATTTTGACTCGTCAACCAAGCAAGTCCACCAAATAATTTTGACTCGTCAACCAAGCAAGTCTACCAAACATAGGTGACACGGCAACTAAAGATTTTTCTTTCTGTTTTTTCTTTCTCTTACTTGCTGTATTTTCTTTTTGTTTATTCTTACTTTCAATTTTTTCCGACTTTATTCTAATTTAAGAGGCCGCGCTTTTCTGCGGGAGGGGGGTCAGGTTACTTTTTTACTGTTTTGTTCGCTTGAACGTTTATGCTAACGAGGCCGTATAGAGTAATTAGCCATAATACTGTTGTTTTAACCGGTCTAATTAGGTAGATTTACATAGATGTTTCCAACTATTTCTATGTTTTTTCTTCTAGGCTCAGGCGAAGGAGAGCGTCTCGATGACGAGAGCGTCTCCAGGGGGTCGGTAGAGAACTGTTTACATGCGCTTGTGCATGCGAGATATCCCGTCGAGGGCTAAAACTGGAAATTATAGCTCGAAAGAAAACAATGCTGGGCCAGCTTGGGAGACCGGATGAAACTTCTGCCGATGACTGAGGTGTACTCAAAACCACGAGTGTAAATACATTTAGAATCAGTTTTGACCCACGCCGGACCACGTCTCTGACTTTTTTTACTGTTTCTTTCCAAAGCGTTATGGTCTCGCTCCTAAGCCGTTCAACCTCGGTGGCCTAACCTTTGCCTAAGCTTAAGGAGAAAAAACATGAAAATCTTTTTTCATGAGTTTGTGAATTCATTGCCTGAGTGAATAGAACTCTGCACTGTCTGACGCTGCACACTGACCCTAGAAAGCGTGAGGTGGTAGCTGACAAGCAGAGAGATACGATAGTATTATACGAAGAGAATGCAGACAATTTGAGAAAAAATGCACTGTCTCACACTGCACGCTGTACTCTACCTAGAAAAGTTAGAGACGCAGTTCAGCGTTGGGTAAAGCTCAACCCACATGTTAAAATCAAAACTATAGATTATATTTGAATAAAATTTGTATTTTAATCATCCGTCTGCGCTCTTATTCCCTGTAAGGCAATACCCTGCGTCTTGTCTTGGAGACATTGGAATCCTAAACGAAAAAATGGCTTTAAACGCTACGGTTTCAAAATTTCCTTCATAGGTGATCATTTTGAGCATCAGAAACTCCGGTTTTTGAAAAAAAAATTACAAAAAAATTATGTTTACTTCAAAAAATCAAAATAATTTTAACATTAAAAAAACCCTTAGGCTTAGGCAAAAGTTTACGCTAACGAGGCCGTACTGCTTAGGCTAATGAGGCCGTATCAAAAAAGCCACTCTGCACTGTCTGGCGTCTAGTAGGCCCATGAGTATAAAAGAGCCTCCGTCTGAATATGTAGAGAAAAAAAGCTAAGTTTAAATTTTCTTCAGAATTGCAAATTACTTTTTTTTCTCAAAGGTTGGCATTCTCCGAAATTAGGTTTTTGCTTTTCAGGATAGTTTTTACCTCAAGTTATTTTCTCGAATTCTCTTCCACCACAAAATCCAGTTTAATTTTTTATCGTTACACGCAGCGTAACGATGAATTGGATTTGAAGACGTTCTTGCGTCCGAGCAAGGCAAAATGCATTTATTGATTAAAGTTTTCAAGTTAGCATTTGATCAAAATAGCTCTTGATCTTCAATTTTTAACATGCCAAGGATGTTCAAAACAAGGCTGAAAAAAATGACAATTAGCAGAAAGACTAACATAATGATATAATGCGAACATTCTCAGCTATATCACAAATAACAACAACAAGGACAAACAGTTGAAAGACAGCAGATTACTGTCATAGAATCGATCAATCTTCTCCTTCGTCCTTGAATTGTTGCATCGCCGACTAATCAAACTCGGGGGGCGGACTTTTTCATAATCGGCTGCAGGTCTCTGAATTAGCTTCTTTTTTGATTGTTCTAGGTAAGCAGGCGTTATAAGAGACCGGTCTGAAGCATGTTTGTACGCGCCCACCGAGTTGAAAAAGGCTAAAATTATGCAAAGGGGTGTAGAGATATTCAAAACAGAACAAGAGAAGAAAATAATGTAAATCATTTTAGGCCCGAACAGTGTGCATAAATAGCTGGTCTGGTGAATATTTAAGCCCTGTAGGTGACTATGATGATATCAATCAATAGCAATTTCTGCCCTAAATGCAATCAATAACAAGTTCTCCTCAGGTGCTGGCATCAAAATGGTGCTGATGCGGTTCATCTAATCGATACAGTTTTCGATTGAATAACTTGATGACTTATTGCGTCCTCCTAAGCTATTTGGAACAGTTCGATGTTTCTCTTTTGCACGGTAACATGAGAACAAATTCGTCACGGCAGCTATACCAGCAAACTTTTTTTACAGGGAAAAATGAAAACAACCGCGTTTTTTTCTCGATTGTTTCAAAAGTTTCAAAATCGGTATGCATTTACCCAAATCGGTATGCATTTACCCAAATCGGTATGCACTTACCGTTTCCGATGAAGACAGTTGTCTTTCAGTAAACAGTTCACCTACCCGAACCTGGTGATAAATTACAGTTCCAACTATTTTCAAGTGGATTGATTTTCTGCGTGTGCGTGCATATGACCCAATACTCCTACAAGAAAGCAGATAAACACAAGACAGGAGTTGCAAGCCCACGTCTTCAGAATAACATGAGAAAAAAATGCGAAGGAGCTTTTCTTTCCTCAAAATGTTTTGTAAATAGCTGCCCCCGGCCCTTGCACAGAAGCTTCATCCACTGACTCAAGGCGATCTTAAAATACTTGTGAAATTTCAGTCCGCCACAGCCGAGCCAGCTCAGACTGCAAAATTTCACAAGTTTCTAAATTTATGGTTCGAAACTAGGGTTGTTTATTTAAGATGTCAAAAATAGAGCGCCACGCCAACCTTTTAAGTGGAGAAGCGTTGTCCGGCCTCCTACCGCAAGTTGACCCTATATCTTGCCGATTCTCTTCTTTTTCCCGTTTCTGCACTCTCTCTGGCTCCCTTTCTTCTGGCTCCCTCGCTGCCTTCTCTTTCGTGGCTGCTCCATTGTCTTTTTTGGGTTGAACAAGTTCCTGAAACAACTAACACTGTGTATCAGACAATACACATATATATCTGCTCAAACAATGTGATGAATCTATTCGATCTCGTATCTGTAAAAGGTTATATATGTTGATTGTCTGATACACATTCCATTATATAAGTTTTAAGACGCTTCATTGTTTGTGTTTGACTGTTCGTTCAGGTTTTAAAACTTTTGTTCTTAGAGTGTATTGCTATAAATTTGAATATTTATTCGTAGAGTGCATATATATATATATATATATATATATATATACATCTGCTCAAACAATGTAATGAATCTATTCGATCTCGTATCTGTAAAAGAGTAGTGCTGAATTTACGAAAAATCATAATTTCATACATAGTTTTCACAGTCATCGGGATCGCCGAGGCGGCTGAAACTCAATAACTTTTGGTTTTTCATTGAAGCAAAGTGATTTTCCCTGAGTGACTGGCACTTTTGGAGCATGGATTAGATAACAAAAAATTTTAATACTTAAATAGAGATCGCAGTCCAAGCGCTGCATCTGCTCAAACTTATCCACAGCTCAAATTTCCATATTTCCCTACGGAAAATCCCACATGTGTTCGATTGAGTTCAGGTTCAATGAATGACTGGGGCATTTTATCATTTGGATCCTTCTCCTCCTCTTCCGACTAAAACATGCGGCATTGGGTAGTCTTGTGTTTGGGATCTTTTTCCCGTACCATAACAAACGCGCGACTGTGCGTGGCGTCGAACCAGTGCAGCATCGCATTCTCTAAGAAGTTGTATCGATGAAGGATGCCCTCAATGCATTGATCCGAATCCTCGGCTCGAAAAGCACACCCAGAAAACAGCCCTGCTCCAAGCTTGTTTTACGGTTAGACCCTGGTACTTGCGGTCAAAGGGAGAGCCCAAAGGACGGATGAACCGACACAGTGCCAAGTATCCTGCCTCTAGTCGATACAGATCATTTCGTCTCACTGTCCGTGAGTCCAGTGAAGATAATTTTGATTTCATGCCACCCGTGCTCCGTTGCTCTTTTCCGATATGAAAAGTTTTCAAACATTGACCTGAACGGTGCGGCAAAGGCAGAATTATATATATATATATATATAATGATTTATTCGTTTATATTGTATATAGTTTGTACCACTAGCCTCATTCGATTAGCGGCGGATAGACCTAAATGTTTTGCTAATCCGCTGGGCGGGTTAGCAAAACATTTAGGTCTTTTTCACGTTCTAAAACTTTTCACATTACGTCATACATTACGTCATTAAAAATTTCGTCATCAACATTATCACACTCTAATTCAGTTGAATCTGCTAAATAGGAACGGACTGGTTGCATTCCTATTCGGAGGCACTTGTTGAATCGACATTCCTTGCATCTCGCTCTCCCAATGCGGTCCACCGCGCAGTTTCTTTGTTCGGAACATTTTTTTCGCTCAATTTGGGGCTTCCGTACTTCACGTCCGAAAAAGGTCTGCATATATCAAGCGTTTGATTATACACTTAGAAGCTAAAACGCCCTTCCTCTCTGTTTCATCATTAAAAAAAACAGTATATCTTAATCACAAGCAGAAAAATTTATGGCCATTTCGACCAGTACACTTTCACCTTTTTTATCGAAGAATGAACCAAGCTGTTCTTAAATATGCTACTTCATGTATTCAAGGGTTGACAACAAAGCGTTATAATGAATTGAAGTTCATCACTTTGATATCATTTTGACATTTAGTGTGTTTTCATTGTCATACCTTAAAAGAATCTTGCGTCTTTAGATCCACTCATCAACGGATTTCGAGAAACAAGCTCAAAACCACACCCTTGTCTTTGATCTTAAAGAGCGCAACTTGGCTGGTGTCATGTTATGGGTTGTATCTGACGATTAAGCAATGGCTTTGAGTTCAACCCTAAGCCATAAGACTGAATACTAAACCATACGACATAAACCTAAACCATACGACAACACGTGAAAAAGAGCAACAGAAGAACCTTGCAGCTTTCACAGGACTGAGCGCCGTAATGATGCCCGTTGGAATTGTCACCGCAGACAAGACATAACTCTTGTTTTGGTGGGAACTGGAAAAAAGTTGGGACGAAATGTGTCAATGATTATGAATTTATCGAATTGAATGTCCAAAAATGTGTGAAATTCTAAATTGTCACTGAGATTATGTCGAATGGTGACTTCGAGAAGTAAACGCTGGTGAAACCTTAACTAAACTTGTTTCTTCAAAGTTCTTACTTAAATCCTGAATAAAACTCTTGAAAAACATTCGAAACAGTTCCGAGTTCTCAGAAAACTAAATCGTTCAAGAGAAATAATTTAACTCCAATCGTATTCTGAACGCTTGTAGCAAGCTTTTTCAGTATTGAGGTTTAATATACTGGATGATATGCCATGAGAAGTTCAGAAAAAGGTGTGAATCTTAGTTGGCAACTCACTTGGATTGGGTTATAGAGAAAAGAGTGTAGTTGTTGGATGCGCATGGCCGTTGTTGAAGGGTTGAACATGGAGAGATTAACGGCTGAATTGGCATAACCAAACCCTGAGAAAGCTGGCGAAAAACTTGGTCGTAAACCGCTAAATGGCGTACCAGGTCGCTGTATAGGAACGATAGATTTTTCGTAAGGCGCGGAAGCATATTCGGTGAAGTTTTTTTGAGTGAAAGCACCGTATTTTTCGATGTTTTGAGTTTCATAAGGGTTTAGAAAAAACGGAGGACCAGGTGTTCTGGTTAAACTCGAAGAGACACGTGGATGATGAGACAGTTGTGCATTGATTGGTGTTCCATAAGGAGCTCGCAAAATAACAGGCTGAGGTGAGGATGTCTTCAGAATAGAAGTTCGAGCTTGAGAGAACTGTGATTTGGTCGAAAAAAGAGTTGGCGCAACTCGCGGAGTGGCAAGTGGTGGTTGGTACATGAACCGAGTCTTCAGAGTGTCTGGTAGTTGCGCACACATCGGTAAGCTCTTGGAGTATGATGGAGCGGTTACTGTCACGGGCTCTGAGCTAAAGCTAGACGACATCACAGCGGGAGACCAAGGATTCGATTGCTGCAGCGATTCTTTAAGCGCGTTTTCAATTTTCATTACACAAAACGGGTATTGCGATGAATGTTGAGTTAAACTCGTGACTGGAGAAAAAGCACACGACGAGTGCAGCTGAGTTGGTCGTCGAAGGTTTCCGACGAATTCGGGAGAGTCGACGCTAGCAATTTCTTGGGATGATTGATTGGATCGAAACAAGGCTGAGCCGTAGCCAGAGTCTGGTGTGTGTTGGCGAGCGTTGAAGGCGGAACCTGTGTGGTTAGGTAGTAACCCTCCTTCGAGGCGCGACGAAGGAAAGTTGTCGGGAACTGAGGACTTGGTTCTGCAACAAAAAAAAATGAACACTTCACAAAAAAGGACCGTTATGAGTACTCCCAAAAGGTCGGCCAATAATACAAGTGAAAACAAAAAGCAGCTAGAGCACTCGAATATAGAAAAGTGAGCACAATTTTTCTTGGGGGGCGCGCTTTACTTGGAGGGGAACTTTTCGGTGCGTTCAAAAAATGTTTTTTTAAAAAAAACAAAAAAAATTTAAATTTGTTTGGCGGTCTCGTTCGCCTAAACCGTGCGGCCTCGTTAGCGTAAACTTTTTCTTAAGCCTAAGCGTTTTTGATGTAAAAACAATCTTTGAAAAAGTTAGTTTTAAACAAAACCCCAAGTAAAGCGCTCCCCCCCAAGTGAAGCGCACCCCCCCCCCGCCCCAAGTAAAAAAATTACCGAAAACTGCGCCCAGAAAATGAGGCGAAGTGTATAGCCCTTTCCTTATATCTATGTATTCACAAAATTCCCCTCCCTTTTTATTCAAATAGCCTAGCCTTGCTCAAATTCAGCAAAATCAAGTATCAAACCATAAATAGAAATTTAAAAATTGCCAAAGGATGTTATATTGAGAATAGTCATTTCGAATGATGAACAGGGATGATTCAGAAGTTGAAATTCAACACGTTTTTTTCACTTTCAGAATGAAATTCGAAGAAGGGCGCGGTTATGAGTGCGGTCATTTCAGGTTGATTCTAAATGCCTATTCTGAAAGTTTTACATTATCAAAACTACACTATTCACATTTATGACCGCGTGATTGCCTTCACAGTGAGTGGTTTTGCATATTTTTCCTACAAAGGCTTTTCAGTTGATGCGTCACGAGTTTCTTGGTGCAAATGTACTACCAGTCATTGTGTTACCAGTTTCTTGGTGCGGGTGCGTTACCAGTTACATTATCAAAGGCACTAGTATTAATAACAAAATTGTTTACTCATATTAACACCAGAAAACTACAACCTTCGACAGGGCCCGTCAAGGTTCTCAGTAAACGATGCCTTGAGCTGTTTTCTCTTCCTTGAGATTCCTGTCAAACCGCTGGAAACTTGATGGCTGCATGTCGCCGAGAAGTTTGCTCCATTGCCACGGCTGCAGGAATGAATATTGAATGAAAACAAATATATAAAAATCAGTTTCAAAATTGTAATCAATATTTTCTATCTGAGACCAAGACTTCACAGGCATACAATTTAGTTTTTTACGAGTTTTTACGACGTTTACGAGCTAGCTTTTTGGAGAGCTCTTGAAACACACCTTGAACCCACTTCCTTTATTCTGAATTGTGGATAGTTTGATATTTTATTTCTTGTTGACTACATAGAAGCGTAGATACTCAATCGACATCTCGCTTAAAACAATCATACCAGCAAATCTCTCTTACCAGAAATAAACTGTGTAATTTGGAGAGTTCATTCATTCCATTTAGGTTTTTTGTGCCGGATACTTTTGAAATAAAAAGTTGATGTCTTCTTCTTCAAGTGCTTCTTTTACCATGGGCCGTATGCACGTACCATTTTTGGTGGGAAATGATAAAGAAAATAGTGTTAAGTATTCTAGGATAACACTGTTTTTTCATCATTTCCCACCAAAAATGGTACGTGCATACGGCCCCATGTTTCTTACCACCCACAAAAGAAGACAGTAGATCAAAAAGCCAACCACAAAAGAACGTATCACGACACTTTGTACCGCGTCACTTTGTATACGACACTTTGTACCCGACACTTTGTACCCCGTCACTTTGTACCGCGACACTTTGTACCGCGACACTTTGTACCGCGACTTGAGTGAGGCCGCGCGTTTTATTTTTACATTAAAACATATTTTTACATTAAAAAACGCTTAGGCTTAGTAAAAGTTTACGATAACGAGGCCGTACGGCTTAGCTAACGAGGCCGTACGGCTTAGCTAACGAGGCCGTACGCGGTACAAAGTGTCGCGGTACAAAGTGACGCGGTACAAAGTGTCGGGTACAAAGTGTCGTATACAAAGTGACGCGGTACAAAGTGTCGGTAATTCACAAAAGAAGACAGTAGATCAAAAATACTAATGATGCGAAAGCGGCAGTCTTCGGAGAGAAACCGAGAGCGTGCAATGAAAAATAGAAAACGCATACGAACCGAAAATTTGTTTTACTAGTCTTCTTTGTTTGGCTAGCGCATATATTTAGCCCGCAGTGCAGGTCAGGGAAACACCCTTGTTCTCACCAGTTCTTCTTCCCACCAGCCAGCTGCATGGCAGTCGCGATTGAGTGCGCAGCTTCACTAGCGAGGCAGTGCAGATTCGTAACGATACCCTAGGAAACAAACAAACATTTGAGCAATTTCTTCTGCAAAATTGGGGGAGGTTAAGAGCGTCAGTTAGGCGAGAAAAACGGGTACTCAAGACTAGAGATGAAACACAAGTTTCTAGGGCGGATATCATAATAATGTAAGTTTTCGGGTTGTTCTGAATAACTCAGCTGCTCTGAGCTAACTACTTTCGAGTTTTTTTATTGACTTTTTTGAGATTTTTTTTATTGACTTTTTTAAAACTCATATGTTTCATGATTAATCAAAGTACCGCAAAGTCTACCCCCAACTCTTCCGACTCGGAGGAAGAGGAAGGCTTTATAACAAACGAAGTTGAGTAGATCACTCTTTGACAGCAAGTGACAAGAACCTTACGAGTATTAATTCGATCAAAACACGAACTTCGAATCCGAAAAAAACACAACTTTAGGCTCTGAAATCAAAGTGCTAAGTTTTGATCGGCAACTACAACAACGAAAACTAACACAACAGCGAATAACCGGGCGGATAAGTAGAAAACCAAAGTTATGAAACATAGGCTGGGCAACGTTCTCGCTTTTAAATGTCCTAGTTTTTGGAGAGGAGGAAAATTGAGACCGGTCAGAGAAATGTTTGTACGCTCCGAGCGAGTTGAAAAATGATGAGAAAAGGTCAAAAAATTGAAAGGGGAAGTATAGGGAAAGTAGCAGAAGGGAAGAAGAAGAGAATGTAGATCATTTTCGGCGTTAACATGAATGATAGAATTACCAACACTTTGTATACGACACTTTGTACCCGACACTTTGTACCCCGTCACTTTGTACCGCGACACTTTGTACCGCGACACTTTGTACCGCGTACGGCCTCGTTAGCTAAGCCGTACGGCCTCGTTATCGTAAACTTTTACTAAGCCTAAGCGTTTTTTAATGTAAAAATATGTTTTAATGTAAAAATAAAACGCGCGGCCTCACTCAAGTCGCGGTACAAAGTGTCGCGGTACAAAGTGACGGGGTACAAAGTGTCGGGTACAAAGTGTCGTATACAAAGTGACGCGGTACAAAGTGTCGTGATACGTGAATGATAGGGATGAAGAAGAGAATGTAGATCATTTTCGGCGTGAACATGGATGATGCAACATATCTGGTCAGGTTTCTATCCAACCCTGTAAAGAAACCAGACGCAGTATCAAAGATTAGAATTGGAAGTTGCATGAATGATTTAAAGGAAAACTATTTCTTTGCTGTTCAGTTTATGTTTGTTTACTCATTTTATTTCCAAGTGATTTTTTTTAAAATACTAAATTAAGCCATTTTTTTATTCAGTCAAGTATTTCCTTCATCATATACGACGTACATACAAATTTTATCAATATTTGTCGCTTATTTCGTTAATGGTCCTCAATTTCTTTTATTTATTTATTTTCTAAGAGTATTTTAAAACTAATTTTAGAACTATGTTACTTCGACAGATTAGTAGACAGATAGTCGAATTTTGAGAATATGCTTAGATAGATATTTTTTATAAAGATAGTTGTTTACTGGAAAATCGTATACGGTTGATTGAATTTTGTGCGTTTTCCGCTGTACGTTTCTGTGAATGTACGTTTTCATAGATGTAAAATAAATTTCCGTCTTCATTACGAATCTTCCCGAATCGTTCACTGTGGACCCAACAATCCTCTCCTGCCCTATACTATGAATGGGCACATTAACCCTCCCCAGTCAGTAGTCAAAGATCTTGGAATTCATTTTAGTACTTCTCTCTCTCTCTCTCTCTCTCTCTCTCTCTCTCTCTCTCTCTCTCTCTCTCTCTCTCTCTCTCTCTCTCTCTCTCTCTCTCTCTCTCTCTCTCTCTCTCTCTCTCTTTCAACCACCACATTGAAACCATAATTCTAAAAGCTAGAACAGCTACGAATATCCTTTTCTTTTCTCTTTGAACCTTTTCTACCCCGGTCTTGCTCCGAGCGTATAAAACTTATATTTTTCCTCTCTTAGAATACGGATGCGAGCTCTGGTCCCCCGTCTCAGTCGGTCTTATTAACGATCTAGAACGTGTCCAAAGAAACTTCACAAGGCGTATTTGTTGACAGAGCCGATGAATCTCCTCAAAATTACCCAGCCCGTCTTGAACTTTTAGCCTTAACCACCTCAGAATACAGGCGAAGCAATCTTGATCTTTGCTTTGTACATAAAGCCATCCCCAAAAATGTAATCCTTGGCACCTCAAATCCCTTGATATCCTTCCCCTTAGAGCAGAAAAATTTTCAACTCACTCAGGTTAATATTCTCTTTGGAATTGTTCGAATCGCATAATATTTGTGTTTGTTTCTCGCTATATTAATATTTGGAACTGCCTTCCTCCTTCACTTGTATGTATACAATTTTCAGCCCACTTTAAAAGTGCTCTGCTAAGCTTACCCATAGACTCTTGAAACTTGAACTTTGAACTTTTTATCACGCGAAAAGAATAACTTGGTAGATACATACATGATACATGATGTTATAGATAATATTTAGATAATACATGAGTAAACACAATTGAAACGGAACAATGACTCCGAGTGTCTATAAATACAATCGAGCGGATCTTATAACGCAACTAAACTTCCTACAATTAGTGCGAGGAGTTTTTGTATTGAATTTTTAATTTTGAGCCTCGGGTCGTGGAAAAACTTTAAATTATAAAAACTTCGTATACTGAGAAATGATTATTCTACCAGATATAAGCTTGTTTAAAATATTAAAATCATTCGTTTCCCTCCTACTACATAAGGTCTGAAGTCCAAGACTGAAGGAAAGCTGAAGCAAACGGCGCGCATTAGGTCTGGAACCGAAAAATTCCATGAGATTCATTGAATTTTTCGATAATGATGATTTAGGCCAGACGCTCCTCTCTTTGCTGATAAAGGTTTTTCTGTGGTCATGTTTACAGGATTTTTTCATATAGTACAATCAAAAGGGTTGATCTCTTGCATATGAGCCTTTCATATGACACTCTCCCACGGAATAGTAATGTGGGATTACCGACACTTTGTACCGCGTCACTCTGTACTCGACACTTTGTACCCCGTCACTTAGTATCGTGCCACTTTGTACCCGGTCACTTTGTATCCTGCCACTTTGTACCCCGTCACTTTGTATCGTGCCACTTTGTACCCCGTCACTTTGTATCGTGCCACTTTATACCCGGTCACTTTGTATCTTGCCACTTTGTACCCCGTCACTTTGTATCGTGCCACTTTGTACCCCTTCACTTTGTATCGTGCCGCTTTGTATCCTGCCACTTTGTATCGTGCCACTTTGTATCGTGCCACTTTGTACCCGGTCACTTTATATCCTGCCACTTTGTACCCCGTCACTTTGTATCGTGCCACTTTGTACCCGGTCACTTTGTACCCAAGGAAATTTTAATACACTGTTCCGCTTGTAGTTTTTTTTGTATTTTATTATTTAAGCTTCTTTTTTTACATTTAATTGTTTCGTTTGTAGTTTTTTTGTAATTATATCAATCAATCAATCATTTATTCCAATTCACATGATAGAATAGCACATACGTACATACATGCATTGATGAACTTGGATTGCTGTCACGGATGTGAGTTCAGCTATATTCGAAAAACATTTCAAAACGAATTATAGATAGGGAACTTATAGAGACAAATTATGGAGACAAAACAAAAAACATCTAAAATAAAGGGACAGAATAGAAAAAAATACTAAATAGAACGTTGAGATAAGCGCAGTGAATAAGAAAATTCATTTGGAGCTCTTTCAGTAACGTATTTTAGAAAAGGGCACTATGAATTCTTCTCGCAGCTTATGTAGTTCTTTTTTGAAAACAACGGGGGAATTGATTGTCACTATCCGACTGGGTAGGCCGTTCCATATGTCAATAACCCTGGATGGGCGTGTCTATGGAAGGGGACATACTTGAAAAAGTTTGGAATAGTCTATTCGAAGGTGTTGGTGTATGCATTTGTGTATGAATGCAAGGTCGTCAATATGTCTTCTGTATTCGAGAGTCGTCAGAGAGAGCAGATTGAGCCTAGATGGGAAGTCTATCTTGGGATGCCCAGCTCTATAAAGAATTCTGCGTGTGAAAGCACGCTGGACGTTTTCTATTGCGTTTTTGTGACCTGTGGCGACCAGATTTCACTACCGTAATCTAGTAAAGGGAGAATGTATGTTTTGAACACGCGGAGAAGAACGGTTATGGTTTTGGTTTTGTTTGAATGCTCGCAGGATCATGTTTTTACATCTGGTATGACTTGATCTATGTATGTAGGCGGAGAATTTGAGTGTGGTATCAAAACGGATTCCTAGATCCTTGATAGTTCAAGAAGTGGGAACGAGTTTACTATCCTTGTGGTAGATGTTGCAGGGTTATTGGTGCCACAATGGACTATGAAGCATTTCGGGCCCACAGGTATGTGCATAACGGGAAATAGAATCTAGGGCTCGTTGCAGACCTTGATTACTACTTTTTAAAAAAAAATAGTTTGATGTCATCTGCATAGAGAAAGCAGTTAACTTCCGGATCGATACATTACATGATGTTGTTTATGAAAATAGAGAAGAACGGGAGAGAACTAGGGATTTGATAGTGGAACGGCTACGGCGCAAACCAAGCTGATTGTTAATGAGAATTTGGTTGGATTCGAGATGGTCAAGGATGAGGTTGAAAATGAGCTTTTCGAAGAATTTTGACATCGAGTCACCTACTTTTTTTAGATTTCCACGAGAATGATCAGCGATATCATTTCGTACTGTTTGTGGGGCCGTATCCACCAATGCCGCGGGAGCTTCTCGAGCCTTCCCGAGGAAAGTTTCATCAACTTTTTGTATCCACCAATGCTCCCCGAGCCTTCTCGCAGGAAGCAATACCCTTCCCGGACCTTTCCAATTTTTAGGTGAGGGAAGGACCCTCCGGCAACCAATTTTTGTAAAAACTTTCATGTTTAATTACTTTTTGTGTTTTAAAATTTAAACTTTTGTCAAAATTCGTTTTGTCTTTTCGCTTTCACCCATAAATACAAATATCGAGCATGAATATTGATGAAAAATTTTTTTTGTTGTAAATGGAAAACATACATACATATACTAATAATTGAAACAGACTTGCCATCTCACAGATTGCATATAAAGAGAAGAGAGAGACTAGGAAATTTTTTCATGATCCATAGTCCCTGATGGTGTGGAAGCCGTTTTCATCTTGCCGATAATATGAATTCGTAGAGAGAATAAGAGAGAGATAGTAAGAGAGATATAAAAAAAGAGGAGGTTAAAACAGAGAGAGATGAAATAGATTGTTTGTTAATATATACATACAGGGTGGCGAGAAAGTACGCAGTCCGTGGTTTAGGAGTGTGCTACGCACTATTTCGTGCACGCACCGATTCCTTTTTTTTGATTTTCGAAGTTTATTGTGTTTTAAACATTGTGTTGAAGTTTGACAACGATTGTTTAAATTTGAAGGTAATGACGGGTCCCCATCTCCAGCGTGCCGCTATCGTCGATTTGCACCAGCGCGGGTACTCCAACTCCGACATCGCAAAACGCCTCGTCGTCCGTCGAGATCTTGTCTGGAATACCATCAAATGTTACCGCGAGCTCGGAAATTTTGAGGACCGTCCAAAAAATGGCCGACCTCGATCTGCTCGGACGCCGGCGAAGATAAAAGCAGTGAGGGAGCGAATACGCTGAAACTCCAAGCGGAGCATTAACAAGATGTCCCAGGAGCTCGGAATATCCTGCTGGTCGGCTCAGACCATCGTCAGGGATGACCTCGGCATGCGCCCTTATCGTACTCGCAAGGGTGCCTTGTTTTCTGCCAAGAACACGGCAGAGCGCGTGAAGAGAAGTCGGACCTTGCTTCGCGACACGGCCGCACCTGGTGCCGAAGAGATAGTCTTCTCAGACGAGAATTTGTTCACGATCGAGGAGGCCTACAACTCCCAAAACGTGTGGGTTATCGCCAGAGATCCTGAGGAAGCCGATCGCAACGGAAGAGTCGTCAACCGCATCTCCCATCCAGCTCAGTTGATGGTCTGTGCGGTTGTGTGCGCTTCGGGCAAGTCTCCGCTCGTCATCGTTGATCAGGGCGTGAAGATCAACAAGCAGAACTATATCAAAGACATTCTCGAAGGCGCCTTGCTTCCCTGGACCCGTACGCACTTCGCTTGCCGCCCGTTCTGCTTCCAACAGGACTCCGCGCCCACTCACAAGGACGTTGTGACGCAAGAGTGGTGTGCGAACAAATTGTCCACCTTCATAACGAGTAAGCAGTGGCCCGCCTACTCGCCGGATCTCAATCCGCTCGACTATTCCGTATGGTCGGTCCTCGAGGCGAAAGCCTCGGCTCGTCCCCACCCCACTTTGGCGTCTCTGAAGAAGGCCCTGCTCAAAGCTTGGGAGGAACTCGACGTTGATTACCTGCGTGCCACGACTGATGCTTTCCCCAAGCGTTTCTGCCAAGTCATCCGCGCCAAGGGCGGCCGCCTTGAAAACTGACTTCACCCAGTTGTACATATATATGTTGAGAATAAAGTTGAATTGAGAGGAATTGGATTATTGATTACGATACAAAAGCGTTTGACTTTCGGACTGCGTACTTTCTCGCCACCCTGTACATACATTTTTGTTGCTTTTCTAAAAATTCCAACGTGAATAAATTGTGTTTTGAGTTGTCAATACAATAATCGTTTATAACAAATATGAAAAATTATTAAACAAATAACACGTGATAAACTCACTACATCTTGATATTATTTGGCAAAATTTGTGATATGGTAGACTGTACACAGCCAGCTGTATCGCCTGTTTTTGACTTGAAGAAAGATAGTGAGAAAAAAAGGAAGTTTGAAAAAATAAATAAAATAAAATAAAATTTAAAAAATTAAAAAAAAAAGAAAAAAATTTTAGAAAATTAAAAAAAATTTTTTTAAGTAAATCTTTATGAAAAAAAAGTGACAAAAACATCGAAAACACATCGAAAAAAACTCGAAACACAAAAAAAATCATTAAAAAGAGAGTGTCTAACGAGTTGGACGCTCAGTTAGACAGGGTAGACCTTGTCCAACGCATTGGACAACGTCCAAGCATTAGACGTCCAACTAAATGCATTTGGATACGGAATTTGTTGTTGGACGTATAATGTTGGACGTCCAACGATTGGAGAACCTCATTGGACGCTTAAATGCAATTGTGGATACGGCCTCAGGTAAAAAAGTACCTTGAATCTCTGGTAGGGGGGCCACTAAAGTGAAAAAGTGCCAAAAATCTTTTTTTAAACAACAAATAGACCATTATAATTAATTAAAATTGACTGGTATCGAGACAAATTATTCGTTCAATGTACAAGCGCAGTAATAAACAACGAAGTGATGATGACAAACATAAAGTAAAGAAAATTAGTCATAAAATCAACCTAAAAGCAACACAAAACAAGAGAAAATGCGTTAAACTATTCACATAATTCAGCTATCCGTCTTCCATTTTCAAGGGTATGACATTGCTCGAAAATAAAGCGTGATCGGGTCTTATCCTCTTACGGAAATTCTCACGGAGTAAGTAATACAAAAGAAAACTATAAATAAATAGAAATAAAATCTCGAAGTCACACTGATCACAAAAAACATTTTCAAATTCCCGTCCGAAGTTTTCTCGGTAAATATTTTCCACGGTTCGTGCATACCATTTATCATTTTCCTCGAAAACACATTTCCCTCGGGAAATGTTTTCCATGAAAACAGTTTTCAAGTAAAACGTTTGCCGCGTGTACGTGCATACGGCCTCAGTCGTCGCTGCCTTTAAACTGTGTAACTTAGCATTTGAAGGTTGATCTCTTGTTTTCACGCCACATTAAACGTAAAACTCTGAAAAGCTCTCTTTCAGTGGATCCGTGACTTTTATTCTTTCAAATACCTTAATTTAACAAACAATGTTGTGTGGTAGACAAGATAACCCCAGCTGACATAAACACTTTCACTAGCTAGAGGATTCGACCAACAGGAAGGATATGATCAATACAATTTGTGAAATTATAACCATACGCAAAGTCAACAACATCAAAAACAACCAGGAAAACAAGTTATGGTAACAACTTAACAGGATGGTTTCACAGGATGGTTAGTGAGAAAGATTGCTCTTCTTTTACATCCTCGTCCTCAACAATCTGGTTAGTAGGCGATGAAGACTCCTCTTCTTGTTCTTCGTATTTGAAGATGCAAATGATATCTCTGATCGGTCGAAGAACTCTGGAAAGCTCTCTGTTCTTTGGTGCCAAGGGACTACATAGATCATGATGAGAACAAAATACTGGATCATGATAATTTTATGATCCGGAGGAAGACAAAAAACTAGATGGCGAGACAGCATTGAAGTAGACATGGCAGCTATCGGACTTGGAGCTGAAGACGCCGCGAATCGTAGGAAATGGAGAAGTGTCATCTATACAGCGGACCCTGTTCTCGGATGGAACAAACGCTAAGAAGAAGAAGGTGTGAAAAAATACTTTAGTTTAAACACACTAACAAAAGCACCCTCCCAATTAAAATGAATATTTATGCATTTGATCAATCTGACCTGATTGTATTATTTGAATAACAATGTATTATTATTTAACTCCGAGCCAAACTGTACGTTATTTCATCCTCTAACACAAACAGGTGAAGAACTTCTTACTGAAACTATATGTGAACTTCCCGACCAATAAATGAGAAAATGAAGACTTCTAGAAAAGAAACAATTTTGTTCCACGTCGCAACTTTGCAATCCAATCTGCTTCTGGCAGAAAACACATAACAGCAGAGAGATTTTCTTACCTCTTGATTTCGGCATAGAGGCTGCGCGACTCTCGCACATAGACTGCATTCACTGGCTCGGAAATATCTTTAAAAATGCGTTTGAGATTACTGAAAATTTCAGAGGTCGACAACACAAACGCCGCGCCAACCTTCAGCCTGGAGAAGGGCGCGTGTTGTCGGGCCTTCTTCTGCAAGTTGAACGCTCTCCTCCCAATTCTCTTCTTTCTCTTGCTCCTCTTCTTGCTTCCTCTTTGCATTCTCTTCACTCGCAGCCGCTTCTCTGCCTTCCTTGCTATGAACGTGCTCCTAAAACCACATTACACCGTGAATGAGAGAATGTATCCCACGAGTTGAATTCCGTAGACCATGTTCTACTCGTTCTCCTGTATGAAGTCTACCTGGTCTTTCTTTGTTAAACACGTAGGAATAACTTTTGTTTCAAACCACTTGAACCCCTTATAATCCCCTTTTGAACCCCCTTTTTTGAACCACTTGAACCCCTTAGAAAAGGCTGACCACTGGGCATGAACTGTTTTTTTTTTTCAATAATTAATCTTCGTTTTCCCAAAATTATGAGGAACTTCAATTTTTTCGAAAATCTAAGTTTTTATTCTCCATTGTATCAAATAAGAACTGACTGGTAGCATTCCCACTGTAAGGCATTTGTTGAACCGACATTCTTGACATCTTCTTTTCGTCGCGTGGTTGATAGCGCAATTGCCTTTAAATAAGCACTTTCGTCGCTGATTCTGGGGCTTGCGCACTTCACGTCCAAAAAAGCTCTGCAAATATTGAGAGTTTAGTTGGAATATCAGAAGCTTAATAGATCTCTGAGTTTCGCTTTTGTAGTGAAGCGACATCAAGGAAAAAGCCGGTTTCAAGCAGAAACTGGGCATCTTGAGGCCGTGCCGACTGAAACACCTCTAACCTCATCGTCGGAGCATCAAACTAGGGCTGCATAAGCTACTGTGATGGCTCGACATATGGGATGTCTGACTTCATGTCTCTTACATAGATGGTTTAGCATTTGAAAAGAATGAAGTCCTGCTTTTTTGTATAATTTTGACTTCCAGTATGTTATTATCTATAAAAAGCCTAATATGGAAACTCTGGAAGTGTAAAAAGGTTTGGTTCTTTGAATTCGCTCATTTTTTATTTGGAAAATTTGGAAAACAGGCTGAGCTTCATTACTATGAACTTCATCTGAAGAGATACGAATGGAATGAGAAAAATAAATGACTAGAAATAACGGTCATTGTGCCTTAGAACTAGCAAGAAATCGCATGGGACTATGTGTGCTCGGTTGGTGTATTGGTAACGCTCTACAAGCCCCGGTTAGGCAACGGTCCCGGCAGAGTGCCATTTTGCCCATGCGATGGATTTATTTCTTTCATACGAGTGGAATGGTGTAAAGTTATGATAGTTATTTGGATCAAAGTACTATGGGGTCAAGTTAAATCCTTGAATGAACCAAACGAGTTGAATACGTGTCTTGATAAAAAAGGCAACATAAATATTATTACCTTGCAGCCTTCACACGTCTTGGCCCCGTAATGATACCCATTGGAATTGTACCCACAAACACGACATATCTCCAGTCTAGGACCTGCTGGATAAACCTGAAACAAATTTGTAGTTGATTATGAAACTGTCGAACTGAATGTTTGAAAAAGTGTGGATGTGTGAAATTAAACCTTTTTTTTAGAACTTCGGGAACTAGGGAAAATTACAGGAACTTCGAGGATGATCAGAAATGAGAGCTTGTTTCTAAGAAAACAAGTGGCATATGTGAAAACTAAATCTTAATGTGAAATGGATAGGAATTTTCCAAATTTGTTCTCAAAATACCTACGAATGCGTCAAATGGAATCTGTGATTATGTTTTGCAATGTCGAAAATAATAAGACTAATAATGACTATTACGTCGAAATTGGATTTCTAAGACTTTTCTCAAATTTGTATAGCTGAAATTAATACTTACATAAATCTTTAGAGAAACATAAGTAACAGACTGACATGAAAACTTGAATTTCAATTGCTCAGGAATCGAAATGGTAAAGAAAAATAAAGCATTAACGATGCTTTTTCAATTATAGCAAGCTTTTTTGGTATTGAGGTATAATGACGCAAAATGATTGACAACCATGAGATATGAACGAGAAAAACTTGAATGCGAGTTTCAAACTTACTTGAAGTGGATTACAGATGAGAGAAGCGAGTCGCTGATTTTGCATCGCCGTTGGTGGAGGGTAAAACAATGAAGGGTTGGCCACTGAAATGGCAGAACCAACCCCTGAGAATGCTGGCCGAAGAATCGGTTGTGAACTCCATGATGGCGTGACAAGTCTCTGTGTGTAAGGGTATGGGTTTTCGTGAGCCGGTGAAGCGGAAGGAGTAAAGTTCGTTCGATTGACTGCACTGTAGTTTTCGATAATTTGAGGCTTGTAAGGATTCAGAAAAGACGGAAGGCCAGGCATTTGGTTCAGATTCGAAGAGACCAGGGAAGGTTGAAAGAGCTGTGAAAAAGTCGGTTGACACTGGGTGACTCCCAGAGTATCAGGCTGAAGTCTCGAAGCCTCCAGAGTGGGAGTTCGTGTTTGTGATAACTGAGCCTGGGTCAAAAGTGGCGTCGCAATTTGCGAAGTGGCAAGCGGTGATTGAGACAGAGGTAGGCTCTTAAACAAGCCTTGTAGTTGCGTAATTGTCGTTGAATTCTCGGAGTATGTCGTAGACTCTAAGTTGAAAATAGACGGCGTCGATCCGAGGGGCCAAGTATTGGATTGTTGCTTTGATGCTCGTAACGCATTTTGAAGCCTCAATGCCCAAAGTAAGTTGTCAGTTGAACTCTTCACTGAAGAGAAAGCAGATGGCAAATGCAATTCATCTGGATTAGATGGTCGTTGATGTCTATCGACAAAGTCGGAAGATTCGCGGCTCAAGCTCCCTTGGGACGAAGTATTGTACGACTGAGAAAAGGCTGAGCTGTTTCCGGAGTTTGACGCGAGTTCATGTGTATTGGTCGCAGAGGCTTCATGGTTATTCAATGTGTACTCCCTCAAGGATAAATCATCGGGAACGGGAGACTTTGTTCTGCAAGAAAAAAAGTTTTAACGGGATAAGCTGCGTTGCAGATAGAACTGGAATGAGTCTTCTCAGAAGAGTTCACAAACCCTAGAAGTGAGAACAAGAGTTATAATAAAACTTGAAGAGGGAAAAATGCACCCAGTACACAAGTTGAACCTATCATGCCAAGAAGACCTTTCTCATGTACTTTCCGAAAAATTCACTGAATACAGAAAGTTATCGATTTTTCTTCAAGACATTCAAAATTCTAAAAGGCGGATAAAACCTCGGCGGGTAATCGTCAAGGTTCTCCGTAGACGAGGACATAGGCTGATTTCTTTTCCTCGAGGCCTTCGTTGGAGAGGACTCGTTGCAAACTTCAAAACTGCAAGTCACAGAGAAGTTAGTTTTATCACCACGGCCTTTCTCCAACCACTTTTTTTCTTGGAATTTCTCACTTTGGTTGTTCAAGTTTCACGCTCAAGAATACTCATTAAGAATCTGTTTTTGTGTTAATGAAATAGCAACTATTATTCGATAAACTATTATTTTTATTATTATTATTATCATTATTTTTATTATTACTATTATTATTATTATTATTCCATGTAACTCTAATGTAGATCTATCTAAGGTCAAAAGTATTAAGATATGTACTCAAAACGTTTTCCTAGGGTTTTAAGCTAGCTTTTACTTCGAGTTTTATGGAGCGTTTTCAATACCGAATCCTATTGTTTTTTTTTTAGTTTTCAATACCGCATTCCATTCACATTGCGGAAAAGTCCCGGTATTTGACGTGTAGTTGGTAAAAGGCGTTCATAACCAATCTCTTCTAGTTCTCTTTCTCACGAGTAGTTGTGTGTGTGAGATGCAATTGTTTATCTTATATAAACCAAATTGTGTTTTGTTCTGGAAACGCTCGTATCAGTAAATTTCTGTGTCCTCCAAATTATAAATTCACCAGTTCTCCCCTCCGTTAACCAGCTGCATGGCAGTGACGATTGAGGGCACAGCACTTTCACTGCAGTTCATTCGCTGCAAAAGTGGTCTTCAGTGAAAAAAGAACGAGAACCTTGCCGAGAAAGTCTTCAAATTTTTTCCGTGCTTGTTGTCTGTATATTTGGTAATGGAGGATTGCGGGATGCTCGATGAAGGCTTGACACAGATTACCTTAAACTCTCCCGACTCCTTCTGGTAAGTTCCCGACGGCGATTTTGGTGGGATAGGAGCTGAGACCTTTCGAAGTGACGACATATCTTCGTTGATTGTTGAAGAATTTGAGCGGTTTGGTGCTGCTAGCCACTCAGACTGTACCAAGTAACTGAATAGTTTTTAGTAGAGCAGTGAAAGTAGAGTCACTCGCACTTGGATAGATAATGGAAAGAACATTATTAGTATTGAATTGATCGAAACAAGAATTTTGATCCGGAATATTGAAGTTCGAAATTTCAAGTTCAAAGTGGAAAGGGTAAAAATCAAACACACACAAAAACATAATGGCTGGGGACATTCGGCAAGTAGTAAGTTGAAATAGATATGATAGAAAACGTTTTCGGCGTCAATTGCACGGGTTTCTGAAGCGACGAAAGAACAACAAAAATGAGAGGTAGGAGAGAGTGGGATAGAAGAATGAGACAGAGTGTCCTCAAAGGGCACATGAGGACAGATTATGCCAGAGCTGCTGTAGCGTCAGCCGGGTAGCGTCTGCTTGCGCAAGAACTAGGTAAGGCGGGGCCAAGTAGGCCGCAAAAGCTGCTATTGTACCATGGAATTTTGAGAGAGTGCAGGCGCTAAAACAGTATTAAGGTGAGGGAAGATCGGATGGAGGAGGGATCTCGGTCATGGAAGGTTTTGAGGTCACGCAATCGAAAGCAATGGCATTTTAAAGAAGAAAGAAAAGGAGTGGGTAAGCGAGCGGGAAAATGAGAGAGGAGAGAGAAGAGAGAAAGACAGAATAACGGAAGAAAAAAGGATTATAGAGACAAACAGACATGCATGCAGAAAGAAAAAGAGATAGAAAGAGAGAGAGAAGAGAGAAGGGAGAGAAAGAGAGAGAGAGAAAGAGAGAGAGGGAGAGAGATAAAAATATAAACCAGGATATTGACACAAAAAGCCATGTAAGAATAAAAAGAGAAGAGGAATGAAAGGTTAGGGAGTCCTAGGTCCAGTGGATTGAACTGGGTAGTCCTAGATCTAGTGAATTTAAACTCGATGAACTCCTTTAAAATTTTAAGGATGATTAGCTCGATAAACTCAAGCATTGTGGATATGCCACTTACCTGTTACCTATTGAGAAGAAAACAAGCAGTTCATCTCGATACTCCTGACTAAACTAAACTATATGGAAGTGAAGTCAAGTACAGCATGGATTGCACTTTACCTTTTTCAGGCTTTCAGCGCTAGTCGAGAAAAGCTGATGCCAGGAACATCAATCAATATCATCTTAAACGAAAGCCAATCATAACCATTCACGCTCCAGATGGACAAAGGAACAGTTCCGCAAGAAATCGGAGCAAGATATTTCTCTCACACTCTCATCCTTCTCAGAGAATCCTTGGCGAAGACTCTCAAAATCAAAAGAAATTCATAAAATTACCGAGTCCACATAGACGCACATCATACTGTACATAAAAATATGGGATATCTTGTTGATTCCATGCCTCAATGGAAAAATATGAAGACATCCAAATAACATGTAGACCAAAGAAAAAAGCTTGCTTGACAGGGAAGCGAGTCATACATGTGCGCCAATTCATAAACATGAGCGCTTTCCGGGAAAGGTGTAAATAAGAGTATTCCATACTCCACGTTGATCTCAAGCAACGGATTTTTATACCGAGCAGAGGAGCGGATTGTTCGTAGAAACTTGTGCAAAAATCATGCGGTGGCGGGAACCGAACCCGTGACCTTTCGCATTCCGGGCGAATGCTCTCCCCACTGAGCTAAACACGCACACAGGATAATGGACATTTTAAGGCCCATAAAACAAAGGTTGTACAAAAATTTCTCGGAATTAGTATCAAACCATAGGGAATTCCGACCATCACTGCTTGAGTTAGTTCAACACTGAGATTTGAACAACAGCCAGCAAAAACTACGAACAAAATTGTTCATACAAAGGCAGTTCCAATACTTCTAATGTTGGAAATTCTTCAATAATGCACAACCGAAATGTTAAAAAAAACACACAACCGAAACAACCGAAATGCATCAAATCGTTCAATCACATTCTTTTTCGAACTTTTAATTTCCTAGGTCTTAAATAGATCTATCCCAATAGTTTTTCGACTCCTACACTTTTTCCAGATCTCTTTCTCTCTCCCAATTCATATTTGCCTCTCTCTTTTTCTCTCTTTCGCTCTTTCTCTATTTCTCTCTCTCTCACATTGCACTGTTCAGCAATGGTCTAACAGTTCGCACCAAAAGTTTTGTTAGATCAGGCTGGAGATCTGAACTTTAGCTTTGCAGAATCACAAGTATGTACGTAAAAGGAGAAGAGTAAAATAGAGATCCATTCTGTCAGTTCTAGACAAGGAAGTCACCCAAGAGAGTCGACTATTGCAGAAATTGCATGCAAGTCTATCTTGCAGCTGTGTTTATCCCAGTAATAGCAGTGACAAAAACAACTGTGAAACTTTTCAGCAGCGAAATAGATTTCCTAGAGATGCCATTTTGGTTTAATTGTAAAATATTCTATTCTCTTAAACCACTTCGTCGTCTGAGAGACTAGACCTCTATTTTTCTTTCTATCTATTCTCTCTTTTTCTGTCACAAATGCGAAACTCAAAAGACTCGCGCTGCTTTCATCAATCGTTCAGCAAGGTTCTAAAAGATCATACCAAAAGTGCTTTTCCTAGTCAAGCTGGAACTTTAAAATTTTCCATTAGCAGGATTACAAGATTTCCGAGAGAGAAGGCGAGAAAGAGATAGAGAGATGCAGACAGAAATATAGAGGAAAATAGATTCCGAAAGAAAAAAGAAAAAGAGAGAGAGAAATGAAGAGTGATAAAGAAGTTGAGAGAAATCCATCTCTTCTCAGTTCTAGACGACGAATTCATCCAGATGTCTTCACTATTGCACGAATTGCTTGCAAATATATTTCGCAGTTGTGTCCTATGAAGTTCACAAGACGAAAACAACCATTAAACTTCTCAGCTGCAAAATAGATATACAAGAGATTTCCTGTCACTGTTATAGTGCAACCAAATCGAGTCAACCGCCCTCACGCAAATAAAGACATAATTAATTCTAGTATTAACAAATTTTATCACCCATTTTCCATCTCTCTTCTGTCTTGATCGTGAATTCTGGAGTTACGCTCCATTCATGACACAATCGCTTGAAAAGCATGCGTAACTGAGAGAACAAGGCATATGAGCCTTTCATATGACACTGTCGCGCGGAATAGCAATGTTTCCCCGTGGTATAATGGTAACACGCGCTCCCGAATTTAGTCGAGATGGCTGGGTTCGATCCCGCACTGTGGAATAGCTTTTTTCTGTGCGATAGTTCAATCAATTCAAGTATTGACTACATCAAACACAAGTTTTGTTCTCAAAGTTTGAAGCTCAGGTTTGGTAAGTTAAAAAAAGTCAAATCGAGTGATTGGGATAGTGTGCAAGTCATCAAGTTATGAAGACAAGTTATGTAGACAAGTTATGAAGAAAGTGTAGGCAACGTTCTGGGCCTTTTTTGTGCGGGTTCGATGAGCGTGATAAAGTGACACAAAGACGTTGAATAAATGGTAGGGAAGAGTGGGGCAGAGGAATGAGATGAATTGACCTCAGAGAGCCGCGAGAGCCGAATTGGGTCTGCTTGCGCAAGGAGTTGGTTAGGCAGGGTCAGGATTGAAAAACGAAATAGCCATTGGATCATAAGTCATGGTCCATGACCTAATAAAGGAGAGCAGGCGCTAGAACAGTCGTGAAATCGGGCGTTAGAGAAGGCTGGATCTCGGCTGGATAGGCAAGAGCAGATCAGAGAAAGACAGAGAGTGCCATAGAGCTAGAAAATGAAACAGAAAAGAGGAGGAAGTAGATGGGAACGAGAAAGAGAAAAAAAAGACAGGGATCGAAAAAAAGAGACGGGGTTTTTAAGAACCTTACAAGATTTGAGAGATAAGAAAAAATAAGGTATGCTACTTATAGTCCCTGTCTGGCTGCGTCTTATCCGGTCTTCTCCATGACTGCGCTCTCTCCATTCAGCCTGTCTGTGCTGCAACATTCAATTTTTTTCTAAATTGTACAAAAGATATGATACTAGTTTAGCATAAATGAGAGCCCCTTTTCCACAAATATGCAGACGAAAATAGTGGAGCACAAATTAAGATCTTCAAAAAAGGTTTTATTCTTTTGTCGAAAAGGTAGTTGTTTTATTTTTATTAGAAAAAAGGAAATAAGAAGAACCCTTGCAAAGTTTGTAGCTCTTTCTCTATATATCTCTTTTTTTCATTCATTTTTTCATTCATTAAATTAATTAATTCATTCATTCATTAATTCATTGGGATCATCGGAGAAAATCTTAACATCGTCGGCATAAAGAAAATAATGTACATTGCCTGGAATCTTTTCAACAATATCACTTATGAATATCGAGAAGAACAAGGGGCCTAAACAACTTCCCTGAGGAACACCGGTGGCCACTCTTTGTTCATCAGAAAGATTGTCATCAACATTCACACGAAAAGATCGCAAAGGCACAAAAGAAGTCTATGTCACGTCTCCGGAGTCTCCGTTCTTATTGATACGTTTTTACATCTTTCGGTACCGCATTACTTCCAGGCTATGAAAGTTCGAGTATGCCGAAATGGTTTGAGAGAACGCGAAAATAGTCGGTGGCGACAGACAGTGAAGTTTTTTAATTTTTAATTTTCTAGATCGAACAGCTCCATCTGATTCTCCGGAAAGTACAGAAGAATGAGAATGTTGACTGGAGTGTCGATCATGGTTTGGACATTACGGCCTCAAGGTGTCCAAGTCCTGTTTGAGACCGGAGTCCTCCATTCGTCGCGATAGAAATGAAGAGTGAGAATTCATCGCGATAGCAACGATAGAAATGAAGAAGTCGACCGCTCTCAGCCACGACGAATGTGACAGATTGTAGAATTACGTTCAAAATTATTTATTGTTTGAATTCAATCATATCATCTTTGTTTAAAAGTTACTTAAACTAGTTTTTTATGAGAAAAATTGTGTTTGAAGTAGTTTCCATTTCAATGATAACCCATGCGAACTTTCTTGGTATTTTTTGAAATAAATTATTTCGGTCTCTGCATAAGAAATCCCCTCCATATATTCAGACAAGGATCTCCATGGAAAAATTTTCCTCTTTTTTTGAACGCCTCATATAATGTCGTATTTCGACATTTTGTTCTGATTTTCAGCACTAGAAAGTATGAATGCCTGAATAATCTGAATTTTTCAGTCCGGCTTTATTAATTTGAGTTTGTAGCGAGATATAGCTTTTGTCTGAAGGTATTTCTATCTAATTAACATAATACTTCTTGCTGAATAAGAACCACCTGTTAACATTAAGACATGATTCTGAATAAGAACCACCTGTTAACATTGCTGAATAAGAACCACCTGTTAACATTAAGACATGATTCTGTCAACTGAATAAGAACCACCTGTTAACATTAAGACATGATTCTGTCAACTGAATAAGAACCACCTGTTAACATTAAGACATGATTCTGTCAATTGAGAGTTTTTTTTCACTATGAGGATTCCGAATATTAAGATTTTTAGTTGAGATAATACCTCTCAAAAAATTTCTCTGAGTCTCTTTTATGGCGACGTTAATTTTGGCTTCCAACTCTTCTCAAATTCATAAAACCGCTATTTTAGAAGTAAATTGGACAAAAAATTGTTAGTGTTTTTTAATCATGAAAATTCCGAATTTTTTTGTCTTGTTTTCTAATTTTCAGTTCGAGCCAAGTGAGATTCATCTCTTTTCCTCTTTCTCCGTACTCTCTTGCCGCAAGAAAAAAATACAAAGATTGTAGCTGCTTTGGTCTCTAACGTTCTAATCTCTCTGACTATACAGAGTTTTCACAACACTGTTCTGTTTCTCCTTCCACTTGTCAGAACACAACACACAGAACACAAACATGTTTCGGCTATTCTATACTCATGGGCACACTAGACGTCAGACAGTGCAGAGTGGCTTTTTTGATACGGTCTCGTTAGCTTAAGCCTCGTTACCGTAAACTTTTGCCTAAGCCTAAGCGTTTTTTATGTAAAAATAGTATTTTTTCAAGAACCGGAGTCTATGATGCTCAAATGATAGTCTATGAAAAAAAATTTCGAAACCGTAGCGTTTAAAGCCAATTTTTTGTTTAGTATTCCAATGTCTGCAAGACAAGACGCAGGGTATGCCTGCCCTACAGGGAATTGGGCCAAGGAGGGGAGGAGGAAGGGGGCCCTAAAGAGAAAAAAGAGCCTTTAGAAGAAAAGGGGGAGAGGGTTTTCATGAATAAAATCTCTTTCTGAAAAAAAAGTTGAATATAATATATAAATATAATAAAATCTCTATAAAAAAATCTCCCTTCGAGTACGAAGACACTAGTTCCCTATTCCGCAACTGTAAACAACAATCGTCTACAATTATGAAAGAAAAAAATTAATGAAAAGCGGGCTTTTCGTAAACACTCGTAAACATTATTTATGAAAAATATAAGGAGAGAACTTGTAAACATTAATGAATGTTCAGTTTACGAATTTCTAAACTTTGTAAATAGTTTAGTATTGGTCCCAGGGGTCCTTTAGCCAGGCAGGTTGTGGGAGGCAAATATATATTGCTCCGATCCTCCGTAAAATTGTTTTTATATACCAATCTACAGATTTAACGGTGATTATTGGCTTTTGTTAACGGAAATAGTGATCACTGTCTTCTTTTTTTTCTTGGATAGTGCGAAGGTCACTCTGTTAAAAACCAATAGCACTTTCTTGTACATAGTATTGAAATGCACTACTGGTCTTTATTTTGACAGGCCACAGCAGCAAGGGTTAGACGAATATCTACAATGTTCGAGTTTATCGAGTTAATCTTCCTGTTTTGTTCAGGACTCCATCGCGCTCAATGCACTGGACATAGCACTACTCTAACTTTTCATTACTCCTCTCTTTTCATTCTTGCACGACTGTCCGAGTTTTTCAGCTCTCTCTCTCTCGTTCTCTCTCTCTCTCTCTCTCTCTCTCTCTCTCTCTCTCTCTCTCTCTCTCTCTCTCTTCTAATTTTTCTTTTTTTCTCCTTCCACTCCTCTCCTATTTTTCCGCTCGCCTATCTACTCCTTTTTCAAAATGAAATTTCTCTCAATTGCGTGACCTCACAACTTACCACATCTAGGAAGTGCTTAAGCGCCTGCGCTCTTTCAACAGTTTAATGGTAGCTTGTGTATTCTCTTTGGCCCCACCTAACCTACATTTTGCGCGAGCAGACCCTACCCGGCTACCGCAGCGCTGGCTTATTCTTACCTCGTGTGCCCTCTTAGAAGACTCGGTCTCATTTTTTCAATTTTACTTTTCCTGACCCTTTACTCAGTGTTTTGTCTCTCTCTCAACTCTTCAAATCTATTGAGGACAAAAACGTTTTCTAGCCTGCCTCCTCGAACTTGATGGCTTTTAAACTATCCCGAACCACTCGGTCTGGTTTTGGTTGTATTTAAGCTTCCAACTTAGAACTTTGACAATCCGAACTTCAAATTTGCAGATCAAAATCTCTGTTTCAATCGATTCACTATTATTACTGTTCTTTCTATTATCTGTCAAAGTGCGAGCGACTCAACTCCTACTGCTCTACTGCAAACTCCTCAGCTAGTCGGTAAAGGTCACTCAAGTTCTCCATCGACAAGGTGATGTTGTCACTTTGAGAGGTCTCCGATCTTTCCACAAAACACTCGCAAGCGAGAACTTATTTAAAGGAGTCGGAAGAGTTGAAGAACGGCAAAGCGAAATCAAGGTAAGCTTTGCCGTCCCTGGATTAAGCATTCGGCTCTTATCCCTTTATGGGCATACTAGACGAAAAATTGGCTTCAAACGCTACGGTTTCGAAAATTTTCTTCATAGGTGATAATTTTGAGCATCAGAGACTCCGGTTCTTGAAAAACAACTTTAAAAATTTTTTACATAAAAAAGTTATTTTTACATGAAAAAAACGCTTAGGCTTAGTAATACATAGTTTACGCTAACAAGGCCGTACGGCTTAGACTAACGAGACCATATCAAAAAAATTAGTCATAAATCCGTGACTCTGTCCCCCGAGGAAAAAAAGAGGAGCGGAGCCTACGTAGTCGATCTGGACAAGTACCAAACTGGCAACTGAAATATGGAAAATTGTGCCCGGAAAAAAGGTTATACATTGTTGTCGTTTTGCCGCTCTATAAAAACTTCACATTTGCAGCAAGTTAACTGCAGTGGAAGTGCTGCGCATTCAACCTTCACTGCTATGGAGCTGGTAAACGGAAGGGAAAACTGGTGAGATTTATCATTCAATTAAAATAGAGAAATTTACTAATGCGAGATTTATCGGTACAAAACACAATTTTATTTTTTTTAAATTCTGTTTTAATAAGTTCTGCAGCCTTGGTGATGGAACGAACTTCTTTGCGACCTACAGTTACGAAGTTTGCAACGAACTGATTTTTGACTGATACGAACACACCAGGAACACATTTCCGCTCCATTTTTATTGATAACTCTTGATCTCGCTTATAGTGTTTGTGGACCAATCTGAAAGGACTCATATCAACTCTGTCAGCAAGACAGCTTTTTCAGTTTAAACTGTTTCTTGTTGCAGAACAAAGTCTACAACGAATTCTTTTTTCAACCGCGATACCTCTACGACCAACGCGCATGAACTCGAGTCTATTTTCGGCTTCAACCCAGTCTTTTCTCCGTCGTACACAGCTTCTAATACTTCATCACACCAGAGCCACGAGTCTTCCGACTTTTTCAATAGACTTCCTTCACCATGCAACTTAGCCGAACTGCATTCTCAATCTGCGCTCTCTTCGGAGAAGAGTTCAACTGAACACTTGAAGTGGGTTAATAAAATGCGAAAGGGGCTTCAAAAATGGAAACTATTGCAACAATCGAGTTCTTGTTTCCTTGGATCGACGCCCTCTTTATATAGCAAAAAGTCGAAGACAGTTTCTGCTCCATCATGCTCCAGGAGCTCACCAACGCAAACGCAACTACCTGACTTAATGAAGGTTCCATCTATGTCCCAACCCCGGCTTGCCACTTCGCAAGTTGCGTCCCCACTTTCGGCCATGGCTCAGTTCTCTCGCACACAAACGTCCACTCTGGATACTTATCAACCTCAGTCTGTTACTCTGGAAGTCCCCCAACGCATACCTACCTTTGAAGAGCTCTCTCAACCTTCACTTGACTCTCTGAACCTCAACCAAATGCTTGGCTCTCCGTCCTTTCTGAACCCTCAAAACATCGGGAACTACAGTGCATTTAATCAAACGAACACCACTGATTCCGCTCCCCCGACTCACAGTAATCCATTGGCCAACCCAAAGGCACTTTTCACGCCACACAGAAATTTGAAACAGAATATTTGGCCAGCAATCTCTAGGGTTGGTTCTGCCGCGTCAGTGACCAATCCTTCCATGTGTTACCCACCACCAACGGCGATGCAGAATCAGCCACTCGCTTCCCGTAATCAATCTCAGGTAAGTTTAAAACTCGCTTTCCCATTTTTACCGTTTGTTTCTTATAATTATCTATTATTTAACCTAAATACTAAAAAAGCTTGCTAAAAGCGTTATTTCAACAAAAAAAACGTCGAAAATGGATTATTTTATTTCACCTGTTTGATTCCTGAACACTTTGCATACAATGTTATATGTGCCTGTTTTTCTACTTCTGTTTTCCGAAAGATTTATGCTAGTACATTTATTAATATAAGCTATGCAAATTCTACAAAAAATAGGGCATTTTTCACTTTAGTGCCGCCCTCCCCCTCTCAGAGGTTCAATTGGGTCATACTTCTGACTTATTTACATTCACAAAAAAAATTAAAGTTAAAAAACAGAATTTTACATTAAAGAAATTACTTTTACATTAAAACGCTTAGGCTTAGGAAAAAGTTTACGCTAACGAGGCCTTACGGCTTAGCTAACGAGGTCGTATCAAGAAAATGACTCAATTGAGCTGACCCAATTGAACTGACCCAATTCAACCTCTGGTGGGGGCACTAAAGTGAAAAGTGCCAAAAATACTTGTAAGTTAAAAATTTTTGTATGTAATTTAAAACCTTTCATTATCTTTATTCGACGTAGTGTCTCTACTTCGACGTAGGCTCCTCTCCTCTGCATTTTGCTGCACGATAATGCTCCTGTTCTTTCTCATTTTCCTCTCTTTCTAATCTTTCTCCTTTTTAATTTTACAATAAAATACGCTTAGGCTTGGTAATAGTTTAAGCTAATGAGGCCGTACGGCTTAGGCTATTGATAACGTATCAAAAAAAATTAGTCATAAATCCGTGACTGCGCCCCCCGTGGAGAAAAAGGAGCGGAGCCTACGTCGATTTGAACAAGTACCTTTTAATCGACATGATCTGCCTAAATCTATTTTGCATTACAAAAGCTGTTATTCTGTTTTGTAACTTTTTTGATGAGTTGTTACAAGCGCCAACTTTTAATGATCTTCAAAGTTACCATTATCTGACTTCATTTCCATAGACATTTAATTTGTCACATTCATAATCAACAACATTTTGATTCAGGTTGATTCAGGACCAAGACTAGAGATATGTCGGGTCTGTGGGGACAAGTCAAGCGGGTATCACTATGGTGTCGAGACATGTGAGGCCTGTAAGGTATTCCTGCTGGTTTTTTTCACATTATACGTATTCACCCCGCCTGGTTAAGCGTTTTCTGTCCAAAGCTCGAGCTTGACTCAATAAATTTTTAGTCAAAGACACTGAAATTGTATTACAACAGTCTAGTCGCTACTCTTGAGATGAATATTTTAGAAAGTGGAACTTGACATGGATTTTTTGCTGGTAATCTATTAGCGAGTTAAAAGATGCAAGCTTCGTTTCACTTTTTCATTATTTTACGCATATCTGGCTTTTTATGGAAGAAAAAACACACTGAAAGTACAATGTATAGCAAAACGCTACATTCAGTTCTAGGTAAACGCTGAGTTTTTACTGCAAGAGACTAGAAGTACCATTAATCAAACAAACACACGAAAAAAACCTTCACTACCAACAGTGATCTTTGGGATAGTGATCGATCGGATCGATCCGATCGATCCCTTTCCCCAAAATCCCTTTCGGTACTGTAGTCCACCGGTCGGGGTCCAATCTAGCCATCTAACCCCCAGCGAGGGCGTTACTATTACCACTAGGAGTACCATGTGTATAACCCAGTAGATTAAATAGCACTATGTCAATACACTCAAGAGAAGGTTGGAAACGCTTTGGTCAAAAAGCTTGAAGATACTCAGCTTCTTTTTGAGACTCCTCTCATTCATTCATTCATTCATTCATTCATTCATTGATTCATTCATTCATTTATTTATTTATTTATTTATTTATTCATTCATTCATTCATTCATTCATTCATTCTCTCGTGATGTTGTCGGTGCGCTCTTGTAGCAAAACTTACACAGCGTTTCAGCTCCTGAACTTTCAAGTGATCCAATCATATCTGCAGTGCTTTTTCCGACGCGAAATGGGCAGGTCGAAGATTGAGCGAATAAAGTGCAGTCATCAAATCAGTTGCGATATGAACCGGGAAACTAGGAGAATTTGTCCAGATTGTCGGTTCCGCAAATGTCTCAGTGTGGGAATGCAACCAGTCAGTTATTATTCGGTAAACTACCATAACTTTGAGTATAATGGTAATATCGCTATTAATAAAGTTTTCATTCTTTTCGGAGAAAACGGGAAAATATCATGAAACAGTGTTCAAGTCCCCTCCCCATTCCCCCAGCGCTCACGTGTTGTAGAGACATTACTCTAGTCAGCTCTTTTCGATGGGAATTTAGATATTCTAAACAGCAGTTATTCAATTGCCCGACGAAAAAATGCTCAGAAGACAAATGATTGAACTATCCCAGTCCACCGGGCGGGATCGAACCCAGACCATCTCGACTCAAACCGGGAGCGCGCGCTACCACCACACCACGGGGACACACCGCCACTCCGGGCGACAGTGCCACATGAAAGGCTCACATGCCCCGCTTTCCCAGCCACGCATTTTCTCTGCGCGATAGCCCAACCATATGTCCTCATTTGTCTTTTTAACCAGGCATCACTGCCTTTAAACTGTGTAACTTAGAATTTGAAGATTTATCATCAATGCTCAGAAGCTTATGCCTAACAAATAAAAATGTATTTCATCGTCTCACTCATCACAATGTTCATAAATATTTATTGACTGTAAATTATCATTAGCAGAAGCGAGAGAGAGAAGCGAAGCAGAAGGAAAGCGGTCACCTTGTGGAAGAAGACAGAACTACGCACGCCCTTTTTTAGACAGAAGGTTGGCGCTTTGTTAAAACTCAATCTATGATCGTCGACCGATCATAGATCTCGATCTATGAGCGTCGTTCAACGTCGATCAACAACCGTGATCTCGAACGCAATTATGAGATCTCTCCGAGCCAGTTGATACGGTTGGCGTGGGCGGGTCGCACAGCCTTTTACCAGAACTAGACACCAAAATATCTTTTCATTCATTTTCTTTTTCAAAAAAAGACAATATCTTTTTTCATTCATTTTATGCTCACACCAAAATGGGCTAAAGAGTTGGGGGACTTTACCTCAAGACGGACTGCGTCTCTGAATTTGTTTAATGTCTCGTTACTAACCCGTATGATCTCGTTCCTAAGCCGTACGACCTCGAAAGCGTAACTTTTGTCTGAGCCTAAGTGGAAAATCTGAACTACCGCAAAAGTACTTGAAAAAAAAAAATTATTTCTGAGTTTGTGAATTAATTGCCTAAGTGAATTGAACTCTGCACTGTCTAACGTTGCAGGAAAAAACCCAATAAGGCGTGAGGGATAGCTGAAAGGAGAGAAGAATGAGAGATACGATAGTACGAAGAGACTGCAGACAACTTGAAAAGAAAAATATGCACCGTTTCACACTGCACGCTGTACTCTACCTAGGAAGTCAGAGACGCAGTCCGGTGTGGAGTAAAGCTCAACCGAGTTGGGAAGCGGAACAGAAGTTCTTTTTGTTTGTTTGAAGGTTTCTTATTCATTGATTGTGATGCAGTGGTGCAGAGTTTCTTATCATGTTTCTGAGCAAAGAAAATAAGTGTCCCGTTGCTAGAGGAGAGATGAGATTTTTAGACGATACGAATAAGTCAGACGTATGACTCATTGAACTTCTGGTAGGGGGTGTCCCTAAAGTGCAAAAGTGCTGTCAAATCTATTAGTTTCAACAATCTATTAGTATTCATGTTGACGTGTTGAAAAATCGATAGAATTCTATTTGTGGCGACATTCATTCACCCCAGTGGCGTAATATCGATCAAAAGAGAGCTTTTCAGAGCTCTACGGCCGACAGAGACAGCAAGACTCCTACAGAAAGATGTTTTGAGAAGCTCCGCCCCCCTCCCACCAACATTGAATTATGGGACTCGCCTCTTCAAATATGCAGAACATCAAGAGAACTTCTCCTCGCCGACCGACCAGATTGTTGAGGAAAAGAAAGAATAAGAAGGAGGAGGGGGAGAGCAATCTTCATCACTAACCATTCTTTGAGAAGCTCCCCCCGCTCCCACAAAAAACTAATTCATTGTCTTGTTTTCCTGGTAGTTGCTGTTTTTCCTCGTAGTTGCTGTGAAACTAATTCATTGTCTTGTTTTCCTGGTAGGTGCTGTTGTTGTTGATGTTCCCATGACAGTTCTAAATGTTCGCATATTGTGATACTCATCTTCTTTTTTCGGGTCTGCAACCTCAAGCTATTGGAACGGATCTGAATAGAACTATCTTGTCTACTAATGTTATTGGTTAACTTGGCGTGACAAAAGAATAAAGGTAACATAACAAGCAAATGGCTTTGAAACAAGAGATGAAACAATTCATGTAGATAGATTTTATTCTTTGCAAATAGATCTGGAATATTTACAAAAGAGGACTGTCGCATGTGCGAGTTAATTTATTTCACATAAAAAGGACGGTGTTTTCTCTGACGAGCAGGAGTTGATTCGATGCGGGAGCTTGGGAGCCGACACGACTTTTTAGGAAATTAGAGTAGAACGACGAGGAGTCGGAAACTTGAGTAGAGTGAAGTGAATTCATGATGTGAAGGGGAGGGAAACGAAGGTTTCACGGGGAAATAAAGAAAGGGAGGGGAGCAGGTGCGACCGTCTCGAGGCAGGGAAAGAGAAAGAATGAGTTGGATCTTGTTTTTGTTTTTATCTCTGATAAAACATTTTTTCAATCGTTCGAAGTAAAAAAAATCCTGAACCCTTGGTCATAGAGAGAATGAGCGTTGGGAATAAATGAACTCTCGTCTACGCAGCGTCTCGTCTCACTTTTTTTTCAGTTCTGTCCCTCGTCGACCCGGGGTAATAATACAGTGGCGCAGATCTCTTCTTTCCCTGTCATCAAGTGTGAAATGGAACAGAAAGAAACCAATCTCACATCGTTGATACAGAACAACCAATTCTGACTCAAATCGAATCGACCCAACCCTCGATTACTTTTTTTTCAAAAATGAACAACCATCTCCCTAGCGTTTTTCATCGTTTATCGGGGTCGAAGTGGGTTTCTCTGCGAGAATTTTGTTTTATAGAGATTCCTCCCGTTGTTTTTTCTTTCCAGAGACTTCTGTTAGTTGCTTTCACTCTATAGAGACTCCTGTCAGTTGCTTTTACTTTCTGAAGGCTCCTGTCCGCTGCTTTTTGTAGAGGAAAGAGAAAATGCACTGGCAGCCGTTTCGGGTGAAGTAAAAGCACTGGTTAATAGCTCCCGCTCCATAGCAGTTTTTTTCGTGAGGAGGGAAAAGGCACGAAATGAAGGTGGTCCGTAAAACCCATTTTGGGAAGAGAGTCGAGAAAGAAAAAATGCTCTCAAAGGCAGCCCTCAATAAGCAAGATGGTAATTGCACGTTTTCAGTTTTTTGCATCTAGTCAAAGGTTAGAGAACCCAAGCCTAACCCACCAAACCATGGTGAGCATATCGTAAACAGCGAGAAGTAAGGAATGTATTACTTGAACGAAATTATTTCATTTTAAATTGTAGTGTGCCTTCTGATTTCATTTTACATTATAGTGTGCTTTCTGATTTCATTTTACATTATACTGTGCCTTCTGATTTCACTTTACATTATAGTGTGCCTTCTGATTTCATTTTACATTATAGTGTGCTTTCTGATTTCATTTTACATTATACTGTGCCTTCTGATTTCACTTTACATTATAGTGTGCCTTCTGATTTCATTTTACATTATAGTGTGCTTTCTGATTTCATTTTACATTATAGTGTGCTTTCTGATTTCATTTTACATTATACTGTGCCTTCTGATTTCATTTTACATTATACTGTGCCTTCTGATTTCACTTTACATTATAGTGTGCCTTCTGATTTCATTTTACATTATAGTGTGCTTTCTGATTTCATTTTACATTATAGTGTGCTTTCTGATTTCATTTTACATTATACTGTGCCTTCTGATTTCATTTTACATTATACTGTGCCTTCTGATTTCACTTTACATTATAGTGTGCCTTCTGATTTCATTTTACATTATAGTGTGCTTTCTGATTTCATTTTACATTATACTGTGCCTTCTGATTTCACTTTACATTATAGTATGCCTTCTGATTTCATTTTACATTATAGTGTGCTTTCTGATTTCATTTTACATTATAGTGTGCTTTCTGATTTCATTTTACATTATACTGTGCCTTCTGATTTCATTTTACATTATACTGTGCCTTCTGATTTCACTTTACATTATAGTGTGCCTTCTGATTTCATATTACATTATAGTGTGCTTTCTGATTTCATTTTACATTATACTGTGCCTTCTGATTTCACTTTACATTATAGTGTGCCTTCTGATTTCATTTTACATTATACTGTGCCTTCTGATTTCATTTTACATTATAGTGTGCTTTCTGATTTCATTTTACATTATACTGTGCCTTCTGATTTCACTTTACATTATAGTGTGCCTTCTGATTTCATTTTACATTATAGTGTGCTTTCTGATTTCATTTTACATTATAGTGTGCTTTCTGATTTCATTTTACATTATACTGTGCCTTCTGATTTCATTTTACATTATACTGTGCCTTCTGATTTCACTTTACATTATAGTGTGCCTTCTGATTTCATTTTACATTATAGTGTGCTTTCTGATTTCATTTTACATTATACTGTGCCTTCTGATTTCACTTTACATTATAGTGTGCCTTCTGATTTCATTTTACATTATAGTGTGCTTTCTGATTTCATTTTACATTATAGTGTGCTTTCTGATTTCATTTTACATTATACTGTGCCTTCTGATTTCATTTTACATTGTCAATGATAAATGCTCTTTCTTGTAACCTTTGTGTATCAGTAACTAACCGATCAATCGGTTTGATAAGGAATTAAGGATAGCCTGCCACGCGGTTCAATTAATTATTTATCGAAACACAACCCAAAACTCACACGAGAATAATCTACACTAACTAAGGCTAACTACAAGAAATTTATTAACCTTCAACAAACTACTAACAATTTACTAAATACCTTACTAAATGCTAATTAACACAACCAATTAACAACAAACGTGTCCTTGATGCAGAGCAGCGCGGCGACTATGGTATAGTGCACGAGCGTGGGAGAAGCGGTGCGACGATGCGAGCCCACAAGCCAAAACTCAGACTAACTGCTAATTTAGGCCCAAAATATATTAAAACAAAACAGAAACTTCTAGAACTAGTAAACGTCGAAAGTCGACATGACTAAACCTTACCCCAAACGCACCAAAAGTCGACACCCTCACTAAACATCACCCCAAAACACACTAAAAAGAGGTAGCGCAGCTACATTGGGGGCGCGGCGACTGGTGAGGGGGGAAGGGCATCGGAAAACAAGTCACTTATCCCAGTGGCAAACCAGTCCTCATGCCAAGGTCGATCTGCCTTGCAATTGGCCAGGGACGGAGCTGCCCTGAGCGACAAACCAAAGATGTCTGCCCGCACCAACTCGCCACCGAGTCAAGCAACATGAATCCGAGGAAAGAACCCAACACAGAATAAGTTAATTAAACATAACTGTTCTAAACGTTGCTACTGAAAGGCAACACAAGATAACTCAAATAGTCATGAAGAACCTAACTTGAGATCTAGCAAATAAATAAGGCTATAACAATAATCTCGAACATAAATCACAAAAACAATCAACGTAGTCGACTTCTAGGCTATCCGCTTGTCACAGACGATGTAGTGGTGAAGGCGGCCACAGAGAAGACACTTGGGTGGACGGCATGAATGACGAGGACCGGCTGGAATATCCAAGATAAATTCCTTGATGTCGTCCTCCATTGAGACTGTATCGTTCTCATCTGAAGCTGGTGGTCTCGCTTCCTAGATTTCCTGGATTTCCCGGAATTCCTGGCCAAATCGTTCGGGGCGCACGTCCATCTGGATGTTGTCCTGGTTTATTTTGCAACATGATTGATTGGAGAAACAAGACGTCTATCGCTGACTTGTGTGACGATTTATTGTACATATGAATATTAATGAAGAGAAGTAGAATAAAAAGAATTAAATCAAAGTGGGTCACGGAGTGAGGCTGGGGGCGCCGCAATATTACACCCGCATTAGCTCCCAGAATTTCGGATCCCTTGCTAGTGATAGACATTTCCTTTGAGGGCGTGAATTAGGAGATTCTACAATCCCATTGTCTTGTTGTTTCGTAACTTCATGATCTACATCGTAAGTTAATTCCAAAGGTATGAGTCGGTCGAGCGGCCTTTCAACTAAATTCCCCCTTGAAAGCTTCACAGTGGCGTGCCGTTCTGATATTTCTTCAATTCTGGCCATTGCCCAAGAACTTCTTGAATGACTTTCATCCTTCAGAAGCACAATCTCTCCGACTTTGGGCTTCCTACCGTTACTTCTTTTGTCCTTTGCGTGAGAAGCTTGAGTTATGCCCTGCAGAGATTTGAGGTAGGATTCCTCGAAGATTTCCCAAAATTTGTCTACTCTTCTTTGGTGATCTCTGATCATGTTAGTTATGGCTTCCTTTGTGCCGTTGAACCGTAGATGGTAATTTGGATCGTCGGTATCATCGTCTGTGACTCTCGGAAGTTCATGGTTTGTTCCCGGTGAGAGAATATCGATCGGTCTCAGGATTCTCCAGATATCTTTGGGGTCATCGGATAGTTGTGTGATTGGCCGTGTGTTGATTATCCACTCGATTTCGACCATCGAGGTTTGAAATTCATCGTGGTCCATCACACGCCGACCGAAGCTTCTCGCCATGGCGTTCTTCATGACCCCTACAAGCCTTTCGTAAACTCCCCCTTGCCAAGGCGCATGAGGGCAGATGAACTTCCATTTTATCTCACTGGACCTTGCTTCCTTCTCCTTTCCGTTAATCCCAGAAGAATCGAAGCTGAAGAGTTGCTGGGCGACTTTGAAGGAAGGGGCGTTGTCGCAAATGACGAGTCTCGGAGCACCGCGCCTGGATGCGAACCTTCTGAAGGCGTTAATGAAGGCTTGAGCTGAAAGACTCCCCGTCACTTCGATGTGCACAGACCTTGTTGAAAGGCATGTTATCAGAAGTGTATATGCCTTGACGAGCTCCTTGTCATTGCGGATGGTGAAAGGTCCAGCGTAATCCAGGCCGATGGACTCGAATGGTCGTTGGCGGTTCACCCTTTCAGCTGGGAGGGGTGGCGCCACTGGATAACGAAAGGGAGTTGCTTGGAATCGTCTGCACACAACACATCGTGTGATCCAATAGCGTACTGCTCGTCGACATTTCGTTATCCAGGTCCTTTTCCTCAACATGTCTATTGTATGATTGTGTCCGGCGTGTCTTAGGCTGATGTGAGCTTTTCTCACCAACATACCTATCATTGGTTCCGTGTGGTGTCCCGGAATGTAGATGGGATACATTTCAGAAATAGGTAGGTCGGAATTCTGTAGCCTGCCAAAACCACAGCGATAGATGTCATCCTGATCCTTGAAAAGATATAGAGCTTTGCATCCAGCCTCCTTTTCGTGCACACCGTTGACCTTCTGGTAGTGCCTGTACACTGTTCGCTCAGCAGACAAGAGTTCCTTCCCAGTCAAATCTCCCGTCATTGGCTCGCTTCTCGCCAGTATTCCAGCTTTTTCTGCTCTCGCTATCGTAGAAGTTTGTGCTCGGTTCATCATCACGTGTATGAATCGGCGCACATATGCCGTTGTTCGGATAAGGATATTCATTTTTGAAAAGCGTGAGAAATCGATGACTGAAGAAGATTGCGTTTTCACGTTGGAAAATAGGACAGGCTGCGGACGGTTCTCTTGTTCTGCTTCAATCATCACCTCTCGTGAGCAGTTTCCTGGGTTCCACAATTTCTTCCGATGAATTTCTTCAATTTTCAGCCATGGAGGTCCAGTCCACCAGATATGGTTTTCCGTTTGTAACTTCACTGCTGGGCATCCACGTGTCGCGTAGTCTGCCGGGTTCTCTTCGCTAATCACGTGACCGATTCGCACACAGTTTCCTTGGCAACCGCTGTGAGATGCTTTGCATAAAGAGCTGGAATAATCCTTTATCTTCTTCTTGATGTTGGAAACTGTTCGAGACGCTGCGTTCTTCTGATTGTCCGTCATCCAATACAAGGCAATTTCACTGTCAGAGAAAATGTAGTTAGAAATTAGAACGTGAGTCCTGGATTTCCTTATGCTTTTTGCCGCAAAAGTCAACAGCTGTAGTCCAAGTGATATGGCCTTGAATTCCAGTTTGGGAATCGTCATTGTTTTTCTTATCGGGGCCAATTGAGAACGAGCCAATATGATTTCCGATCCTTGATTTCCAAGAATGTATACTGCTGCTCCTATAGCTTTGAAAGAAGCGTCGACAAACGCTGCCAGGATTGTGTTATCCTTCGATATTTCTGTAGCTCTGGGACGGTGTGTGGAGAAAAGCGATATTTCCCTTTCGATTTTGTTCCACATTTTCGCGTCTTCGGGTTGAATGATAGTGTCCCAGTCGTATTTTTTCTTCCATAATCCCTGTACGAATACTTTAGCCGGTAACAAAAGCGGGGTCAGTAGTCCTAGCGGGTCAAAAGGAGTGGCGATCTTTTTCAAAACTGTGCGTTTAGTGAGCTGTGCCGTGAAAGGCATCATAGCGCTCAAATGCAGTTTGTCTGATTTCGAGTCCCATTTGATACCTAGGATTTTCTGTTCTCCTACTACTCCTTGGTCAGCCAGTGGGATTCCCGATACGAAGGCGTTGTCATCTGATGCAAACTCCCGCAAGTTCATGGATATTTCCGCCAATATTTCCTTGGAGCACTCATAAAGTCGCCTCTTGTCCGTATTCTCATCGCACTCGAAAATAATGTTGTCCACGTAAACGTTGTTTTTTAACTGCTCCAGCACGAACTTTTTCGTTTCGTCAGCGTTCTGCTCCTCGCTGCACAACTGAACGTGGTGACTTATCGACGCTTCGAGTAGATACGGGCTTTGACTGATCCCGAAAGGAGTAACTGTGAATCGGTACGTGACCAGATTCTGATTCCCCAACGGTTTATCCGGGTTCGAAATCCATAACATCCGCAACAGATTTCTTTGGTCCGGTTGTACTTTGATTTGTAGAAAGGCAGCTTCGACGTCCGCCGTTACAATGCTTGACGCGCAACGTGCTCGTAGGAGAAGTGCAGGGATGTGTTCGAGCTGCATAGGTCCAGCTGCCATACAATCGTTCAACGACAATTTTCCTCGTTCCTTCGCGGAAGCATCGTAAACGATTCGTATGGGTTTTGATGGCTTGTCTCGACGGAACACTGGATGATGCGGTAGATATGATGTAGGTCCTCGGGCTTCGATTTCTGAGTCAGTGACTTGTTCGATATGACCCCTTTTTAGATGCTCCATTATTATCTCGTGATATTTCCACAGTAATCCCTTGCTTTTGAGAGATTCGATCACATTGCGGAGACGTGCGATGGAGCTGTTAAAGTTGCGAGATAGGCGAGGTAGGTTGTCTTCCTTGAGACAGTACTTTGCGTATATCCTCTTCTCCTTGAATTCCACGTTCCTTTTGAAGTGGCAGCCGATGCGATCTGTTTGATCCATCGAGTTTTCTTCAGGTTTCTCGCGCTCTTCTTTCACCGCATCGTCAAGTGCCAGGAACCTTCGAAGAGTTACGGAGTCTTGGCATTTGGAGTCAGTCGCTGTGGATATTAAGTGATGATCCTTGTGAGAGCTGTCGTTCTGCGATCCGGTTGCAATCCATCCCAAAGTGGTATCCATAAGTAAGTATCCACTTGGCAGTCGAATAGGTTCCTGGTTCCATTTAATACATCTCAGGAAGTCTGTATTTCCTAGCAGCAACTTCGGGACCATCTGGGTGGCGCTCGTGCTAGCTCCCGGTATTCGAATTCCTTGGGAGTTCATGAATTCGATGTCTTGTTGGGAGAGAGGCTCTATGTCCAGATTGGCCGTGATAGGTTCTGGATGAGCAATAGCCTCGACTGTCATCGTTGTACCGTCCTCAATGAGTATAGGAACTTTGTACATTTTGTACTTCTTCTTTCCCTTTGTTTCTCCCCCAAGTCCACTGATAGTGAGTTCTGAGGAGCGGAGATATTCCAGCTGGAGTTCTTCTGCTTTCTTTTCGTCTATGAGAGATATTGTAGCTCCGGAGTCGAGGAGAAAGTTAATTTCCGTGTCCACTGTACTTCTGACTTTTGCCTGGCCAGTAAGTAGTCTGGGGTTGTAGTTTGTACTTGAAGAGGCATTTGAAGAAGATGTATTGACGTTTTGATTTCGTCGTTCTCTTCTTTGCTGATGCTCTTCGTTGGGAAAGCTCCGATGACTGTTCTTCGATTTAGATTGTGCGCCCTCGTTGTAGTGTTTCCGGCCTTTGTTCGTCTTGTTCATTGAGATGAGTTTGTAGCATGTCGATATGTGATGAGGAGCGCTGCATAGCGGACACTTGGCATTACACGAGTGTGATGAGCCTGCTCTGACGAGACACCCTTGGCATAATCCCTTTTCCTTCAGAAAGCTGATGCGGTCCTTGATTCTCCACATTGTCTTACAACTCCACGAGAGATGATTTCCATTACAGTATAGACATGTGCAGTCGTCTTCGGAAGGAATGCTTCCCTCTCTTAGAATCTTCTGTCGTTGACTGGAAAAACGCTGCTCTTCTATTCCGGCGTTCACAAGATGTCTCTTTGATGAGTCGGATATTTTGACGGATTGAGTTTCTGACATTGTTAATGCAAAGGATTCACGCTTTATGAAGCGCTCTGCGAATCCCAAGATTTTGTCGACTGTCACTTCATTCTCGTCGTATATGAATCTCAGAAGTTGCTCCTTTGTTTGTTGTGGAAACTTCTCAAGAATCAATTGATGCATCAGTTTACTGCTCTGCAAGCCATCCTGACTTCGACTGAGCTTTGTAGTTGCCGCCTTGAGTGTTGTGACGAGCGATAGTTGCGACGCCCATGTACTGTCTGAGAGTCGAAGGTTGCGGAGCTTTGAGATCTCCGTAATGCTGTCTGCTTTTGACTCACTGAATGTGTTGTGCAAGAGCTCTATAGCCGATAAGTAATCCGCCGATGTAGTTGTAAGTGGCGCTAAAACAGTTTTTGCCGAGTCTTGAATCGCTTGTCTTAGGTAGCGCATTTTGTCTGTGTTCGTAATGTCGGGTCTGCTGTGGATCATTTCTTCAAATTGCTCCCACCAAGCGGAGAATTCAGCTCGGACACCGGAGAAGGTGGGCAATGTAGGAGATGGTAACCTTGGTAAGACCGGCTCTTGAAATGACGATGGAACTTCAGGCCTTAGTGCTGCGGACGAAGACTGTTCTTGAAATGTTCGTTCTTCGCGGTTTGGCACAAGGCTTTCAATCTGTTTGTCAGGCGTTGCTCTCTTTCTTAACAGCCTCTCCAGCTTGCGTTTGAGTTCTTTGACCATGATCTTTGCGCCTTCTCTTGTGCGTGACCTTGGGTGTTCATCGATCCACAGCCGCATTTCTTCTGCTTCCTGGCCTTTCGACCTTGTTCTGATGGAATCGATCCGTGTCTCCCAAGCATCCATTGCGTCGAGAAAGTATTCAAGAAAGGCATTTAAGTCCTCCACGATTTCCGTAATTTCCGGTAATTCTTTGATATTTCCATCTAATATTTCTTGCGCGATTTTGATGCTTTCACTCAACTCCTGGTAATTCTCGAGAACAACTACCTTCTCTGCCTGTGTTGACATGTTAACTGATTCCATTTCACAACTATAATATTATAGCCCTTAGCAATTAAGCCGATGCACCATGTCAATGATAAATGCTCTTTCTTGTAACCTTTGTGTATCAGTAACTAACCGATCAATCGGTTTGATAAGGAATTAAGGATAGCCTGCCACGCGGTTCAATTAATTATTTATCGAAACACAACCCAAAACTCACACGAGAATAATCTACACTAACTAAGGCTAACTACAAGAAATTTATTAACCTTCAACAAACTACTAACAATTTACTAAATACCTTACTAAATGCTAATTAACACAACCAATTAACAACAAACGTGTCCTTGATGCAGAGCAGCGCGGCGACTATGGTATAGTGCACGAGCGTGGGAGAAGCGGTGCGACGATGCGAGCCCACAAGCCAAAACTCAGACTAACTGCTAATTTAGGCCCAAAATATATTAAAACAAAACAGAAACTTCTAGAACTAGTAAACGTCGAAAGTCGACATGACTAAACCTTACCCCAAACGCACCAAAGGTCGACACCCTCACTAAACATCACCCCAAAACACACTAAAAAGAGGTAGCGCAGCTACATACATTATACTGTGCCTTCTGATTTCACTTTACATTATAGTGTGCCTTCTGATTTCATTTTACATTATAGTGTGCTTTCTGATTTCATTTTACATTATAGTGTGCTTTCTGATTTCATTTTACATTATACTGTGCCTTCTGATTTCATTTTACATTGTACTGTGCCTTCTGATTTCACTTTACATTATAGTGTGCCTTCTGATTTCATTTTACATTATAGTGTGCTTTCTCATTTCATTTTACATTATACTGTGCCTTCTGATTTCACTTTACATTATAGTGTGCCTTCTGATTTCATTTTACATTATAGTGTGCTTTCTGATTTCATTTTACATTATAGTGTGCTTTCTGATTTCATTTTACATTATACTGTGCCTTCTGATTTCATTTTACATTATACTGTGCCTTCTGATTTCACTTTACATTATAGTGTGCCTTCTGATTTCTTATTACATTATAGTGTGCTTTCTGATTTCATTTTACATTATACTGTGCCTTCTGATTTCACTTTACATTATAGTGTGCCTTCTGATTTCATTTTACATTATACTGTGCCTTCTGATTTCATTTTACATTATAGTGTGCTTTCTGATTTCATTTTACATTATACTGTGCCTTCTGATTTCACTTTACATTATAGTGTGCCTTCTGATTTCATTTTACATTATAGTGTGCTTTCTGATTTCATTTTACATTATACTGTGCCTTCTGATTTCACTTTACATTATAGTGTGCCTTCTGATTTCATTTTACATTATAGTGTGCTTTCTGATTTCATTTTACATTATACTGTGCCTTCTGATTTCACTTTACATTATAGTGTGCCTTCTGATTTCATTTTACATTATACTGTGCCTTCTGATTTCACTTTACATTATAGTGTGCCTTCTGATTTCATTTTACATTATAGTGTGCTTTCTGATTTCATTTTACATTATACTGTGCCTTCTGATTTCATTTTACATTATACTGTGCCTTCTGATTTCACTTTACATTATAGTGTGCCTTCTGATTTCATTTTACATTATAGTGTGCTTTCTGATTTCATTTTACATTATACTGTGCCTTCTGATTTCACTTTACATTATAGTGTGCCTTCTGATTTCATTTTACATTATAGTGTGCTTTCTGATTTCATTTTACATTATAGTGTGCTTTCTGATTTCATTTTACATTATACTGTGCCTTCTGATTTCATTTTACATTATACTGTGCCTTCTGATTTCACTTTACATTATAGTGTGCCTTCTGATTTCATTTTACATTATAGTGTGCTTTCTGATTTCATTTTACATTATAGTGTGCTTTCTGATTTCATTTTACATTATACTGTGCCTTCTGATTTCATTTTACATTGTACTGTGCCTTCTGATTTCACTTTACATTATAGTGTGCCTTCTGATTTCATTTTACATTATAGTGTGCTTTCTCATTTCATTTTACATTATACTGTGCCTTCTGATTTCACTTTACATTATAGTGTGCCTTCTGATTTCATTTTACATTATAGTGTGCTTTCTGATTTCATTTTACATTATAGTGTGCTTTCTGATTTCATTTTACATTATACTGTGCCTTCTGATTTCATTTTACATTATACTGTGCCTTCTGATTTCACTTTACATTATAGTGTGCCTTCTGATTTCATATTACATTATAGTGTGCTTTCTGATTTCATTTTACATTATACTGTGCCTTCTGATTTCACTTTACATTATAGTGTGCCTTCTGATTTCATTTTACATTATACTGTGCCTTCTGATTTCATTTTACATTATAGTGTGCTTTCTGATTTCATTTTACATTATACTGTGCCTTCTGATTTCACTTTACATTATAGTGTGCCTTCTGATTTCATTTTACATTATAGTGTGCTTTCTGATTTCATTTTACATTATACTGTGCCTTCTGATTTCACTTTACATTATAGTGTGCCTTCTGATTTCATTTTACATTATAGTGTGCTTTCTGATTTCATTTTACATTATACTGTGCCTTCTGATTTCACTTTACATTATAGTGTGCCTTCTGATTTCATTTTACATTATAGTGTGCTTTCTGATTTCATTTTACATTATACTGTGCCTTCTGATTTCACTTTACATTATAGTGTGCCTTCTGATTTCATTTTACATTATAGTGTGCTTTCTGATTTCATTTTACATTATAGTGTGCTTTCTGATTTCATTTTACATTATACTGTGCCTTCTGATTTCATTTTACATTATACTGTGCCTTCTGATTTCACTTTACATTATAGTGTGCCTTCTGATTTCATTTTACATTATAGTGTGCTTTCTGATTTCATTTTACATTATAGTGTGCTTTCTGATTTCATTTTACATTATACTGTGCCTTCTGATTTCATTTTACATTATACTGTGCCTTCTGATTTCACTTTACATTATAGTGTGCCTTCTGATTTCATTTTACATTATAGTGTGCTTTCTGATTTCATTTTACATTATACTGTGCCTTCTGATTTCACTTTACATTATAGTGTGCCTTCTGATTTCATTTTACATTATAGTGTGCTTTCTGATTTCATTTTACATTATACTGTGCCTTCTGATTTCACTTTACATTATAGTGTGCCTTCTGATTTCATTTTACATTATACTGTGCCTTCTGATTTCATTTTACATTATAGTGTGCTTTCTGATTTCATTTTACATTATACTGTGCCTTCTGATTTCACTTTACATTATAGTGTGCCTTCTGATTTCATTTTACATTATAGTGTGCTTTCTGATTTCATTTTACATTATAGTGTGCTTTCTGATTTCATTTTACATTATACTGTGCCTTCTGATTTCATTTTACATTATACTGTGCCTTCTGATTTCACTTTACATTATAGTGTGCCTTCTGATTTCATTTTACATTATAGTGTGCTTTCTGATTTCATTTTACATTATACTGTGCCTTCTGATTTCACTTTACATTATAGTGTGCCTTCTGATTTCATTTTACATTATAGTGTGCTTTCTGATTTCATTTTACATTATAGTGTGCTTTCTGATTTCATTTTACATTATACTGTGCCTTCTGATTTCATTTTACATTATACTGTGCCTTCTGATTTCACTTTACATTATAGTGTGCCTTCTGATTTCATTTTACATTATAGTGTGCTTTCTGATTTCATTTTACATTATAGTGTGCTTTCTGATTTCATTTTACATTATACTGTGCCTTCTGATTTCATTTTACATTGTACTGTGCCTTCTGATTTCACTTTACATTATAGTGTGCCTTCTGATTTCATTTTACATTATAGTGTGCTTTCTCATTTCATTTTACATTATACTGTGCCTTCTGATTTCACTTTACATTATAGTGTGCCTTCTGATTTCATTTTACATTATAGTGTGCTTTCTGATTTCATTTTACATTATAGTGTGCTTTCTGATTTCATTTTACATTATACTGTGCCTTCTGATTTCATTTTACATTATACTGTGCCTTCTGATTTCACTTTACATTATAGTGTGCCTTCTGATTTCTTATTACATTATAGTGTGCTTTCTGATTTCATTTTACATTATACTGTGCCTTCTGATTTCACTTTACATTATAGTGTGCCTTCTGATTTCATTTTACATTATACTGTGCCTTCTGATTTCATTTTACATTATAGTGTGCTTTCTGATTTCATTTTACATTATACTGTGCCTTCTGATTTCACTTTACATTATAGTGTGCCTTCTGATTTCATTTTACATTATAGTGTGCTTTCTGATTTCATTTTACATTATACTGTGCCTTCTGATTTCACTTTACATTATAGTGTGCCTTCTGATTTCATTTTACATTATAGTGTGCTTTCTGATTTCATTTTACATTATACTGTGCCTTCTGATTTCACTTTACATTATAGTGTGCCTTCTGATTTCATTTTACATTATACTGTGCCTTCTGATTTCACTTTACATTATAGTGTGCCTTCTGATTTCATTTTACATTATAGTGTGCTTTCTGATTTCATTTTACATTATACTGTGCCTTCTGATTTCATTTTACATTATACTGTGCCTTCTGATTTCACTTTACATTATAGTGTGCCTTCTGATTTCATTTTACATTATAGTGTGCTTTCTGATTTCATTTTACATTATACTGTGCCTTCTGATTTCACTTTACATTATAGTGTGCCTTCTGATTTCATTTTACATTATAGTGTGCTTTCTGATTTCATTTTACATTATAGTGTGCTTTCTGATTTCATTTTACATTATACTGTGCCTTCTGATTTCATTTTACATTATACTGTGCCTTCTGATTTCACTTTACATTATAGTGTGCCTTCTGATTTCATTTTACATTATAGTGTGCTTTCTGATTTCATTTTACATTATAGTGTGCTTTCTGATTTCATTTTACATTATACTGTGCCTTCTGATTTCATTTTACATTGTACTGTGCCTTCTGATTTCACTTTACATTATAGTGTGCCTTCTGATTTCATTTTACATTATAGTGTGCTTTCTCATTTCATTTTACATTATACTGTGCCTTCTGATTTCACTTTACATTATAGTGTGCCTTCTGATTTCATTTTACATTATAGTGTGCTTTCTGATTTCATTTTACATTATAGTGTGCTTTCTGATTTCATTTTACATTATACTGTGCCTTCTGATTTCATTTTACATTATACTGTGCCTTCTGATTTCACTTTACATTATAGTGTGCCTTCTGATTTCATATTACATTATAGTGTGCTTTCTGATTTCATTTTACATTATACTGTGCCTTCTGATTTCACTTTACATTATAGTGTGCCTTCTGATTTCATTTTACATTATACTGTGCCTTCTGATTTCATTTTACATTATAGTGTGCTTTCTGATTTCATTTTACATTATACTGTGCCTTCTGATTTCACTTTACATTATAGTGTGCCTTCTGATTTCATTTTACATTATAGTGTGCTTTCTGATTTCATTTTACATTATACTGTGCCTTCTGATTTCACTTTACATTATAGTGTGCCTTCTGATTTCATTTTACATTATAGTGTGCTTTCTGATTTCATTTTACATTATACTGTGCCTTCTGATTTCACTTTACATTATAGTGTGCCTTCTGATTTCATTTTACATTATAGTGTGCTTTCTGATTTCATTTTACATTATACTGTGCCTTCTGATTTCACTTTACATTATAGTGTGCCTTCTGATTTCATTTTACATTATAGTGTGCTTTCTGATTTCATTTTACATTATAGTGTGCTTTCTGATTTCATTTTACATTATACTGTGCCTTCTGATTTCATTTTACATTATACTGTGCCTTCTGATTTCACTTTACATTATAGTGTGCCTTCTGATTTCATTTTACATTATAGTGTGCTTTCTGATTTCATTTTACATTATAGTGTGCTTTCTGATTTCATTTTACATTATACTGTGCCTTCTGATTTCATTTTACATTATACTGTGCCTTCTGATTTCACTTTACATTATAGTGTGCCTTCTGATTTCATTTTACATTATAGTGTGCTTTCTGATTTCATTTTACATTATACTGTGCCTTCTGATTTCACTTTACATTATAGTGTGCCTTCTGATTTCATTTTACATTATAGTGTGCTTTCTGATTTCATTTTACATTATACTGTGCCTTCTGATTTCATTTTACATTATACTGTGCCTTCTGATTTCACTTTACATTATAGTGTGCCTTCTGATTTCATATTACATTATAGTGTGCTTTCTGATTTCATTTTACATTATACTGTGCCTTCTGATTTCACTTTACATTATAGTGTGCCTTCTGATTTCATTTTACATTATAGTGTGCTTTCTGATTTCATTTTACATTATAGTGTGCCTTCTGATTTCATTTTACATTATAGTGTGCTTTCTGATTTCATTTTACATTATACTGTGCCTTCTGATTTCACTTTACATTATAGTGTGCCTTCTGATTTCACTTTACATTATACTGTGCCTTCTGATTTCATTTTACATTATAGTGTGCTTTCTGATTTCATTTTACGTGTGCCTTCTGATTTCATTTTACATTATAGTGTGCTTTCTGATTTCATTTTACATTATACTGTGCCTTCTGATTTCATTTTACATTATACTGTGCCTTCTGATTTCACTTTACATTATAGTGTGCCTTCTGATTTCATATTACATTATAGTGTGCTTTCTGATTTCATTTTACATTATACTGTGCCTTCTGATTTCACTTTACATTATAGTGTGCCTTCTGATTTCATTTTACATTATAGTGTGCTTTCTGATTTCATTTTACATTATAGTGTGCCTTCTGATTTCATTTTACATTATAGTGTGCTTTCTGATTTCATTTTACATTATACTGTGCCTTCTGATTTCACTTTACATTATAGTGTGCCTTCTGATTTCACTTTACATTATACTGTGCCTTCTGATTTCATTTTACATTATAGTGTGCTTTCTGATTTCATTTTACATTATACTGTGCCTTCTGATTTCACTTTACATTATAGTGTGCCTTCTGATTTCATTTTACATTATAGTGTGCTTTCTGATTTCATTTTACATTATACTGTGCCTTCTGATTTCATTTTACATTATACTGTGCCTTCTGATTTCACTTTACATTATAGTGTGCCTTCTGATTTCATTTTACATTATAGTGTGCCTTCTGATTTCACTTTACATTATAGTGTGCCTTCTGATTTCATTTTACATTATAGTGTGCTTTCTGATTTCATTTTACATTATAGTGTGCTTTCTGATTTCATTTTACATTATACTGTGCCTTCTGATTTCATTTTACATTATACTGTGCCTTCTGATTTCACTTTACATTATAGTGTGCCTTCTGATTTCATTTTACATTATAGTGTGCTTTCTGATTTCATTTTACATTATACTGTGCCTTCTGATTTCACTTTACATTATAGTGTGCCTTCTGATTTCATTTTACATTATAGTGTGCTTTCTGATTTCATTTTACATTATACTGTGCCTTCTGATTTCATTTTACATTATACTGTGCCTTCTGATTTCACTTTACATTATAGTGTGCCTTCTGATTTCATATTACATTATAGTGTGCTTTCTGATTTCATTTTACATTATACTGTGCCTTCTGATTTCACTTTACATTATAGTGTGCCTTCTGATTTCATTTTACATTATAGTGTGCTTTCTGATTTCATTTTACATTATAGTGTGCCTTCTGATTTCATTTTACATTATAGTGTGCTTTCTGATTTCATTTTACATTATACTGTGCCTTCTGATTTCACTTTACATTATAGTGTGCCTTCTGATTTCACTTTACATTATACTGTGCCTTCTGATTTCATTTTACATTATAGTGTGCTTTCTGATTTCATTTTACATTATACTGTGCCTTCTGATTTCACTTTACATTATAGTGTGCCTTCTGATTTCATTTTACATTATAGTGTGCTTTCTGATTTCATTTTACATTATACTGTGCCTTCTGATTTCATTTTACATTATACTGTGCCTTCTGATTTCACTTTACATTATAGTGTGCCTTCTGATTTCATTTTACATTATAGTGTGCTTTCTGATTTCATTTTACATTATACTGTGCCTTCTGATTTCATTTTACATTATACTGTGCCTTCTGATTTCACTTTACATTATAGTGTGCCTTCTGATTTCATTTTACATTATAGTGTGCTTTCTGATTTCATTTTACATTATACTGTGCCTTCTGATTTCACTTTACATTATAGTGTGCCTTCTGATTTCATTTTACATTATACTGTGCCTTCTGATTTCACTTTACATTATAGTGTGCCTTCTGATTTCATTTTACATTATAGTGTGCTTTCTGATTTCATTTTACATTATACTGTGCCTTCTGATTTCACTTTACATTATAGTGTGCCTTCTGATTTCATTTTACATTATACTGTGCCTTCTGATTTCACTTTACATTATAGTGTGCCTTCTGATTTCATTTTACATTATAGTGTGCCTTCTGATTTCATTTTACATTATAGTGTGCCTTCTGATTTCATTTTACATTGTAGTGTGCCTTATGCCTTTGCATCGACTGCTGAGCCAATTAATCTTCATTATGAAAAGCCCTCGTTCATTCGTTCCCACCCATCACTTTTCTCTTTACCTCACTTTGTGAGGACTCACCCGGAACACTCGAATAAACATCATCAATTGACTTTCTCTTTTTCTTCCTTTCTTCATCTTCTATTAGCGTTGTCCCGCGCCGGCCGAGGTCGGAGTAGGGTCCGCTGTACGGCGTCTAGCTCTCCAGAAACATCTGTCCGTTGCGTCTTCCGAGTGGAGTCTTGCAAGGCGCAGGTCTTGGTTGAGCGTATCCATATATCTTGTCTTCGGTTTGCCTCGCGGGCGTTTGCCTGGTACTTTCATGTCAAGGGCGTGTCTTGCGATGTTGGTCGCTCTCCGCATCTCTCCGCATCACGTGTCCATACCATCTAACTCTCCCTTCTCGCATCTTGTCTTGTATTGGAGCCACGCCAAGTCTCCCTCTCACAATCGTGTTACGCACACAATCTAGGCGAGTCAGTCCTAGTGTCCAGCGTAACATTTTCATCTCATTCGTGTCGATAATGTTCTCGGTTACACGAGTTGTAGGCCAGGTCTCCGTCGAATAGAGAAGCACGGGACGGATCGCTGTTTTATACATCTTTCCGCGTATGCCAGCTGTGATATTCCTATCACAGAGGACACCTGTAGCTTCTCTCCATTTCATCCAAGCTGCATTTATTCTTTGGCGTGCCGCTGCATTTGTTGACATGTCTGAGGAGATGACAGAACCAAGGTACTTGAATTCGGAAATCTTCGGGAGCGGTTCACTGCTGATGTGGACAGTTCCCGTCGTTTGCACTCCGATTTCCTGGTACTCGGTCTTCTTGAGGTTGAGGCGTAAGCCATTTTTCTTTTTCTTCATTTCATCAGAACTAGTAAAATAAACGAAAGTTCGATTGAATTAGAGAGAAGAAAAAAACATTAATATTCATTTAAAAATATTTTAATTGTGGTCTAGTTATTAAAAGTTTTTAGACAAAAATACTAGCTGAAACTGCCGTCAAAAAATTCCGTATTGAGAAAATCTCAAAATTTAACAATATTCAAGCTGTAGATCACGTAAGGAAAATTGAACTCTTCTCCGAATATTATAGGAAAGGTGATAAAGAGAAAAATGAGTTATAGTTAATATAAGAGAAAGTTGAATAAACATGTGAAAAGTATTTTTAAGCACACAGAAAAGTGAAATGTTATGAAGAGAGCGCGCGGGTGTGAGTCACGAGCTTTGTACGACAACTCGAGTGCCTAACCTTCGAAAACATTGAGAGAATACCATTGGTTGACTCTGTTGAAGTACACGATCATATGGCGGCTGCCGATATTCCGAGACCCCCATTCACGGAAGGTCTAAAAAAAAACAATGTCTACGATACGACTACCTCAGTAACCTAAGCCCGACTGAATCAATTCAGCGAATCCGCTTCGCCTACAACGAGTATTCACTCTCCGAGACTGTTGCAGAACATTGGTTTCAGAGGTTTCGGTCTGGAGTATTAACACTCCAAGAAAAACCCCTATGGCTGGCAGCTATTGAACGAGTTCCTCTCAGCGCATTCACTTTTTCCATTGTACGCGATATGATTTTCTCGTGCGTTTGTCAAGTTTAGCTTGCGCCACCCGCATGTACACTGTATACCGTATGCCATCAGTGCCAATCGACAGGGTCGACCGTTTATACCGACGCTTTGAGGCTGGTAGTTATGGAATCGAAGGTATCATACCATCAATCTTTGTTACTAATCCAAGAGATTAATGTGCTAAGAGCTTATATGATGTTGACCTATCTCATAATCCAAGAGATTAATGTGCTAAGAGCTTATATGATGTTGACCTATCTCATAATCCAAGAGATTAATGTGCTAAGAGATGTTGACCTATCTCATTTCTAATTGAGCAACCCTTAGTAGCTAGAAAAATATTTTTATTGAAGGAAGACCGACTATTTTGACTAAAAAAATTCAAAGGGTACAACGCAGAACAATAGTGAATTTGCCCATCTTATGCATTAATTTCTCTGAACGCTGAAGCGAACGAGTCTGTTTGCGTGGACTAGTTAATGATATTTAATTCTTACTATGAATCTTGAGTTGCTAAATTACAGGCAGCGATGCTCTTTTCAAATAGACACAGCTACGTCTTTTGAAACTTGTCATCCTTATATTAGAGATAAATCGAAGTTGCTTGTTTCACAATCTAACTCGTATTGACTTCTACGGCTACTGCTTGTCACTTATTTTCTTATTCATCCCAAGAAACTAGTGTCTTGTGAAGACTTTCTTTGATAAACTCAATTGTCATATTTGATGGGCCATCTCAAAGATGTTTTATCATATTGATTCATATTTGATGGGCCATCTCAAAAATGTTTTATCATACTGATTCATATTTGATGGACCAAATCAAAGATGTTTTATCATATTGATTCATATATGATGGGCCATCTCAAAGATGTTTTATCATATTGATTCATATTTGATGGGCCATCTCAAAGATGTTTTATAATATTGATTCGTATTTGATGGGCCATCTCAAAGATGTTTCATCTGTGCTTTTGACGCGCGAAATCGAATGAACTGTTTTTTATACCTCACTTAATCAACTTTTTAATAGATGTAGAACTAGAAGTCTTTTTTGTTGTTTTTTTGGTTACTCGATTGTGTTATAAAACCCTGAAATCCTAGGCATGAATTGCGTAGAAAAAAAACATCAAAATTAAGCCAAAAAAGATGAAAAAAGGATTTAGCTTAAAGACCCAAGGATGTTATGCATGTTTTGAACAATCATTCTTGATCTACACGTAGGCAGCTATGTCTCTCTGCGGCGGGCTTAAGCCAACGAGACTGTGTCAAGAGAATCTCACTAGAAAAAGTGAGAAAAAATTTAATTGAGCCAGTCAGTTTTTTAAGCCAGCCAAGCCAGCCGATTGTGCAAATTGTGCAAAGCGAGTCGGACTGAAAAATTTCACAAGTTTTTTAAAATCTTGTGAGTAGTACCTAAATAAAACGTGATTGATCATTAAATTACTGTATGAACTACGATATTTTGTTTTTTGTTTCTCACTCAGTTTTCAACTGCTTTTTTGTCTTGCTTGGGCTAAGGTAGCTGAAGTGTACGCTAACGAAGCCGTACGGCTAAGGTAGCTGAAGTGTACGCTAACGAAGCCGTACGGCTTAGGAACGAGACCGTTCAGAATAATTCTCAAAATATCATTTTTATGCCCATCGACCCACGACAAAGCCTCGCGGTACAAAGTGTCGGCGATCCAACAAAAATAGACCATTTACAAGCCAGGCTTTCACTTAGAAACACTATGTTTGAATAGACACAAGGAATTATTCCACGTTACTCAATTTTTAGTTGCATGATAGGTGTATCAAAAAATAAATCTTGTATTAAACAAGTTACTTGAATTCGCGTGTCAAAAGTACCGATCAAAAACATCTACATATGTGAAGAACAATCGGACATGAGAATTGAGTTTATCAAAACAGAGAGTCTTCACAAGACACACGAGAAGGAATATTGCATTTTAAAAACGGCCTTTTCCGAAAAGCGTGATGGACGTCAGCAAAAAGATTTTTTGAAAAAAAACTTTTTTTCGCGGCTTAGGTCAATTTTACGCTAACGAAACCATAGTGAACGAAAAAAAAGTATAAAAAACTACGTGAAAGAAAAAAAAGTTTATAAAAAAGATCTCATCGCTGACGTCCATCACGCTAATTGCCTTTTCGGTAATTGCCTTCAGAAACCTCTTTTTCTATGCTCATTCCACACTTGAGTTAGTTTAATGAATTCGTTTCGAACGGTAAATTTTTTTAGGAACCGTGAAAACGTTTTTTTTTAAATCTACATTATTTCCAAACAGTATCTGTAGAAGTCAATACGGGTTAGATCATGAAAAAAGCTACTTCTAGTTCAAAACTTAGGTCGACAATAACTTGAAAGATTTTCAAGTAGCCTTGCTATTGCTATTCCAAGACAGAATCACTTCCGATGTTCATTTAGTACGATAAATGAATATTGTTTGACAGTCATTCGCTCATTGATGGAAGGCGACGTCATACAATGTTTCAGCACATGAGATCGGAGGTATAATTCCTTCGATTCCAAATATACCAGCCTCGAAGCGCCTGTATAATCGGTCTACCGTATCGAGTGGAAATGATGTGATACTGTATGAATTGTAGACGCGGGTGGCGCAAGCTTCACGTTGCAAACCCGCCAGAAAATCATATCGCGCAGAGTGGAAAAGGGTGAAGTCGCTGATAGGAATTCGTGTGAGGGGAGCATGCCATTCGGGTACTTCTTGAAGTGATAAATCTCCAGATCTAAACCTCTCGAACCATTCTTCTGCAGCGGCATCGGGAAGTTTGAAGTTTTTGAAGGCGAAGCGGAGTCGCTCAGTAGATTGTTCCGCGCTGAGTTTATTAAGGTAGTCGTATCGTAGACATTGTGACAAGGCTCCTATCGTCAATGTTGGTCTCGAAAAAGGAGCAGTCGCCATATGATCGGGTCTTTATTCTGGGTGAATCACTATATTCTTTCAATGAGCTGGGAGTTTTTTGTTCTTCTCACTATCACAGAGAGAGAGATGAATTCAGTGTTTCTTATGTGATCTACAGCATGATTATTGAAAAATTTCAAAGAAGGGTCTTTTTTACTACAGGATTTTTTCGACAGCAGTTTTTACCTAATAACGATTAGAATCTCTCGCAGCAGAGAGACATATCTGCCTGCGGGATTGATTTTTCTCTGCGAGACACAGTGCACAATTAGACTTTCTTATTTTTGCATTAAATATGTTTTTAAATTAAAAACGCTTAGGCTAAGGAAAAGTTCACGCTAACGAGACCGTACGGCTCAGCTGACGAGGCCATACGGCTTAGCTAACGAGGCCATACGGCTTAGCTAACGAGGCCATACAGCTTAGCTAACGAGGCCGTACGGCTTAGCTAACGAGGCCGTACGGCATAAGAAAATTTCTCATTTTATCAATTTTTGTCAATTCAATGACTTCATTCGTCAAAAAATGAGAGAAAGAAAAACGCCGCAGAGAAAGAGAGAAGAAGCTCTTAGTTCATGTTATTGTTTATCTATGTCAAATCTGTATTTATCTCTTCGACGACGAGGACGCAGGCTCCGCCCCCTCACGCCTTTTTTCCAGACAAGATTAGTAAAAAAACTACCTCCATTTTCTGTGTTCAAGAGAGGGCTGCTATGGAAAGGGCACTTGGAATATTTACTTTTTATCTACCTTAAATGGCTGCCTTTCAGGGCCTTCCATTCTTACCTTTATCCTCTTCCCAGTACGGCTGCATCGGAACGCCTTTTTCCTCTTCGAGAAAAAGCGGGTGCTGGTCATGCTAGCTTTTTCTGTACTCGTTTCAACCTTTATGAAGTGCCTCTCATTTTTATCTTCTCCTACTTTACCCCTCATCTTCTCCTACTTTACCCCTCATCTTTGGAATTTCACAGCTTGTTTATATTTTTTTTAACACGTTTGTGAAAATCACTTATCTTGTTCGGTCAAAAATCGTCCGAATCCTTTTTACATACATTTCTATTTGTTTTTTTACTCTGCCTAATTATTCCATATTCCGATTTTCCAAAACACAGACTTCGGCAATAATTATAGAAATGAAGAAATACCAATAATCTTCCTCGCGCTTGTTCCCGCCTCGCAGCAGGGTACGTGCTCCTCTGAGATGCAGGACAGACCTATCCTGGTACATACAAAAAAGGATGAGTTTCAGAAGGTATGCTAAAAAGGCATACATGTGATTTATGAATAGTAACAATTTGAAAGTATTCCTGCGCGTAAGTATGAAAGTATGCTAGAAAGGGCATACAATCAATGAATGAATGGGATACTTTTGAAAAAATGCCTTGGTTGCTCTCTTCCTTTTTTGGCACTTCTGTAAACTCGGTTGACTTAGATTGCTCTATACGCTCTATACATAGACTTATTATCCCGATTACTGTATGTACACAAACGAATCGTATCGTGTTAATCATTTAACCCATCCAGTCTGGAAGAAAGGCATCGGGGAAACATTTTGATAGTGAAGCGCTTTTTTTTGTTTGAAAAAGGCCCTTCGGGAAAGTCACAAACAAAGAAAAGATTTTGAATGAAAAACCCAAGAAATAGCATACATACTTTCTTTTTGTAGACGGCATACTTTCAAAGTATCCCTAGCATACTCTCACTTTATTACTATTCATACTTTTAAAGTATGAATAGTAACACTTGTGTGTGGAACGATTTGGAATACTTTTAAAGCATATAATTACATTTTCATGCGAAAGTATGACTATTAATACGTTTTTTTTGGGTGTACTACCAGTGGCTGCCTGCTAGATCACTGCTAGTGTGAATAGCAGCAGTGGGGAGAGTCAGATTCGTGCATGAGCACTACCAACATTTCTTAACCCCCTTGGTTTGGGTGGATCTGTCCGGGGTGGGAGCCGAACTCGGTACTCCTCGCATAATAGTCGAACACATTACCATTATGCCACGCCCGGACACAATAATTATAGAAATATGTACACAACAAAAAACAATGGGTAGAATAATGGCAAGAAATAAGTGAAAACTCACACTCAAAAACTGCTCGTGAGAAATATTCGTTCTCGAGTCTTACAAGAACAGCTCAACTGTTCCAGAATGTAAGAATATATCCAAATTTTATGAATCAATCTGGACACTCGCAACGCGAAACAATAGAATATAAGACTTAGTTTCTTCGATAGAAGTACATAGCTGTTCACGTTTGTACGAGTTTGACAGATGCTTCGATAAATGTTTTAGATTCTATTGAATGACTTTTTATTATTACGGTCAGCGAAATGTCTTTTCTGTGCACAACGCAATTTCATTCAATCGCTCTCCACAACTCGGAATGCTGAATGAATCATCATACACATTTACATACGTTTTTAACGGGTCAAAAGTAGAAGCTGAGTTATCCTTTTTTTGCTCTCTATCTAAGACGCAGTTAAGCGATAATGTTTACCTCGAAGTTTTATCTCAGAAACATCTTGAAAGACGCCGCTTTCTAGCAGGGAATGAACGCTATTAGGCTATTTCGAAAAACTGTGTTCCTCTTTCTTTTCGAAAAACGGTTAACTGTTGCTATTCGGATCGTTCGGAACCATAGCGCTTCATGTCCGAAGAAATTGTTGTGTTTCAAGTGCTCTGTAAACTCGATCGTGGGATTTATTAGAAAAGTTTCGCGTTTTCTTAGCTAGGATACCGGGAATCGAGTTGTAGTGTGTTGGGAACCGAGAACAATCGAGTTTTAGTGTGTTGGGAACCGAGAACAATCGAGTTTTAGTGTGTTGAGAACCGAGAACAATCGAGATTTAGTGTGTTTGGAACCGAGAACAATCGAGTTTTAGTGTGTTGGGAACCGAGAACAATCGAGTTTTAGTGTGTTGGGAACCGAGAACAATCGAGTTTTAGTGTGTTGGGAACCGAGAACAATCGAGTTTTAGTGTGTTGGGAACCGAGAATAATCGAGTTTTAGTGTGTTGGGAACCGAGAACAATCGATGTTCAACTACTTAAAATGCTTTCCGGTTTCTCTGAAAACAACTTAAAACGTATCGTTGGAGAATCTTCCAATCAAAATAATATTTTCAGAGACAAAAGAGTTAGATTCCACAATAAGAGGAGTCGAAAAAGAATGAGGGGAGTTTCTCAGACCACTTTTTAAAGTAAATAGGATTTTCTCAAGTTTCAGCATTTCGCTACTGCAGGAAACAAAGAGCGAGAGAGAGACAGAGAGAGAGAGAGAGAGAGAGAGAGAGAGAGAGAGAGAGAGAGAGAGACAGAGAGAGACAGAGAGAGAGAGAGAGAGAGAGAGAGAGAGAGAGAGAGAGAGAGAGAGAGAGAGAAGGTCACAAAAATTGAGGAAAAAATTATGAGAGAACAGAACTGAATCGAAAAGGTAAAGTTGTGCTTGCGCTGTTTTAAAAGATGTTTCATATGGGTCAACTCTCGCTTTTCGCTAATGAAGCATAAAACAGAGAGAAATCAAAATGGTCAGAAAGACAGAGAGAGCGAGATAGAGAGCGAGAGAGACAGGAAAAGGGAGAGAGAGACACAGAGAGAGAGAGAGAGAGAAAGCGGGAATCCGAACAGTGAGCGATTGTTGCAAGAGCAACATTTGGGATCGATGATGAGAAGCTGAGAAGATTCATCGCCGGCTGGAATCAAGGCGCTCAGTTACCGGAGGAGTATGAGAGACATAAGCCAAGTCGGACCAATATTTGTCCTCTGTGCGGTCATTTTATTGTGTCTCCCTGCGCAGTCCTGTGTACGAACGGCGACAACTATGAACGTAGCAGGTGGGTCATTCCCCTTCGGTAAAAGATATATTGATTTTTTCGTCCGTCCTGATGGATTATTTTTTTAAATTGCTCCATCTCGAATCTCTCAGAGATGGAACAACATGTTAAAGATTAAATTCCACATAAAGACAAAATTATTCTTGTTAGTTATATTGTGATCGAATACGTAGAACGTACAGACGCAAAATAAGTAAGGAAAATTACACATACAGTACCGCCTGAAATGTTATCATATATAGATTATTGAACATAACTTTTTGCAAAGATAACATTCAAAGCTCAAATTTTCACAGAAGTTTTTTGGGCGTCTGTACCATACCGGACATCTTTTGAAGAAATTTATTAATTATCTCCAGGAAATACATCAAAATTGGTATACCTTCTATTTTTCAGTTTTTTCTCCATGATTTTTTGTTGTTGTTTTTTGAACTTAGTTTATACGAATTCTGTTTTAAGTCATTGTTCGAACTGATGGACATATAAATACAAGTAAAATCATGCAAGAAGCTGTTTTTTCTCCATGATTTTCATTATAATTTTTTTTCTTTTGCGAACTTAATTCATACAATTTTTGTTTCAAGTCATGGTTCAAACTGTTGGACATCGGAATACAAGTAAAAGAATCTGAAAATTTGAGCTTCATTCGTTTTTTTACAAAAAAGTTATGTTCAATAATCTATGTATATATGATAACATTTCGGGCGGTTCAAGCGGTACTTCTAAGTTATGATTATTCATACTTATAAAGCATAAAATAATCAATACACGTGCATATATAAGTACGAATGATAATAATTAATAAGTATGCATTGTCATACTTTCAAATGCCAGTGTGTCATTTTCAATACTTATTTTGTCGTGTTTACAGGCATGGTGATGGTGAGTATGGTTTGTAAGTACGGCCTCAAGGTGTCTGAATACCACTGTAGAACAAATTTAACGATGCTGATGAGTAGAGGCAAAAAGTGGGAAACAAAATATTCTTTCCAGTCAGCATGGGAGCGGAAACCGCGACTTGAGAGCTACCAGATTGACAGTCTACTGATTTTCCTAGTGTCACATCGCGAGTCTCGAACGTACTGAATAACAAATTTTCCCACGCTTGTTCTTGCCTCGTGGCAGATTACGCGTCTTCCTGAGAGGACCGAATTATCCTAGTAGAAACAGAAACTTTGCGCTGAGTTTATCCTAGAGTGTGTAGCAGTGAAGAAAGTCAGATTGGTGCAAGAGCACTACCAATATTTTTTATTTCTCTTTTTTTGATCTTTCCGGAAAGGGTCAAACTAGGGACCCTGAGCACAATATTCGGTGCACATCACTATCGCATCAATGAAGCAAAAACTGCAATTTTTTTCACATCAATTTGAAGGTCCGATGAAAAAACTTAGTTGTCTTTCCAGATAACATCCCACAAGCGACGAATGCCGCTGCCGATTCGATCAATGACTCTCCTGCTCCAGCTAATGACTCTCCCTCGCCTGCTCATGAATCTCCCTCACCTGCTCATGACTCTGAGAATCCCGAGAATGACTCTCCCTCACTAGCGGATGACTCTGCTCTAGCAGCAACAGCTGCGCCTCGTAGAGTCTGCGAACTCCTGCCGACCCAAGTGTGCGTATCTGGCTGGTACTGTGACTCTTCTTATCTCCATCATCTCATGAGTGTAGAAGGCAATCTAGACGTCCAACTGGCCTGCAATCACGGTGCTCTTCTTGCGAGGGTGAGGGTTTTGTTGGTACTTCACTTTTAATTCAACTGTAATTCACTAAATATATAAGTTACTTAAATAATGTTCAAATTATGATGTTTGAAAAAAGTTCTAACGATTCTCCTTTCATATTTTCAATTCAATTCAATTTAAACGCTCCTTTCATTTGCTTTTCCAAATTACTTAATGAGGGACTATTGTATTTTGATGAGAGTCCATAATTATTTCTTGATTCACTCTGAGATGCTCTTGAGTTGATAAAAAATGTGAATTTTAGAAAGTAACTTCGAGAAACTTTTTTGTCATTACAGAAGTTTTTACAATAATGATAAATTGATTTGGTTTTCGGATTGATTTTCTTTGCAGTTAAACGGGAGCATATTGTTCGTGTCCACAATCCAATGCGTTCGCGGCGAGACTTGGAGAGTGGATAAGAACATCATCGGCGAGGAGGTTGGGCAACTTGAAATTTTGGTTGTTGTTGTTGTTGTTGCCGGCAAGCATCCCGCATCGAAGACTTGGTTATGAACACTCTCTTTAATGAGAGAAGTTCTCGTGTTCTTCGGACAAGATGCGTCCGGATAAGGGTTTTGATGTCCTTTGCAGTCCTGAGACTGTCATGCTGCACCTTGTGAAGGCGGACATCGTTGTAGCAACCTGTTGATGCTATAGGCCTTGTGAGTGGGTGGTCAAGCCGGCCTAGCATCGTTTTGGGTGGGAGTAGAGACGTCTCGCCTGTCGTTGACCGGAGATAGGCAAGAGGCTATTTGACTGGCGCCTCGACTCGCCATTGAAAAGTATAGCGGAGTATCGGCTGATGTTTTGTCCGGTGGCATGCCCAGGCCGGTCCGGCATCGCCCTCCTTTGACGAGCTATACTACCCAGTTTTGGTCCGCGGCGGGATTTCTCCCGCTACCTCCCAGCACGAATTATTCGTAGGGAGGCATCCCTCTATCCGCCACCTGAGGTCGCGCTCGATTCTGGACTGGATGATCCGGCTCCATCCGTGACAGGCTCTTAAGGCTGTAGAATCACGAATGGCCACTGTTGCCAGTGTCTTTCGAGTTGAAATTTTGGTAAAAGACTTCTCTGTCATGTCTTGAATCTCAAATGATCATGTAATCGGCCGCGCCTTCAATTTCACTATCTTGAAGTAACCGCTAACATCAAATCAGCGCTATACTGGTTGCGTCAGTTGCAATTCGACGTTTATAAGTTATAATAACGCTGAAGATTTCATAAACTAGCTAGCACTAGTGTGAACTACCTCATTAGCACACTAGTACGAACTTTTTTATGGTGAAATTAAAGGCGCGGCTGAAGAGGGTTTATTCCGCTTCTCTGAATCACATCATCAGTTGATGAACGAGAACATCGAGTCATTGAAAAATAAATAAAACCAAAGAAGTGGTGTTGATATATTAAAATGGTGTTGATATATTACTACTCACAAAATTTTTTTAAATGAAAATCCATACCAGCAAAGTATGGGAAGCGTAACGATACGCTTGAAAGTATTCCGAGGAATACTTTCTCAAAGTATTGTCTTTCATACCGCGAAAACATGGTTTTTCATGGAATCAAAGTAATGCAGGCCATACTTTGAAGTATGCCGTTTATTTTTTTTCCTTGATTTTTGTGTCAAGATTCTTTTTTGTTTGTTTCTTTCTGGATTAAATTTTTTTTATGATTGAATCAACAAATTTATTTTTAATAACAGCAAACAATGTTTTAACAGCAAACAGCAAACAATACTTTTTTAACAATTTAAACAAAATTAACAATAACGATTTTAACAACAATCAACAACAAAACAACAAAACAAAAATAATAACAGTAAACAATTTTAACAGCAAACAATAACAGCAAACAACAGCAAAATTAATAACAGCAAGGAACCGGGGAAATAATTTCGAGGGCGTTCGATTTACCGACTCCTCACCTCGGAAAAAAAGTTTTGATGACAAAACATAGGTATTTAAGTCTTCTATGAATCGTATTGCAACAAATGTCCGGAATAAAAACGAAAAGTTTACAAAACTTGAGAAAGAGACCCAGATAATCAGGCCGAAAACCGTGATAGTGGCGTGGCGCATGTGAAATCGCCAAGTGCGCCTTCATCCGAAAATACGTGGAGCAGTGCAAACTCTGCAAACCAATTTTTTTAAAATATATATATATATGTCTTTATCTCCACAGGATGACTTGTTGAGGTCATCACTTACGTGGTATGACAATAGAGCTTTACAATCAAAAGCAAGCAACAACAAAAAAACGAATCGAATACTGAATGGAAGGGAAATGGGACACAAAAAAAAGAAAAATTGGGGAGGGGTAAATGGGCAACTCTCAATTCATAGTCAGAAAACGTGGCAAGTCGACGATGGTTTGCAGGTCTATGCTCTGTAAAATATATGAAAATTCTTCAATAGTCGTCACATTAGGATGATTCTCCGTGACCTTATTCCATAAAGTGATCGACCTCAAAAAGAAGAAATTTGAGTGCTTGCACTTTTTAAATTCGTTCTCGCCGCTCTGCATATGCGCCGTAGAGCGAACATGATATGAGAGATGAAGATCTTCTGAGAACTGCTGCTCACAACTCGCGAACGGACAGCGGAACATATCTTGAGAAAAGCTTTCAGAACATATTAATTTATACTGCAATTTATACTTTCAGAACATATCAATTTGAGAACATATCAATTTGTACAGCGGAACATATCAATTTATACTGCCGGTCTGAATCAGAACGTTTCTTACCACCCGCATAATCTTTCCCGAGCGCATAGATATTGCAATTCATGCCAAGAAATTTAAATAAAAATCACTTTTTAGGCTTGAAATTTCCCTATTCCTGCGCAGCACATGAATAGTGGCCTAGGGAGCAGCCAATGGTTCCACCAGGTTAGGCATGTATACTAAGCTGAGGAACAGCTTTTCCTGCCATAGGCGGACACAAGCGTTAAGAAAAGGTCTAAAGGTACCATTATCTCTTTAATCTCCCCAAATCGCATGCACCTCTGAACAGAGACTCGAACATGGGATTTAAATATTATTGAAAGCATGAAATTAAAAATTAAAAGCATGGGAAATTTAAAAAGCAAAATGTATAAAGTTATAATACACCATAAAAGCATGATTGTGACCCCATGCTTGACACAGGTGAAAGTTCAACGGTGTCAACTGTAAAAAAGAAGAATTTTTTTGATACAGTACTTGAGTTTTAACGTTACTTTGGGTCACGCTTTTGATTTTTACGATGAGGCATACTTTCACAAGTATTGTATTAAAAAATTCAAAGTATGCCTCTTTAGCATACTTTGATATTGTTGAAGGGATATCGCATTGTGGCTGCCAGGAATACTTTCGAAGTATTTTTATTCATGAAATGCCTTTATCCTTTTGAGCATACTTCCCAAAAGTTATGCTCTTTTTTGTGAGTAGATGAGCTTGGTATTACTATGACTAAAGATTTATAAAAATATAATCTTCTTGCTAGAACATTTCAGAAATGCTTTACTAAAGATAATGGAATACTTTCTCCTTTTGAACCCTCTCCTATCAAAACAATATCGGATCCAGAAACACCATTATTCAAACGTCATGAAATCTGTGATCTAATTGAAAAGTATCCTATCTCCTCTTGTAGTACTCCAGATAATTTAAACATGCTCTTTATTAAAAAGATTGCCGTACCTTTATCCATCCCTCTTGAAATCATATATAACGACTCCTATCAGAAGTCTCAGATCCCCCAAAGATGGAAACACTCTATAGTGACTCCAGTCAAAAAGAAGCCCTCTTTTAACAACCCATCTAATTATCGCCCAATTAGTATAACTTCTCTTTTCTGTCAAATATTCGAAAAAGTTTTATCTAAAGAAATTAATGATCACTGTGAAAGAAATGATATTCTTCATGATGACCAGTATGGCTTCCGTCGCAAGAGATCCATAGAACAACTTATGCTCTTATTTCTAGACGAATGTACATCAGAGATTGATAAGAAGAAATTTACAGATACAATTTACTTCGATTTTAAAAAGGCTTTTGATAAAGTTTCTCATATTAAACTTATCCATAAACTCAGAGAATATCACACACAGAGAAAAATTGTTCAGTTTTGATCCATTTTCTGAACAATATAAAGGGAACGATGTACGTAACGAAACTGTTCAGTTGTGGTCAATAATATTGTTCACTTGGAAAAAAGTGTGCTGGATTAAACCTCGCCCATAAATTGCGAGATTTTCTTCCTTTTTCTTGATTTTTTTCTTTTTCTTTTTTTTCTTCCAAATTAAAACAAAAATTTCGTGTTTCTCTGGAATGTAATGAACTGAAGTGTTCAACAAACTTTTTTTTCCAACAATCATACAAACAAAAGATGCACAGTAGAATTTGAAAAAAATCAAGGTCTATTATTTTCACTAGTTACACTGGTTTAGAAAAATTCTATTACACTGGTATAACTAAAATTCACTATTACAACTTAGAGAACGAGGACAATCAATTTATTATACCTTGAAAACTCTATCAATCATTATCATTCACAAAAACTCAAGATTGTAAAAAATTTTATCACATTAATAACACTTCAAAGTCCTAGAGAATAGGTTGTCTGTGAATTCTTCTCAAGAGTCTCAAAATTTTGTTTGCTGAAATAGAGTTTGGAATTAATTGTTCGATCATCAATCATCGAAATTCCCGAAAGAGTTGCCGTTTTCTGATGTCATTTCGGAATCTTCCCCACCACTTCTAATTGGGTGTCGATTATCTCAATACAAAATACGGTATACACAGATTTTATGCCTTTTGCTTTCTTGCTCATACATTGAACATCAAAACTTTTCTTAAAAACCATAAATAAAACCGTTCATCTTGGGAAATTCAAAAAAGAAAAACCTAACCACTTGATACTCTAGTTTTTTCCTACACCGGAGGCTTGAAAATTAACGTCGCTTATTAGATGTTGAAAAATCGGTAAGTGGATACAAAGCAGGCTGTGTTTCATTCTCAATCTTCCTAATCTACATGAAATCAAGAAAACAATGCTTTTTCGATTTATACGAACCCTATGAATAATAGAGAAAACATCTCACTTCTTGCAATTTCTCTTCACTGCTGCTATGAACTCTAGCAGTTCACCAATGAGCAGCCCCTAAATATAGTTTACGTTTCTATCTAATTTAAAGGGAGCGCGTAAACCAGGATGTTTCTCTGAACCGCAAAGCGGGTAAAAAAATCTATGCGTTCTCAGAAAACCCCGAAAAACAAGGGAATCTATGCGCTTGGAAAAACTTTTGCTCTTATTTTTCGTAAGGAAAGTTCAAATCATTGAAAAATCTAAACGTTGAATTTTAAAAATCTATGCGCTCCAAAAAAGCTGTGCGGGTGCTGAGAAACACCCTGGCGTAAACTACCTCGACGCGTGAATAGGAAATGAGCTTTCAATATCACTTTGGCCAAACTTATCTTGAGCGGTCCCCAATTTGTATTTTTTAAACATTTTTTGGAACGCACCGAAAACAGCCCCCCAAGTAAAGCGAAGCCCCCCAAGTTGAATTGTGGCAATTGTGTTTGATGTATTTAGATACATTAAACACAATTAAAACAAATCAAAAAATAGGCTCTTATATACTCACGGGCATGCTAGACGCCAGATAGTGCAGAGTGGCATTTTTTCGTTGATACTGTCTCGTTCGCCTAAGCCGTACGGCCTCGTTAGCGTAAACTTTTACTAAGCCTAAATGTTTTTTTTTAATAAAAAGAATTTGTTGATTCAAAAAAAATTAATGTGAAAATAATTTATTAATGTAAAAAAATTTTTTTAAGAACCGGAGTCTCTGATGCTCAAAATGATCACCTATGAAGAAAAATTTCGAAACCGTAGCGTTTAAAGCCAATTTTTCGTCTAGTATTCCAATGTCTGCAAGACAAGACGCAGGGTATGCCCGTGAGTATATAAGAGCCAAAATATCAAACACATTAAACACAAAAAGAGAGAAAGTTGACTGACCTTTCAGACTTGTTCGAACTGTTCGACTGAACCGTTCGAATGACCTGTAGAAGCGCCAAAAAACCTTAAACTCGCCGAAAACAGGATTCATAATCGTGCGGGGACTGGCTAACTGAACACGTGTGACTTTGGCCGTTATGCATGTCCGCGGTACATGACTTTGGAAAACGTCTAAAACTTTTTCACTCGCCGAGTTTTCTATCGCTGCTTTGGTACTGATTACATAAACATGCCAAACAGTCAAATTAGAAACAAAAAATTAGGCCTTCTTTTATTGGAAAGCATAAGAGAATCGAACGATTTGAGTTTACTTTTAAAACTAATAGGGGGAAAAACAACTCTTTCGGACAGAAAACCCCATTTCTATAATTTAAGAGAATCCGCGACACGTGGATCTAACTACAAATTACATTTTCGTGCCCCGAAAACAATTTGTCGTATAAATTCATTCGCAATAAGATCTGCTCGTCTGTTTACTGAATTAAATTCAAGTGTTTAGTATTTATAATATTGTTCCGCTCAATGTGTTTATGTGTTCAGTTGTAATGTTTATTATCTAATGTTTGGTTTGTTCCTTTAATGCTTATTATCTTCCAACTTGTTGGAATCACTATAACCCACATGATGTTTGTGGACTATCTATGTATATTATATGACCAACATGTAATAAATAAAATAAAATAAAATAAGTTATAGCAATAATTATATAGTTTTAGTTATAACTTATAGTTATAGTTATAGCTTATAGTGATAATAGTTATAGTTATATGTAGTTATAGCTTATAGCTTATAGTTATAGCTTATAGTAATAGTAGTTATAGTTATAGCAATAATATAGCAAAAATATAGCAATAATTCACTAAACCGAAAAGTCATTTCACCGGAGAACTCATCAAACAGAGGTTCAATAGTAGCTAATTGAAACTATAAAAAAAAGTTTTCATGTTTCAGAGCTCTATTCGATACCGTAAAACGTTTTGAAAACACAAAGAAAGCGTACTCAATATTCGAATGATACATTACCTTAAAATTCGTTCACTTATACCTTCAGTTGATCATCCACTTGTGAATATTCATTCATACTTCCGTTCTGAAAAACAACTAATCGGTTAAAAAGTCAATGCACTTCTATTTCAACTTTTCGATGTTCCAACTGATTTAAAATTGATGCCCCAACATTTTTGTTCTTGACTAAACTTGTTTTCTTGATAGTTTGCACTACTTTCTATTATGGAGCTTCTCCTGTTAACAATAACTCTTATTATTCACCATTTTACTTTCGAAACAGCACCTCGTTACTGTTGTGATAACACTCCCGGTAAAAAGACGGTTGAATTTTAAGTTTAAGGTTGGTTCTTTCACGGACTTTTCAGGAATACTGTATATGATAAAATATATTAGTACATACTTTCATCGCAAACCATTTAGTTGTAATGTGCAAGTGTAACTTAGGTTTTTTTTAAAGTTAAAAATGCACCTTTATGCGATTAGGTATGTCTTGTTACATATACATATAATGTCATGCGAATAAATCATCAGCATTTATCCGTTTCTTAATTTTAACGAATACCTCGAACGTTCTTTCTCAGCTACTTATTCCTTCCAAAAACAATGCTTCTGTCGAAGTTATACATCATATGTCTAACTTCTGCAAACTTTTTCTTACAATTTTTTTACATGTTATGCATCACTCATGCTTTAACAATTAATCAAAACTATTCATACATTCAAATCCCTACTTAAACTTACGAAAAAAAACTGCAGCTTGAAGCAACTTGCCTCTTCGGAGTATACAAAGATGGAAACCCGAAACAGCAACCCAGTGGTGCAGCCAATGGGACGGCGGTGGTTCAGCGAAAAAGAAACCGGGAATACACCCCGATAGTCAGCATTTTTATGACTTTTTACACCCCGATAGTCAGCATCTTGATGACTTTATACACCCCTATAGTCAGCATCTTGATGAATTTATAAAACACCTTTTTATGATAATTTTTGTTTAAAGTAATTCCAAGCAATAACAGTGAATTACTCGACTCGTTAAGTGATACTCGATTTTGCTAGCTCCTCTTCTACTCCTGCTAGCTACGTCCATCTACATTCAATTTGGAAGCTTGAAAAGGCGTTTAACTAAGTCTTTTATGAACTTTTCTACCAAGCGAAAATTCTATCAAGTTTGAAAATCCCTTCTTAGAAATAAATTTTTAAGGAGAATTTCTATAGGTGGAAGTTAAAGTAAGCATCAGCCGAGCAAGCAAAAAGAGTTCGATAAAAAGAAGTGTAGTGGTGACGCGCTCGCTTGCAATTAGAGAAGAGATAGCTGAGTTTGATCCCGCAGGGTGGACTAGCTTTTTTCTGTGCGATCGTTTATTCAATGTCAATTGAGAGGTCGAGAAAGAGATCATACGAAAAGAACACCTTTGGTAAACAATAAATTGAAAGCAAGTTTTTATTAGCAACACTTCGCTTTTTTTTAGTCGAATTTTTCTGAATATTATTCCCAATAAAACCATTATCAACTCTGAAATCTTTCGAGAGATTTCTATGTTATGATGAATAAGAGGTTATTGTTCTAGCTCGACACTGAAAGAGGGCTCGCGCTCGGAGCTGAGTCCAGATGGCACCGTAACCCATCGCAAACGCATGTTAGGAACGAACGGTTAGACAAGTTCATCGTCAAACTATCCGCTCAGTGCTCAGTTCAATATTAATCATATCAAGTTTTCGACTAAAGAAATATGATAAGTATTATAATATTGAACTTCGAATTAAACATCGCTTGAGGGTACCTGGAAAAAGAAACTTTTTTGAAGAGTTAGGCATTAAAGAATAATTTATTAAGGCGACTTAGGTCTAAGAAGAGATGGGATGATTCTGAAGAGAGCGAGGAGAGAAACTACGAACGCCTTCAACTCTACCAGCCAAGCAGAAGAAGGACCCCTCGATTGTAAGTTATTCTTTGTCGTTACTCACTTGTATTTTAAACTTTATTGTTATAGATGAATATTCTATCTGAATCTTTTAAACTTACTTTAGTTTTCTCCATCTCTCTGTCTTTATCCCTGTCTCTCTCTGTGTTTTTCTCTCTCCCTTCATCTCTCTTAATATCTGTCTGTCTCTCTCTCTCCGACACACATTCTTTCACTCTTACTCTACATCTCTTTCTCTTTCTCTCTTACTCTCACTATCTCTATCTGGCTCTCTCTTCTTCTTTCTCTCTCTCTCTCTCTCTCTCTCTCTCTCTCTCTCTCTCTCTCTCTCTCTCTCTCTTTTTATAGTTTGAAGCTGTTGCTTGAAGTTGCCCTGCGCCTCTACAATCTCGTCTGGAATGTCCAGAAGGCAAGATTTGTTCTGCCTTTCGAATGAGCCAGAGCAACCGAGTGGACTGCTTGCGAGGCAATGTTGCGATCGAGGTTCCTCTTTTTCGTGGCGTTTTGAGGGGTTTCGTCGAGTATGATAGCATGTCACGCTGCCTGACAGAGAGTGTGGATCTGATTCCATTTCTGGGAGCTACTATTTCCATTACAACGAAAAAGGTAAATTGCGATATGAATGACCCGTAAAATCCTTATGAAGACTGGGAGCACTGAGCTACGAATGCTGTGTAGTGTTAACGCGCTCAATCTCAGTAAGAAAAAGACGATTGGCTTGCTCCTGCCCTTCGGACTAGCTTTTTGGTGCAGACTACTAGTTTTTTGGTAACCATGCTCGCGAAAATATTTCACTGAACAAGAGTCGAACCTGCCACCATCCGTGCAACCAAAGATTCGATGTTTCAGCTGAACGACGGCTTCCTGGAGTTGATGTCCCAGACTCTGGAATGTGACTCATCGAGTGTGCAGTGGAGCGTCGTGGATGAGTTCGGAGGAAAAGGCCAACGGCTTGGTGACCAGCTCTCCGTCAGCTGCATGCAGGGTTAGTTAGTTGCAATCGGAGTTTCTGGCAGGAGCTCACATTGGGACTTTTGTAGAACTCTTTTCTAGAACTAAATATAGGCTTGCATAAAATAGGGCATAGCAAACATGTAAAAGCTCCTGGGCTAAGCTAGATTGTTGATAACACGATCAACAAACAACAGATTTACTTCAGCAACATTGAGCACTGGATGACTATAAAGAGCGCTCATAACTAAATTATTATAGTACTGCTTTTGATGAGAAACTAGTTGACAGCTTCATGGAGAGATCTTCGAAAGCGTTCTATTGACCAGGGTTGCAAATTTTTCGTTTTTCCGGTTTTTTCGACACTTTTCGAGAAAAAATCCGTTTATTTCGACTTTTTTGTTGTTCTTTTTTTCGACTTTTTCCTTCTTTTTTTTGTTGCTTTTTTGCTCGAAAATTTTTTCGATTTTTTTCGAGCAAGCCTGCTAGTGACCATGTCAAGAAGTCTGAGATCTTGCTTAGAAGAAGCTCACTAGCAGTCGTATCGTTTGCTTGCGTTTATCGATCATAAGAGTTTATTGAGTTCAAATAGGGTTCTTCTCTAAGATTTCTGTCAGCTTCATTGAAAGTCATGAGACAGTTGCTTCCCAGTGGAAGCTGTGCGGAGAAAAGAGAGGCATTCAGCTCTGAGAACTTGAACTCCCCGTTATAACCAGGCGCAACTCGATATCAGACGCATAGACAAAGTCGAAGCAGTCATTATGCTAATACGCTCAACAAACAACAACAAACTCAAATCGTACTTTTTAGAGTGCTCTTGTACTCCGCTATCAGCAACTCTCCGTTGTCCTCCTTCTCATGTAAGTAATTCTTTCAGTCATATATATAAAAAATTATCTGATTTTCATATCAGGCTTAGATTCACTCATTCATTGAAACGTTAAATCAGTTGGGGATTCGTACTTTGAATGTATAAAGTAGTCACAAATAAAATACGTATAATAATTATTTTAGAAAAAAAGGTAAAAGAGTTGATAAAATTTAAAAAAAGTTATTACGTCTAATCGTCTACAATTTCCTACAAAACAATACTACAGTTGCTGAAAAATAACTATAGTAACGTTCTACATTCCTTTTTTGTATACTGAACCATAAATTATAATAGTTATGTATAGGCAAATGACAAAAGAAGGTAAGTGTACTACAGTCATCAGGGTAAAAAAGGTGCCATTTTGAATTTTCTTTTTCGTTCTCAGAAATTTACTCAGAAAATTCAGAAAGGCGCCTTTTTTACCCTGATGACCTATAGACCACTTACCTTCTTTTGGCAATTGACTCAATATCATTCACATGTAATGAGTAATAAATTGTTCTTATGAACTAAGTTTCTCGTGATAAATCATAAATTAGTTATACAAAATCATGGAGGAATTAAAAGTTATATATTAGTGATACATAAGTCCCTCCAGCCCTCAGCCTCGGTCATTCAGAAATGCTCCTCGGCCGCCTTCATAGTCGACATGGAAGAGCAGTGTATGCTGTACGAATGTGCGCAAGGGCACACGCTATATGTCAGTGCACTCCAGTTCCAGGGGTTTTATAATACGTCCAAAACTGACAGAGGCCCGCCGTGGGTGAAATTTCGCCCGCGCAGAGGAGCTACTAAAGGTCGTTTTAATGAAAGAAAAAGGGGGTTTTTAGTGAGATTCTGCCATTTGAATTTAAACGGAGACCCTAAAAAGCTCGAAGGAGAGACCCGCTAATAGACGGTAGAATTTGTTCTTGCAGCTCCTGTCCAGTTCCCTCCTCCATTTTACAGGGTGTACAGAAAGTCCACAGAAAGTCCAGGTGTGTAGTATTTTTCCGATAAAAACTTAACGGATTGAGCAAATCAAAAAAAAATTTTCATCAAAGTTTATTCAAATAGTTTGGGATATAACTGCTTTTTCAACTTTCAAACAGCCCTCCTTTCTCCTTGAAACAGGCGCAGAGTCGCTTGTGGAAGGCACCCACCGTGGTGGACAGGTAAGCGACGTCAAGATCATCCCACGCCTTCTGTAGGGCGCGCTTCAAACTTTCCAAATTCTTGTGTTGGGAAGCTTGGCCTTGCTCTCAAGGACCGACCACACAGAGAAGTCCAGAGGATTCAAATCAGGTGAGTACGGAGGCCATTCGGCGGATGTGATCATGGAGGGGAAATTGCTCTTGCACCAGTCTTGCACCACTGTAGCCTTGTGGGCGGGCGCAGAGTCCTGCTGGAACGTCCATTTGCGTCCCGCGAAGTGAGCCTGGCTCCAGGGAAGTACTTCCTTCATGAGAATGTCGTTCAGGTAGTTATTGGCATTCACTTTGACTCCCTGCTCGACGAAAACGAGTGGAGTCTTGCCAGTCGCGCAAATCCCGGCCCAGACCATGACAGAAGCAGGATATCCCTTTCTCGAGACGTAACGGCCACTCTTATTGGCACCTTTGACCGATTTTGACCAAATCCTATCGTTCTGGTGGTTGAAGGACTGCTCAATATTGAACAACTTCTCATCGGTGAAGAGAATATCCAAACAGTCCACCGGCTTGAACCGCTTTGACAGTTCACGACATCTCCGAAGACGGGTCGCCTTCATCTGGTCCGTCAATGCGTGAGTCTTCTGCAGCTTGATGGGGCGAAGTCCCATGCGAGATTTGACGATCGTCTGAACAGAAATCGCCGAGATATTCAGCTCCTTCGCGAGTTTCCTGAGACTCCGCTTGGGGTTATATCGAATCTTGTCTCGGATGCTTCTCACGTTGAAGGAAGTGGTCGCGGTCACTGGTCTGCCACTCCTGGGAGGGTCAGTCGTTGTACCAGTCTCACGGAAGCGACGTATTGTGTTTTGAATGGTCCTGCGCGAGAATCCGGTGATTCTGGCGCTGTGCTTTTGAGTGTGCCCGGACTCGCTAAAGCGCAGAATACACCCTCGGTCAATGTCAGAGACCATATCTAAGAACGAAAAGAGACATCACTCTGATTTTTTCAGGGTGTGATGTTAACGTTATGCCTGAGATACACGCAAAAAATCACAGTACCGCTACACCAAACAAAAAAGATACAAAGTGACAAAGTCAGACACCTGGACTTTCTGTACACCCTGTATTTTTTTATTACATAATTAAATAAACATCTGTTTTGAGAACATGACTTGGAGCGTCATAAAATGAAGTTATTCACACACAAAAAACGAGAAAAGCCCTGTCTCTTTCTTTCTCTTGAACTCTCATCTTCTCTCTATCTCTTTCAATAGTCTTTTATTTTTATTATTTTTCTCTAACTTTTTTTTCATTTGTCTATCACCCTTTTTCGTTCTGTTGTATGGGCGGGCCTTAAAATGTGCATTATCATGTGTGCGTGTGTAGCTCGGTGGAAAGAGCATTCGCCCGGAATGCGAAAAGTCACGGGTTCGGTTCCCGCCACCACATGATTTTTGCACAAGTTTCTGCAAACAATCCGCTCCTCTGCTCTGTATAAAAATCCGTTGCTTGAGATCAACGAGGAGTAGGGTATACTCTTATTTACAGTCCTCACTTTCACTTCTTAGTCGCTTACGAATCGAAAAAAAGCAGATGAAGGTTAGAGTTTCATGCACCGTATAAAATGATTCTGATTAAAACAATAGCGATCGATTATCTCTTTACCCAACCTTAGTCATTGGACCAAGCAGAGGCAACGTACAGTAACGTATACCTCTTCAGGTGTTAGACAGGAAAAATACATAGTTTACCCTACACTTCTGTCACATAAACAATAGCGTGGATCGCCACTGAAAAAAGTTTTTCGCAAAAGTCTGGGCAAGGATGACAAGAGAAAATAATGTGCGACAATTAACGGGCAAGAGCCTTCCAAAGCTCTAACCTTCGAACGGCTGGAGAAGAGATGGCTGGGTTCGAATTCTCCTGGTGGACTAGCTTTTTGCTGTACGATAGTTTAATCAATCGAACTGTGCGATGGTTTAATCATATGACCACATAAAACATAACCAGAAGTATAACGAATCAAACTACTATAAAGCCAATCCTCGAGTCTATAATACTGTGTCCAGGTGCGCGGCAGATACGGCTGGATGCCGGCAGCATACATAATTTGTGGTGAGAAGGGCGAGTATCTGCTCGAAGGCGCAACTTCATTGGGTCTGAATCCCTCCGCGACCTGCGTCATGGATCGACCTCTGCAGCACAGCCAGCGCGAGGCTTGGTCTCATCCAGCTCGTGAAGAAAGTCCATATTCCTTGTCAAATAGCCATTACTTTTCGGATGGAACTCGTTAGAGCATATGGGGTTTACATGTATATCATTAAAAGAGTTGAATTCTCTCTTGTTAGAGAAACACAGGTGTCTTATTAGAGAACCACGGTTTCTAAACCACCCTTTGGGTTAAATTCAAGCGCTAGAGTATCAAAATCATTTTGGAATGATAGAGATTTTAACAACTGTACGAAACCATCCGCTTTGTATTGCATCTTCTTCCATCTTTTTATGGTTGAACCGGCTCCTCGCAAATAATAGAAATATTGAAGCCGTTTCATCCACATCGTATCATACACCATTCTCAAACTACCCCTACGTCGAGAGTTTTTGCGCTTCATGTTTCGAACATTAATATGGAGCGTTTGGATTGAATTGTTAAGAATTATATGTTTCTTTTGCTTCCAATTTCCAGTTTTCGCTTTTGCTTGTCTTCTGAGCGTTCCGCTTCTAAGAACACCGACCTCAACCATTGACAAAATCTCTCAAAAGAATTTTGAATACTTGAGTCTACCATTGAGAAATATTTTTGGGTCTGTTGAGCCTTCTTTCATAGTCCGGTTGGCATTTGATTGAATGATGTCGCTCCCTTTAACATTTGTCTGAGAAAATGAAAAAAATATCAAACAATTCATTAGCTTTTCCTTGTCTCTAGTCGAGCGCGGATTTATCGGTTAGTTTTCTTGTCCTCTATGATCCTCTATCTAGATCGAAGAGTCCTAGACCCCAGAATCCCTATATCATATCCTGAAAAGTTTCTTATATTGTTGGTCTCCTATTTTAAAACTATTCAAAAAAGATCATACCAGTAAGAAACATTTGAATTGTGGGGCTTCTTCATTCATGCGCTCATTTCCTCCATTCGAGCTCATCGAAATTTCTGTGAAGCCCTGTTAACCCATCATACAACCCGATTTGCGACCCATCCGAATTAAATTTTCCCTATACGTATCTTTAAGGACATGATGTATTCTATTCTTTCTCCGAGTGCAAGAGATGGTTGTGTCAAGCCCTTTTGTTTTCCGACGAGTTTTCTCACCTTTCTCATTGAACAACACAACTTTACCTCGTCCGTTTTCTTTGCTAACGCTTTTGAAAGTATGAGTTTAAATATATTTATAATCTTCTTCATTAGCTCTTCTCATTTTATTTCAATCCTCACTTTCCTTTCCCCTTCCTCTCACTCTCCCGAGTGACAGTGAGAACAAACTGTCCTTTGGTAAATAAAGCCATTTAATTTAATTACTATAATTCAAAAGCAAAACTTTGTATTTTATGTTTTTCAATTTCTTTCTTTCTCTCCCATGTCCTCTGGTATCACGACATTTCGCACCATGACAACTCACACCCAAAATTTCACAATCGAATTATTTCCATGTATAAATCCGGGTGCGAGTCGCCGCGGTGCGGAATGTCTTGATGCGAGAGTCATGAAAACATGTTCTATTATTAGCTTGTGTTCTCCTACGTGTATTCTCCCAAGGCGGGAATCGCTTGTGAAATCGTCTACTGAGTGCTTCAAATCATGTTTAGATAAGTTATTTCTTCATAATTCATCGTTGAGCTGAATCTTGTACTATGTTACAAACGGTAACGCGACAGTTTGTTACAAGATACTTTGTTACACGCCCTTCACAGATTTTTTCGCTTAGGCTCAGTTAAAATGTATGCTGATGAGGCCGTACGGTTTAGAAAAGAGATCGCATGAAAAAATTTCTCACTTTCTTGAGTCTTTGTCGATTCAATGACTAAATTTGTCAAAAAATACAGTAGTTAAAACACACTAAAAATAAAAACCCCTGTAACAAACTGTCGTGTAACAAAGTGTCATGGATCCGTTACAAACATGTGTTACTCGAACAACAGCACCGACATCATGCAATATAAACAGAAGGCGAGCGCTACAAAAACATGCCCTATAACGTCTTTTTCCACTCTCATGAAACTGGGATTTCGTGGAATTCTCTGTCAGAAAAACTGGGATTTCGCAGAATACAAGCACCTTTTAATATCAGAAAAAAAGTGAAAACCTATAAACTTGAGTATGAAACTTTGAGAAAATTGATAGAACAACTTATTGATGCGGTCAACTTGACCAATTCTCACATTAACTGAGCAATTTTGTAAACATATCCAAAAACTAAATTCGTCTTATAAATATATTTATATAATGAACACAGGCGTGTCAGGTCATAAATACTGTCAGGAACAAAGTTTAAAAAGCAGATACAATCGTTCTCAGTATAGCTCACCTGAACTTGTCACGCATAAAACGTCTCAATCAACCAAGTGGCCTAGAATCAATAAACCTTCTATACTCTCCCATAGCGAGTATTGACCTGCTATATTCTCCAATCGATATCCGCGCTTTGCTTATCACATCTGCCTCGCTTCCCATTCATCTAAGCCCCGTTCAAATGAACGGCGTTAGAAATTTTTTTTGACAAGAGCAGGTTAATTATGGTCTTTACAAAAGCAATTTCACCAGGTCAGATGATCAGACAATAACAAAAATCTAAAAAAAATTGCATCAGAAAAAGACAGATCTTAAATCAATTCTAGAGGCAAGCAAAACTTTTCGAATCATACAAAAATAGATTGAAAAACGTTCTTTTTTGACTTTGAAAAGTGGGTACATCTTGAAGACAACATTCTCCCAGCCTCTATACAATCACACAGTTGTGACTATGATCTGAGATGCCTTGACCCTTCCATTTTTCGACTTCTCTTCCTCCTTCAAACTTCCATTTTTAGACTGTGACTCAGTTCCCTGAGCTTTTACAGAAGTGTGAGATTCCTGAAATGCTCAATACTGTTTTTGAAGTTTTTAGAAATTGAAATTGAAAACGGCCAATTTACCACACGGACAAAAGGTAGTGCGAGATCGAACCTTCCCTTCTTTTTCTGTCCGAGGACTCCAGCTCACCAATTACATTACCAAGTATGATCTACTTCACTAACTCTTTTTCATTACTCGGTAGCTCGTCACGAGTCTTTGAAACTACAAGTTTTTAACGCCCTACCAGTGTTCACAAAAAAAATTCCGCACAGCGCCACGGTTGTTTATTAATATGATAAAATTTCCTCATTTTTAAAACCTTCTTCTTCTAACCTATCAGTGTTGAATTTGAACATGTAAGTAACAAGTAACAGTGAAATCGTATACATTAAGAAGATTCTTGTCTTGATCGAGAAAGAACGCACTTTTAAGCTGTCCGTTCTTGTGTAGTTATACGGAGAAATTACTGCAGCTGCCGGCATCTTCTTCTGTCTTGAGGGGTTACCGAACGACGGGGCGGCGAAACACATTGAGAGGGCGGAACTTTGCGATGACTCGGCTACAACACTAGTAGATTGCGGAGGTTTATTGAGCCTCTTTGTGACAGCTAGGGAAGAAGGCGGGCGAATCGAAGGAGCAGGCGAGCTAGAAGGGGGATTGCGAGGCGAATGGTTATGAGAACTGGGCGGGGCTAACTGGGCGGGGCTATTAGCTTCGGTCGATGTAAGTTTCTCCACGACTCGAGACGACTTCGGCATGTGACGAGGAGACGACTGCGAGGTCGCGTAGGCCATACGAGGCGACGCGGTGGATGAGGGCGCGGCGAGGCGCGAGTTCGCGAGAGATCGAGGCGAGGCCGACAAGCGCATATGCCGAGTTCGGTAGACGGCCAGCGGTGCTCGTATATTGGAGCTTCTGAAAATTTTCTATTCCTTGTCCAAGACTCATTTGTTCCAATACTTCCAAGACCGAAAAATTTGTTCCAATACTTCCAAGACCCCTTTCCAGCGCATAGACTTTTTTTAAAATCAGAGTTCAACATTAAATTTTTCCAATGATTTGGAATTTTTCTACGAAAAATCCGAGAAAAACTTTTTCACAAGCGCATAGCTTAAAATGTTTTTCGGGGTTTTTGAGAGCGCATAGATTTTTTAACCCGCAGTGCGCGTCAGAGAAACACCATGTTTATCACACGTACAAATTCTAAGCCATTTCATTTAAAACGCTTTAATTTTTCTTCTTTTCCCTCTTAAATAATTTTACCAACTTGCATCTCTTAAACATGATCTCGATATTTATTTCGGTTTTGCCAAATTCAAATGATAACTTTTCACTCGATAAAAGTATATTGCAATTCTTGAAAGCTTTAAACATTCCGTAAACCAAGAAGACGCCATGCAACCAAAAGTCTAGCAGAGGTTTTTGCATTTGCCAGGAACGTATTCCGCGAGCTCCGCCTTTCCCGGCCGTGCTTTTCCCAATGAGCAACCATGACACAAAATTTTCTGAAGTTTCAAAGGACCAGCAGACCTGGCCGAGACGATATTTGAGCAGTCGATTGTGATGTCCTCTGCCTCCATCTCCGCGCAGACATCCACCGGCATCAGCTGCGCGATACTCTGGCAGTCACGCGCGTCGCCCTGAGGAGACACAACCATGGGAGAACAATCAATAGCGCTTTACAACGCGTCCGAAAAGGACACAAAAGGTCTACCAGAAGATGAGATTCGCCTGAACAAACAGAGACCTGTGAGGTCGTTTAATCGAGAGGAATTAATCTCACGCAAAGTTTCTAACTACCGCAATATCCGATAATAAGGGGTGTAGGGAGAATCAGGGGTTGAATAGTATCAGGGGTGTAGGGAGAATCAGGGGTTGAATAGTATCAGGGGTGTAGGGAGAATCAGGGGTTGAATAGTATCAGGGGTGTAGGGAGAATCAGGGGTTGAATAGTATCAGGGGTGTAGGGAGAATCAGGGGTTGAATAGTATCAGGGGTGTAGGGAGAATCAGGGGTTGAATAGTATCAGGGGTGTAGGGAGAATCAGGGGTTGAATAGTATCAGGGGTGTAGGTAGAATCAGGGGTTGAATAGTCATGTCAGAACTTCTGCCGGCGGGCCTCTGTTTTTCCAAATCATAAGGGGGACCCTTATGAAAAACAAAACGAAAAAATTTCGCGGGGCTTTGTTTTTTTCATCATAAGGGAGGACTCTTATGTGAAATGAAATTTTCCGTCTTCTGCGAGCATCTGTGCCTTTTTCTTGCACACTAAAAAACCCCTGGGGAGAATCCTTTAAATCTCTCGCGCCAAAAAAGGACAAAGAGAGAATGAGATAATTTATTATACAGGGTGGCCCATATATTCGCAAACGCGTTTACAAACGTGTATCTCAGTGCATAAGTGAGCAAGAGTGTTCAAATTTGTACATTTATCAGCACACTTTAATAAAAACATTGGGTCAAAAAATCATTCAATTCGGTCCCCTTTGGCACGAACGACAGCCCGGAGTCGCTTTGCGAACGCTTAGATCACTGGACGAAGGTACTTTTCGTCGATCTTCGACCACTCCTTCTGCAGGGATTTTTTTAGAGACTCCAGATTCAAGTGAGGATGAGCCTTGACTTTGCTCTAAAGGTAGGACCACACGGAATAGTCCAGCGGATTGAGGTCGGGCGATGAGGAGGGCCACTCTGCGCTGGAGATGAAGTCGGGAAAATGAGCGTTGCAACATGCCTGTGTTCCGATAGCCTTGTGAGCAGGCGCAGAATCTTGCTGTAACACCCAAGGTGTATTGCGGTAGTGGGAAGAAGACCAAGGAAGCAATACTTTTCGAACAATCTGCTGGCGGTAGTATTCCTGATTAAATTTGGCTCCTGGTTCGAACAAAACAAGGGGAGTTGTGGCCGGTGGCGGACACTTCGTCCCAAACCATGACTTTTGCAGGATAGGAAGCTCTATGCAGGAATCCACCGGTATGATTAGCTGCCTGTGAGTACCGAGCAAGCACTCGCACATTTTGAGGGTTGTAGGCCTCTTCCACAGTGAACAGCTTCTCATCCGAGAAGACTGTCCTGAGGTGAGCACTGTCTCGCCTTCGATGGTACTACAGCCCACAAGTTCACACCATCGCAAGGGACCGGTTCATCCTCACCGGTATCGAGCGCGTCCTCAGGTGGCGGATAGAGGGATGTCTCTGCACAATTGCATTGGAGATAGCGGGCTTGCTCGTCGCGGACCAAAATTGGATAGTATAGGTCGTCAAAGGAGGGCGATGCCGGACTGGCCTGGGCAGGCCACCGGATAAAACATCAGCCGATACTCCCCTATACTTTGTAATGGCGAGTCGAGGCGCCAGTAAAATAACCTCTTGCCCTTCTCCGGTTAACGAATGGGTCTCGCGAAGAGAATCGCCGACTGCGGTGCGAGTGTAGACGGAGAAAATTTCTTCGGACTCAAAAGGATCCTCACCAACCTATCCCAAAGGACTCCCCTCGACAGGACCTATGGACAAACAACAACAAACAACAACAACAACAACAGGTGAGCACTGTCGCGCGTCCAGAGGATTAGGGCGCGGCACCTTTTGAGTATTTTCTCCTTGTTCTTTAGAGTTAGGATGGCAGACTTTCTAGTACGATTTGGGGGGAGACTCAAGTCCTCTTCAACGATTCTTTGAAGAGTATTGCGTGATAAGTTCATCTCGGAGGCCATTTTTTTTCAAGCTACGCCTAGCATTTCGACCGACTCGTTTCCTCATGGCCTCAATCTTGTTAGGGGTGCGCACTAATCGAGGATCACCTCTTCGGGGCAACTCAGCAAGTGTACCGATCTGTTCAAACCGTTTGATTGCTTTTCAGACAAGATTGCGAGGCGTTGAGATCTTTAGCGATGCGCGTATTAGATCGACAAAGTTTGTGCAAGTCTACAATGATAGAGCGTGCTCTATGAGAGACCACCATTCTTTTGAGAATTGATCAAATGTTATGAAATTTGAACCATGTAATAAAAAAACATATGAGAAGAACATGTGTAAAAATTGGAGCTCAGCGTGCACTACAAATTGAATTATAAACGCCGAAAGGTTGGTTTGCGAATATATGGGCCACCCTGTAATAATGAGTGTGGACACAAGACTTTCTACAACCTCGCGAATCCATCAAAGGAAGATTACGAGGGCAACTTACAACAACAACATAACCAGGGGTTGAATGATCAGTTCACCGTTCTCTGTTTCAAACTTTGGCAGGTTAGTTTTTCCGTTCCTTCGGTGGAAATATCCTCTTTTCCGTTGATGAAACTAGTTCATATTGCCATGTGCGAGTCCCCGAAAAATCCTATTCCCGATTTTTGCGGGCATATGAATCTTTTTTTGGACATAATATAATATTCCTGCAAATATCCCGCCTCTAAAACTGTTCCACCAGCTGACCTCATCACTTTCATCTGTGACCACCGCCTCCTCCTCTCTTCTGATGGCTCTTACCAGTTGGGCTGCATCCTGGACCCGCTCTCTCCGGGGGGAAGCCATTAAGACGGCTGTAGATGAGCACGGGACGGGTGCAGTTGCACATGTAGCGCATGGAGACTTTGCAGCTCGGGCCTTCAACATCGGTTGTAATGACGTATAATTAAACAATTAAAAACAAAGGCTTTTATTTGACGCGGGATCGAACCGCCTCTCTCAGTGTTGCCGGGAATGAGAGCACGCCACCAATAACCTACCAATAAACGCGAATAAAGCGAGAAGGAGAAAGACGAAAACGACGAAAGAGAAACCAAAAGAAAGAAAAAACACTACTGAGTGTCTAGTGAAATTCACAGGAAACTTGTGATTTCCACTTCACCACCGACGGAGTTTTCATGGGCACTAAAGAATGTCTTCTATGTGGTTTACTTAAACATCACAGCGAGCAATGAATTCTTCAGAAGGGAAGTAATTTTTTGCTATTACTCTTTTATGCAAAAGGGGTCTATCAACTGCCAAGGGGTACTCTGATCACGTTGCGATTATTCTATTATACGAAGAGGGTATAAAACCGAAAGAGTTAAAAATAGATTTTTATACCCTTCTCGCACGCAAATATAACAGCAACGAGATCGGAGAAATTTCTGCAGAAGATTTAATTTTTGCTTTGTTGAAAATTTTCAAATACGACCATTTTTGAGCCTAGACTGTGATGATGAGAAGCTCTATCTTCTCTGTCCTTGATCACTCATCTTGAAGGTCCCAGGCTGTTTCTTATCATCCGGAAGGGTCTCAGGCTGTTTCTTATCATCAGGAAGGGTCTCAGGCTGTTTCTTATCATCCGGAAGGGTCTCAGGCTGTTTCTTATCATCCGGAAGGGTCTCAGGCTGTTTCTTATCATCCGGAAGGGTCTCAGGCTGTTTCTTATCATCCGGAAGGGTCCCAGGGTGTTTCTTATCATCCGGAAGGGTCTCAGGCTGTTTCTTATCATCCGGAAGGGTCTCAGGCTGTTTCTCATCATCCGGAAGGGTCCCAGGTTGTTTCTTATCATTCGGAAGGGTCTCAGGCTGTTTCTTATCATCCGGAAGGGTCCCAGGTTGTTTCTTATCATCCGGAAGGGTCTCAGGCTGTTTCTCATCATCCGGAAGGGTCCCAGGTTGTTTCTTATCATTCGGAAGGGTCTCAGGCTGTTTCTTATCATCCGGAAGGGTCCCAGGGTGTTTCTTATCATCCGGAAGGGTCCCAGGTTGTTTCTTATCATTCGGAAGGGTCTCAGGCTGTTTCTCATCATCCGGAAGGGTCCCAGGTTGTTTCTTATCATTCGGAAGGGTCTGAGGCTGTTTCTTATCATCCGGAAGGGTCCCAGGTTGTTTCTTATCATTCGGAAGGGTCTCAGGCTGTTTCTCATCATCCGGAAGGGTCCCAGGTTGTTTCTTATCATCCGGAAGGGTCCCAGGTTGTTTCTTATCCTTCGGAAGGGTCTCAGGCTGTTTCTTATCATCCGGAAGGGTCCCAGGGTGTTTCTTATCATCCGGAAGGGTCCCAGGTTGTTTCTTATCATTCGGAAGGGTCTGAGGCTGTTTCTTATCATCCGGAAGGGTCCCAGGTTGTTTCTTATCATTCGGAAGGGTCTCAGGCTGTTTCTCATCATCCGGAAGGGTCCCAGGTTGTTTCTTATCATTCGGAACGGTCTCAGGCTGTTTCTTATCATCCGGAAGGGTCCCAGGGTGTTTCTTATCATCCGGAAGGGTCTCAGGCTGTTTCTTATCATCCGGAAGGGTCTCAGGCTGTTTCTTATCATCCGGAAGGGTCTCAGGCTGTTTCTTATCATCCGGAAGGGTCCCAGGCTGTTTCTTATCATCCGGAAGGGTCTCAGGCTGTTTCTCATCATCCGAAAGGGTCCCAGGTTGTTTCTTATCATTAGGAAGGGTCTCAGGCTGTTTCTTATCATCCGGAAGGGTCCCAGGGTGTTTCTTATCATCCGGAAGGGTCTCAGGCTGTTTCTTATCATCCGGAAGGGTCTCAGGCTGTTTCTTATCATCCGGAAGGGTCCCAGGCTGTTTCTTATCATCCGGAAAGTCTCAGGCTGTTTCTTATCATCCGGAACGGTCCCAGGCTGTTTCTTATCAACGGGAAGGGTCTCAGGCTGTTTCTTATCATCCGGAAGGGTCCCAGGCTGTTTCTTATCATCCGGAAGGGTCCCAGGCTGTTTCTTATCATCAGGGAAGAGCTTGTATATCAAGATGACTATGATGAGGTAACGGCACACCTTTGAGAAAGTGCGAGAGTGTGTGAAGTAAACAGAAGATGAACACGATCAAACCATTTCTATCACTAGCTTTCTTGGAAGGCACATGGATTCTACCCACAGTGCGGGTTCTACAAACACACTAAAGGGTCTTCCATTTTACCTTGTGAGTGTGGTCCTCTGCGCCTTCAGAGGGTCTCCCCGCACACTCGGCCCGCGCGTTTTTTCTCCGCGAATGGAAGGCTGAGGACGTGGGTAAGACCGACTGAATGGCGGACGCGAGTAGGTCGGTATCCGCGTCATCTAAAATTGGTTTCCATCGAAATTACTCTCTCCCTCCCTCTCTCGCTCCTTCTTTTTCGTTCTTCTATCTCTCGCTCTCCTCTCTCTCTCTCTCTCTCTCTCTCTCTCTCTCTCTCTCTCTCTCTCCTTCGTCTCTGTTCATCAGAGTTTGTATGTCTCTCTCTCTCTCTCTCTCTCTCTCTCTCTCTCTCTCTCTCTCTCTCTCTCACGACTACCCGTTTCTATTCTATCACTCTTTTTCAAGTCTTTCTAAATCAGATTCTTTTACATTCTCTAACCTTTTTTTCCTGTTTTTATACAGCCTTAATCTATTCAACTAGCGTAAGATAACTGTTGAGAATAAACCTTAAACAAATCTGTCTATTTCTTCTTCCAACTAACCGGAAAATTGATCGGACGTTCTATAACTGCAGTGTCCCTGGCTTCTTCTTGGCGGAAAAGCTTCTTCTATGGAGCGGTCCAGTAATTCATTGACTCCCTCGAATGTTACTGTAAGACAGGGGTTTGAAACAGCTTGAGTCGACTCTAATTTTGAGAGGAAAATTACTGTAGTTCTAATTCAACCCCAAAGGTGACAGGAGAGTTACTGTAATCCGCGACTTTTCAGTTGATTCTTTATTCCATAATGTAGAGGTGGCTTCATGTGAACAAAAGAGGTGGCTTCATGTGAACAAAGGGAGGGATCCTTATGTAAGACAACAACAAACGTTTTTTCGCGGGACTCTGTGTTTTTCTATCATGAGGGGGTGTGTCCCCCCGACCCTTGAGTGAAAATTTTTCTTCCGCTCACGGCGGGCGTCTGTACCTTTTTGTTGCACACTAAAAAAACCCTGCTAACTAATACACCTTTTCCGAAACAAAAAGGAATGTAAGATATAAGACTATGCTGGAAATATTTTTTGCCAAAATGCTCAAAATGTTGTTCCTCAGCCAAAAACTTTATTTTGCCAAGATTTCGAGTACGCGAACTTGGGAGAAGGAAATTCCGATATTAGTCTTTTTTTAGCTGCCAAAATAGGGACGAAGAATCGGCCACTATTTCGCAGTGCCAAATGATGAATGACTCCGTGGCCAAGTTTTGTTCCTGCCAAATCACGGACAATTTTGTTTTTACTTTGTGACATGTTTTGGCACTGCCAAACTCGGCTCTTTTTTTGAACACTTTTTGTACGTTGAACAAAGCTCCGCAACGACCACATATTAACCACTTCTAGTGACGTACCCCAACCGAGTTTAGTAAACAGTTGAGAAAAATGTATGTTGCTGCGCTAGTACGTAAAGATTTGTGTGGCGGTTGTAGTCGGTTTAATTACCCAAGTTTGAGGTAAAGATTCGATCCGGCTCGTTGAAAGACGTAGCCTGAACCACACATTTAAAGAGATCAAAGTATAGTATTGGCACTCCCCAAAGAGTTCCTGAGAGCGATCCTCCATCATCCCAGAAATGAGGCTAAGGAGTTGCAGGGGCTACAAAAAAAGCCCGATTTTGGCAGTGACAAAACAAGGACAAAAATCCCGAATCTGGCAGTGGCAAAACAAGGACAAAAAAACCCGATTTTGGCAGTGACAAAACATGGACAAACAAAAACCCGATTTTGGCAGTGACAAAACAAGGACAAACAAAAACCGGATTCTGGCAGTGACAAAACGAGTACAAAGTAGAAAGCTTGTTTTTTGACGGTTTTTCTTGGCAGGCCCGTCAAAACGCATGTTATTTGCTGCCATTTATCATGGCGCTTTTTTCCGTTTCTTGCCATGGTAAAGCTTGGTTTTTCAAGGGAAATCTGCCCGAGGAACAACATTTTGAGCATTTTGGCGAGAAGTATTTCCAGCATCGTCTTATATAGAGACGATCGCTTTCCGCTTTAAAGGTCTGCAGAATTATCAGAAAACGCGTTACAATACCTACGAATATGATACGTCCCCATTACCCACCGACTAACCATAATCATCTTCTTCATCGGGCACGACTACCTTCGGGGTCGAAGTGCAAGGCCCGACTTCTACAGCGAGAAAGTCCTCTGCGGCCAAGACCCCTTCTCGTCTTTGCGGAACCGGAGTGTCGAGAGAGGATATCAGAACTAAAAAAAAACAACTTAAAATGCCTACTTGTTGATGATACTAGGCGAAATACTCGGACAAACTAAAACTAGTTTTGGCTTGTGATAAACCTTTTTTTCTTTTTTTTGCTTAGGAAATATCGTTCAATTAGCTACGCGTCATAAATACCCTACCCACCTACTTTTTAAAAAAAACCCACACAGCGGGTTCAAAAACACCGCGCACGTGCTATTCCAAAAAGCTAGTGAAATGAATTCTCTCTTTGCTTGACACTCTGTATCCATCTCTCTAAACCGCGCCGTTTCCTCATTATTATAATTTTTGATCTACAGGTCTCTTTCGTGGGTAGTGACAAACATGCTGCGTCTTACTGTTGATCCTTTGAGGTAATAATAATCTTCCTTGCGCTTGTTCCCGTCTCGCGGCAGGGTACGCGCTCCCCTGAGATGCAGGACAGACCTATCCTGGTAGGTCTGTCCTGCATCTCTGTGGCTGCCTGCTAGATCACTGCTAGTGTGATTAGCAGCAGCGGAGAAAGTCAGATTCGTGCCGAAGCACTGCCCACATTTCCTAACCCCCTTGGTTTGGGTGGATCTGTCCGGGGTGGGAGTCGAACTCGGGACTCTTCGCACAATAGTCGAACACACTACCATTATGCCACGCCCGGACTCACCCTCATCCAGGTACCTTTTCATAAATAGTGTTTTTCCAATATATGATCTACTAGTAAGTCCGAAATATACACAGAATAACTGCGAAAGCTGACATATACCTATATAGGGAACACTGCAGTCTTTACAAATTAGTTACGTTGATAAATAAAGTATTTCACGTGAAGATGGGAACAAAGACACGAAAGAACACGAACAAACTTTAGAAACTAACGATTTAACCCTAGTTTCTCATCATTACACTACATCTGGGTTCGGTAAAACATCGCTTGAAACTAACGCGGGGTAGCAGTCTCCCCGGATGAAGAAGGATGGGAGGTTGCAGTGCCAGCATCTTCCCTAGACGACATACCCAGTCCCTGAATGGTTCTCATGAGTGAAGGGTTAAAAAACACAAAAATAAATAGAGAGTGAGAGAAAGAGAGAGAGAACGAGAGCTGTAACTCTCCCCACTGCTGCGCACGAATCTGACTTTCCCCACTGCTGCTATTCCCACTAGCACTGATCTAGCAGGCAGCCACTGGTTCTACCAGGATAGGTCTGTCCTGCATCTCAAAGGAGCGCGTACCCTGCCGCGAGGCGGGAACGAGCGCGAGGAAGATTATTAGAAGGAGAGAGCTGAGTAAAATCTCTCCAGCAGCAAATCTCCAACTAACCGAGATGCATCTGTATATATTTAACCAGAAAGTGTTGAAAATTTTTTAGGGCGAATAACCTGGCGAGGGGGATAGTTCGAATCAAAACAAATTGATCTCTTTTCCGGAGTCAATTTGATCTTTTATTCTGCATAGCACGGACCGGAGTTCAACCATATTCCACCAGGATGGCTTCAAAAAAAATTTGTCGGGCGGGTGACCGGGCGACCGGAGAAGAGGGGAAGTGGGTAAGAGGCAGTCAAAAAATTTTTGGTCTGTTATCCAGAGTCAAGTGAAATTCTACTTTGCGTGGGGGAGGGCGCAGTTTAACATTCAACATCTACAACATCTGATTAACTCATGAGACGTTCTTTATTAATATCAACTTCTGTTACATTTTTTTATCGAAAGATATTTTACGAGTTTGGTGAGCTATGCATCTCTTTTTTTGCATCTTTGTCCACCAATATTCCAATCTACAAAGGCAAGGGAGATGTTACCGATTGCGCCAACTACCGTCCCATCAGACTTATGCCTCACACAACTATACTCCTGGAAAAGATCATCGAAGCACGCTTACGTGAGATCACCAACACAAGTGTGAATCAATGTGGCTTCGTGAAAGGAAAAGGGACGACAGATGCGATCTTTGCCATCCGCTTATATCTAGAAAAACACCGAGAGAAGGCGAAATCTGTCCACTGTGCTTTCTTGGACCTAGAAAAGGCCTTTGACAGGATCCCCCATGATCTCATATCGTTTTCCCTTCGTGATCATTTGGTGCCAGAAGAATACATCAGGTGGATACAAATGATGTATGCCAACCACAGAAGCGTCGTTAGGTCACCAGCAGGAAATTCTGAGCCATTCCAAATTTCTGTCGGAGTTCATCAAGGATCCACACACTCGCCTTTGCTGTTCATCTTAGTCATGGACACAATAACCAGAGACCTCCAGCGAGACCCACCAGAGACACTCCTGTACGCCGACGACATCGTCTTATGCTCGGAGACAAGAGAAGATCTCGAACGTCAAGTAGTAAAATGGAATGATCGCTTTGCGGAGTACGGACTACGACTCAATGCATTGAAGACCGAGTATCTTGAAGCTGGAACATCGAGTACAATCCAAGACCCAAGCTCCATAAAAGTACACAACACTGAGCTACGGAAAGTAGAGCAATTCAAGTATTTGGGTTCTCAAATATCCACAGACGGGGACCCAACAGTCGCTTTCAGTGCCAGAATCAACGCAGCATGGCTCAAATGGAGGGAATCGACTGGTATCCTATGCGACAGACGCATGTCTGATGTCTGATCGACTGAAAAGTAAGATCTATAAATCAGTCGTACGACCAGTTGCTCTATATGGACTCGAATGCACTCCTTCAACAGCAAAGACCCAGCAGATGCTCCATGTAATGGAAATGAAGATGTTGAGATGGAGCCTCGGAGTCACCCGGAAAGACATGATTCGCAACGAAACGATAAGAGTTCGTTTAGGAGTTGTTCCATTACCCGAAAAACTCAGAGTCCAGGCTTAAGTGGTACAGACACATGCTGAGATCCAATCCTGACTCCGTTCCCGAGTCTGCTTGGAACATAGAAATCCAGGGTAGAAGACCAAGAGTTAGACCGAAGCTTAGATTGAGACGCACCATAGAACAAGACATGGCGGCTATCGGGCTGATAGCCGAAGACGCCTCGAATCGTATGATGTGGCGAAGTGTTATCTACACAGCGGACCCCACTCTTCAGCGGGAATAACGCTAGGAAGAAGAAGGAGAAGGTGAGCTATGCATATGCAATTTTCAAATAGTGAACTATGCATCTGCAATCTCTGGTAAACTAGTTGGTATCTTCACGTTAAACCTCATTTCGATCCCTATTTCTCTGTCCTCTGTTTTTCCACATTCCCAATTTCATTTTCCATCTCTCTCTCTCACTCCCTCCTCCCTACCACACTCAAACTCTTCCCACCCACCATCAAGAGGGCCCCACACTGGGTGGGCGAGTCCCCACCCACCATCAAGAGGGCCCCACACTGGGTGGGCGAGTCGGGCAACTCTGAGTAGGAAACACTGGAGAGCGGCGACTGCCTGGACACATCCGCACTCTCATACGTCGACTTCAGCCCCGAAACCTCCGCCATCTCCGTGGTAAGCGAGGCGCACGAAGAGGACGGCGAGACCGCCATTGAGTTCGTCACTTGACCTTCATCAGAGAGAGTATGAGAATGAGAGAGTGATAGAAAAAAGAGAGAGAAGACAATTGAGAGGGGAAAAAAGAGAAGAAAAAGAGTGAAAAAGTACGGTGTTTCCACAACTTATAGAAGTTACAGTCTCAAAAAAGCAGGGTGTTTCTTACCACCCGTAAAATTTTTCTCGAGCGCATAGATTTCCAGAATTTAAAAGAGTTTGGAATTGTTTTCTTCAAAGATTTGGAAGTTTTGTAGGTAAAAATAAAAAATTTCTTCTTTCGAGTGCATAAATTTTAATGTTTTTTGGACTTTTTGAAGAGCGCATAGATTTTTTTTCACCTGCGGTGCGGGTGAAAGAAACCCTCTGCAAACAAGTATCGCAGCCTAACAAGTCAAACTGTAATAAACGAATACCATATTCACATAGATTGAGGCCTCCATAGCGTTCATTCTCTTGAAAGTCAGCTTATCATATTAACTCGCACCGTGCGAAGGGAGTGTTGGATCCAGATAATATACCTTGGCTTGGATGAGCGGGGCAGAGAGCGAGAGAGAGAGAAAGAGAGAGAGCGAGTGAGAGAGGAAGAAAGAGACTAAAAGAAAGGTAGAGTGAGAGCGGAAGACAGACAGAAAAATCAGCCTGTAATCAAAAGTTATAATCGAGACAACTAAGTTCCTATTTACAGTTTCCGAGAAGAATGAATATTGATGTACTAAAAATGTATAACTGAATGAATAGCTTTCTCACCAACTAAATCATTCTCGTATCTCGGTCTCATCTCATCAGCATGCGTCGAGACACTCATTTTTCCAGCATCGCCTCTTCTGTTTCAACAATCAATAAACTCTGGCTCAATCGAAAAACAATCAATAATGAAACTATATGTTTGCACGATGAATGAACTTTTTTTATGTAACAGAAGTTTCCATCAACCCTCGAAAAAGCAAGACAAGACACAGGGACTAACTCAGTGGCCCGGGGAAGCGTATTAGTGTCTTTCCTGCTAATCGACGGTCTCGGCAGAGAAAGGGAACGCGCGCTGAAAGGCGTGGAGCACTCCTGGAGATCCTCTACTCTTCCGCGGATCGGTCGCAAAGGGAGCAGACGAGATGAGCGCGTTGAAACCGTCAAATCTAAAGCGTAAAAATCAACAGATAAAGGAAAAAACACCGCCATCAGCGAAGACCATGAAATAGCATTGATGATCCTTTCAACTCTAATGCAAAACTAGATAGGCCCACCCCTACTAAGGTAATCTCACCAGAACTGATGAAGCTGGTCGCTAATTAACCAATAGGCAGGTATATAAACGATTATACCGATCAGTAAACCGCCAGGTTCCCCTTTAACCGTCTAGGTATATCAATAAAAATTATATCTGTTAATAAAACTTTGTTCATGTGAAAATCATCAAATTAAACCCAAACCATCACTATTGTTGAATAATCACTACCATTCCAGTGCCAAAATATTACCATTCCCGGGCGAAAATTTGGCACTCAATGCCTCTACTGTTGTACTCCAACATCCGTTGAGATTTATATTTCTCTAGTAAAATTGATCAATTATGATTCACATGCAAAAGTCACCAGCATTGTGGAAAAAAAGATTTTGAACGAACTTTTTCAGAAGGAAAAATTCTAGAATAAAAGACTCGGCTATTACTAAAGCAAGCCACACACGCCAAACACGCCAGTTCCTTACTAATGCACGCCACTGCGCGGGAAAATTCTTAACTTTGCCCCAAGCGCTTTATTTAGTTTTTTTTCCAAGTTTTTCATGTTTTTTCTGCTTAGGCTTAGGCAAAAGTTTACGCTAACGAGGTCGTACGGCTTAGGCTAACGATACCGTATCAAAAAATTAACACAGTTGTAGTGCTTCAAACACTCTTTCTCTGTTCCCGCACAGTGGCGTGCATTAGTAAAGAACTGGCGTGTTTGGCGTGCATGGCGTGGTTTTAGTAAATGCCTAAGACTCCCTTTTTTCTACCTCTAGCTCGCTTCTGATTAGTCCAGGCTCCACTGATCGAATAGCGGTGAATTTTTAAAAGGTTTCAACACTTGCAAGTGATATTTTCTTGTGCTTTGTTGTGCCGGTGAGACGATGCGGAAGAATACTGGTTTATTGTCGGACGTTTCGGTTTTTTAAAACCATCATCAGCAATTACCCTAGAAATACATAATGAATTATGACATGGAATGATAAAGCAGTATTGTACAAGAAGAAAGGAATGAATATATAAGTTGAAAGAGAGAATGGGAGAGAACACAGAAGATCAGTGGTTAATTAATTGATTGAATGTGAGGGGAGGTGAGATGAGAGTTAAATGTTGAGAGAAAGAAGAGAGTTGTGCACGTTCCTCCGCCATTTCTGTCCTGTTATTGATAGATGGGTCATGGGATTGAATTAGGATGGCTTCTGCGATTCGACGACGGATGATATTTGGTTCGATTGAGAGGATCTTGCCGGTGAGGGTGTTAGGAGTGCTATTGTGGGCTGATATCATCGTCTCACAGGCACAACAAAGCACAAGAAAATATCAAAACCTTCACGATGCGAGTAACCAAGCACGCCCAAAACTTGCAAGTGACTTTGGTTGACATGAACCAATAAATAATCAATGAAAGCACATCGATCGAAAATTCAAAACAATCGATAATATATATCAATTGATTCAATAAACCCTGACTTCTTCTGCCCTCGTAGAGACTTCTGGTAGACAATTGTTGCAGGGAGGAGAGAATACTCCGTACATGCCGTCGTACCTTTAAATTACAATCGTTACAATTCCTCAGCATGTTTCCTTTCAAAAAGTCAATAGCTGTCTTGCATGCTTCTTCTTCCTCGCGCTTGTTCCCGCCTTGCGGCAGGGTACGCGCTCCCCTGAGATGCAGGACAGACCTATCCTGGTAGAACCAGTGGCTGCCTGCTAGATCACTGCTAGTGTGATTAGCAGCAGTGGGGAGAGTCAGATTCGTGCATGAGTACTACCAACATTTCTTAACCCCCTTGGTTTGGGTGGATCTGTCCGGGGTGGGAGTCGAACTCGGGACTCTGTCTTGCAACTCGGACAATGTCTTGCATGCAATGGTCAAAAAATGGGTAGCGATTCCTGAGTTAAGGGGCGAGGGCAGAGGGGGTATAAAAAGTTAAGGGGCGAGGGGAGAGGGGGTATAAGTTAAGGGGCGAGGGGAGAAAGGGTATAAAAAATTGTAAAGCCAGTTTAAGCTGACAGAAAAGAGAAGAATCCTTTAGTGGGCTTGATTAATAAGAAAATTCTTCACAGTTCTGACCTATTATATTAATCGATATCTTTCCTTTCAAACACTTCACTTCACCGCTCGCTCACTTCTCATTGTTCTGGGCTCACACTAGGATAAGCGATAGTTTTTAAAAACATTAATTTTCGTCACTTGAAGGATAGCTATCATCTTTTATACCGCAATCATCTTGGGCTTCTTCCAATATTTTTACCGGCACTATCCACAACCTCACCTAAGAAAAAAAACAACTATTGAATCATTCATTAAATGCAATTACACGAACAAATTCTACTTTCTCATTCGCAAAATTGAAAGTTGGACATGTACTACAATCCCATTTAAAATACAAAATAATACAGTAGCAGTGTTACCATCAGACTGTTTCTTCCCACCCACAGAAAGAATGGGTATATTAAGATCAATCATGATGAGAGAACGAGAGAGCTTTGAGAGAGGGTGTGATGAAGAGAGGATGCAGATGATCACAGCATTTGTATCACTAACCTTTTTGGATAGCGTATAGAAACAACAGCAAACAACAACATAGCGCATAGATTTATGCATTTATTTTACACACACTGTGGGTTATAAAAACACACTGGTTAACATGATAAGAACCGTAATACAGTGTCAATGCTTCAAAACAAAAAGAGAAGCTATAAGACCGTAACCTCGTCATTTTTTGACACGGATAGCTTATTTAACTGCTCCAACCAATCTTCTCTCACGTGAACCTGGAATGATTCGTTATAATTCAAACCTCTATTCTGTTCCGCCCAGATATTGAGCGTTCGCTCGTTTGTTGGAATGATTCCCCCCTTCCAACCATTCCCCTTCCTGCCCCCCCTTCCAACCATTCCCCTTCCTGCCCCCCCCCTTCCAACCATTTCCCTTCCTGCCCCCCTTCCAACCATTCCCCTTCCTGCCCCCCCTTCCAACCATTCCCCTTCCTGCCCCCCCTTCCAACCATTCCCCTTCCTGCCCCCTTCCAACCATTCCTCTTCCTGCCCCCCCCCTTCTAACCATTCCCCTTCCTGCCCCCCCTCCAACCATTCCCCTTCCTGCCCCCTTCCAACCATTCCCCTTCCTGCCCCTCCTTCCAACCATTCCCCTTCCTGCCCCCCCCTTCCAAACATTCCCCTTCCTGCCCGCCCCCTTCCAACCATTCCCCTTCCTGCCTTGTAATATACGGTGAATTATCGTTAAAAGTCTTCCCTAAATCTTCATGACATTTTGTTCTCGATTCTCCAGCAATTGTAGAAAAAATTCAGGCGGGGGGGGGGGGCTTGAAATATTGAATCTCTCATTTTACTGCCTTTCAATTCTCGCTTGCTTCTCATTATTCTAGGCCCCGCTCGGATGACCGGTCTTTAAAAAAAATTGGTGAGCTATGTCTCCATCGTATTTTGATCGTTTTTGGTTCTACCATAAGCGAACTTAACTATCGTCTTACGACGCGATAGATTCAGGGACTCGCTTCCGTTCAGCGGCAAAGATCTCTGCCTCTTAGAAAGATCTGACTTAGAAAGATTAAGAAAGATCTAGCAAGATCTAACCGAAAGATTCACTGCGTCTGCTGAGAATAAAAAATCCAGCGAGCACAGGGCATTCTTGACGATGACCAATGAGCCGGCTCGGAGAAGAGGCAAGAGGCATTGTGAGAGCTGAATGCGCTGAGACTGCTGCAATATCAAACCAGTTATCACTGAATAATCAAAAAATTTCTTGCCCAGTTCGAAGGAATCGACGCCTAGTTGAAACTAAAGTTGAAAAAAGTTATGACTTACAGGGTGGTCCATAAATAGTGTTACAAATTGGAATTGTTATACCTTTTTTCAAAACAGAGAAAATCATCTCAAATTAACATATTTTATCAACAACATAAATGTCAACATTCACGCAAAAGTTCAGCTCAAACGATCTCTTTTTGCCCGAACTACAGCTCGAAGTCTCTTTGGGAACGCCTCCACCACTGTACGAAGGTATTCGACTCCGATGTTGTCCCATTCTGCCTGAAGGGCATTCTTCAGGGAATCAATATTTGGGTGGGAGCGAGAGTTGACCTTGGACTCCAAGTAGACCCAAATGGAATAATCGAGCGGGTTCAGGTCGGGTGATGAGGCCGGCCATTCTGCTGTTGTGATGAAGCCGGGAAAATTTTCCTTGCACCACGTTTGAACCTTTTTAGCTTTGTGGGCTGGTGCTGAGTCTTGTTGAAAGGTCCATGTCCTCTGATTGAAATGCGATTGAGACCATGGATGGAGCACGTCTTGCAGAACATGTTTCAGATAGTATTCCGTGTCGATCTTGACGCCTTTCTCGACGAAAACAAGCGGTGTTTTTCCTGTTGCGCAGATCCCCGCCCAGACCATGACTTGAGTTGGATGTGCACTGCGTTGGACCGTTCTACCCTTGCTATCGGCTTGCTCTGCGTCCTTCGCAAGCACTCTGACGTTTTGGGAGTTGTGGACTTCTTCCACGGTGAACAGCTTTTCGTCAGAGAACACCATATTGAAATGTTCGCCTTGTTGCGTACGACGAAGAAGGTCGCGACATCTTTTGACTCTTTCCGACTTGTTGCGAGCCGACAGAAAAGCGGCCTTCCGTGTACGATACGACCTGAGTCCCAGCTCCTCCGTGACTATTCGTCCCAATGAAGTTCGGCTCATCGGGAGCTGCTGCGCCATCTGTCTGATGCTTCGTCGTGCATTTCGGTTGATCCGACTCCGAACGGTTTCGATGAGTTGTGTCGTGCGAGCAGTGCGAGGACGACCTCGCCTTGGACGGTCCAAAGATGTGCCAAGCTCCTCGAATCGTTTGATCGCTCGATACACTGTCATGCGAGGCAGGCGAAGCGTTTCAGCAATGCGAGCAGGGGCGTGGCCAAGAGTGTGTAGGCGAATGATCGCAGTTCGCAAGCGATTCGACGCTGTCATTACCCTAAACATCGATGGATTCAATCGAAACTCACTTGACACGTATAAAAAATTACGGGGAATCGGAAAAAACAAGAAAAGTGACCGCTACGTGCGGTCACTTCCCAAGGAAATGTTCTCAAACATTTGTAACACTATTTATGAACCACCCTGTACAAAAACTAATTTAGGGCTCGGAATAATGCCAGCCGTTCAGGATGTTTTTTTCCAGTTCTTTTAATTATCTTTAGTTTTGTCAGCAGAGTCTTCCTCGTGTTGTTACATTGCAAAATGTATTTCAATAAATAAATAAATAAATAAATGCCTCAGTTACAAAGCTCCTTTCTCGAGCCTTCGAGCTCAGGGTGTTTATTTATTCCGCAATGCGGGCAAACTCTAAGCGCAATCCAGAATAGGCTAATGATACGAGTTCTGTGCTCGAATGCTTCATCTACTTTTCATCCCACGCTTTCGGTTTGTCTCGAAAGTCTACCGATCTTTCAGAGTAGTTTTGCTGATCAACACGCTTGTTGAGCTGGTTCTAAGAAACATCACGGTCTCAGTTACACAGTTCCTTCCTCGAGTCCAGGCTGTTACTTTCTACCCGCCCGATAGTCCAGGCTGTTACTTTCTACCCGCCCGATAGTCCAGGCTGTTACTTTCTACCCGCCCGATAGATATATGTATACGTCAAGATCTCTAATCATTAGAGAACGACAGGCCTCGAGGGAGGAGAAGAGAGTGCGAGAGCGTGTGATGTGGAGAGGATGCAGACGAACAAAGCATTTTATCAACAGCCTTTTTTGATAGCGCACAGATTTCATACGCAGTGCGGCTTAGAGAAACACACTGCTCGAGTCCCGAGATCATCTTGTCAAATTTTCTGCACTATTATGGCTCACATCATTCACTATATAGTCGATAATCTCTTCATCTCCGGTCTGTAATACGATCCTATTTATATACTGTAACTATCAACTGTAACTTGCTATAGTTGATATCATAGCTCACCAGGATTTGCTGGAAAATATATTTTCGGGCGGGGGACCGGGCGACTGAACAAGAAAATTTTTTTTGGTTTCACCCAACTGTACATCCGGCCGTTAATACAATTCGTTGAACATGTAAAAAAGGCAGTCATTATGCATACAAAGTTCAAACCTAATCTTTATGGGGCATCTAAGCATCACATAAACGCAAAGAAAGTTTGCCGGTTTTTAGTGACTAGGGCTAAGTGAAATAAATTTCTTTTTCGGAGATTAGGCGGGCGACCAGGAGAAATTAAGCTATGGTTGATACAGAAAAAAACAGCGATTGTGAGAATCGAGAGCAATGAAGTCAAGAAACCTACCATGGACGGCTCGGATTCGAGGACTTCTCGAGGGCAAACAACAACAAGAACAACAGTTAATACCAGGGTATTTTTTTTAGCATCCGAACAACTTTTGTTCAAGCGCATAGATTTTTAAAATTTCAGAGTTCAACATTCAATTTTTCCAATGATTTGGACTTTCCCGACAAAAATTCCGAGAAAATTTTTTTCCAAGTGCATAGATTTCTATGTTTTTTCGGGGTTTTTGAATAGCGCATAGATTTTTTACCCGCAGTGCGCATCAGAGAAAAGTAAAAATACACATGAATTCGCTCAACCCTCTTTTCATTGACCATATAGGATGAGAACTTGAACACTTCATCTTTAGCTGATAAAGTTTATGATAATAATGAAAATACAAAATCTTCATATCTGAGTCCGGGGGCGTGGAATAATTAGGCAAAAAGGTGTGCGCCACTATTGTGTATAGGGTCCCTAGTTCGACTCTCACCCCGCACAGATCTACCCAAACCAAGGGGGTGAGAAATGTTGTTTGTGTTTTTGCACGAACTTGACTCTCTTCACTCCTGCCACTCACACTAGTAGTAACCTAGCAGGTAGCCACTGTTTATACAAGGATAGGGCTGTCTCGCATCTCAGAGGAGCGCATACCCTGGCTCGAGGCGGGAACAATGAAGATTATTATAGTAATAATTATACATTAAGTCCTCAATTTTTTCGTATACTTCAGAACCCTAGCCAGTTGCAAGCACGGTTTTTCTCTAACCCGCACTGCGGGTAAAGCCTAATCTATGCGCTATCCAAGAAAGCTAGTGATACAAATGCTCTGTTCGTCTGCATCCTCTCTTTCACATCACACACTCTCCGAAAGGCCTACCGTTTCCTCTTGATTAGTTATCTTATAATATACGCTTTTTTCTTCGGCTGGTAAAAACAACAGCTTGGTCGCAAGATATTATTCACATTCATATGATCACCTAACGAGAACCTTATAAAAATGAATGCAACACTTCTGTGAACAACTCAAACGAACATGGAAGGGCGATGGAATCTTCTCTGGTGTCACCAGATATCGACACGCGTACTTCAGAATGCCTGTCGCGTACTCTACCACAGTCTGAAAGACAACCCTTTTTTCTCGATGTTTCTGTTTTCATGGCAATCTCACCAGAACGGTTCTCACCAAGTCAATCCCTTAAAAACAGAGCGGCGGATACATGTAAACCCAAATTGGGCGGCTCCATTTAACCCCTGCCGGTAACTTATAAATCGTTCATAATATCCTCAATACCCGACTCAAGTCGTTCTTAATGAACCGACTTACCTCTTTTCTCAGTTTGAAAAGTGTCACACCTTGGTGATGATACAAATCCCTGCTTTATTTGATTTCCTACCTGCCCCTTTTAAAATCATCCTTGCAATAAAGTATTATTATTATTATTATTATTACCCGCACCGCTAGTCATAAATGTGACCGCACATGGATAACGCAAAACAGTGCCAAGGACCTCAAAATTTTCTCTAAATTGGCTATTCGTCTCAAGAAATAGCCTTTTCACTCTAGAAAATTCGTCTTTGAAACAGAGGCCATATGCAGGGAAAAGAGATTATAATAATCTGGATTATTATAATACAAGCATTACAAAATCCAAAAGAGTTAACATTTTTTTGGATAATGGAAATCGGTATGCATGGATATCAGATTACATAAACTTGAATTATTGTCAAAAAGGACGCGGAAAGACAAGCGTAAGCATCAAAATGCACACTAAAAAGCATCAAAATGCGCTCTAAACACTATAATTGTCGAATACTAAATGCACTTTAAACACTATAATAATCTTTTGATTATCTTTTTAGATTATTCAATAAACTACCTCCGGAGTAGGGTTACTGGTTTCGTCGGATTATCAGTAATCCAAAAGTATTATAGCTTCCATGCATACCGGATTATTTAAATAAAGTTGGATAACTGATAATCCAAGCTCATAATAATTTTGGATTTCTCCATGCATACGGCCTCTGGGTGTTTCTTAGCACCCACACAACTTTTTTCGAGCGCATAGATTTTTTTTTAATTCCGGAGTTCAAAATTAAATGTTTCCAATGTTTCGGATTCCCCATACGAACAATTTTTTCAAGCGCATAGATTTTTTTTACCCGCAGTGCGGGTCAGAGAAACAAATTTATAAGAAACATCCTGGGCCTTAATTCATCCTGGTATTATTTTTCACCTACTGAGAATGATAAAACTGGGTATTCATGAACCTCGCTCACTTTCACTAACCTATACCATCTCGAAAATATTGACAGATCAGACTGAAAAAAATAACAATTAAGGGTCATTGTGCCTTAGGAATAGTAAGAAATCCCATGGGACAATGTGTGCTCGGTTGGTGTATTGGTTAACGCTCTACAAGCCCCGGTTAGGCAGCGGAGGTTCGGTCCCGGCCGAGTGCCATTTTAGCGCGTGTGGTGGATTTCTTTCAATTAACTCTTTCTAACCGTGCTTCTACACACATCTGTCTTTAGAAGATAACAGAGCATCTCGAGACTTCCTCGTTCTTCGCAGACTATCTGAAACCCCAACAATTGACAGATTCGATGCGAAAGCTAAACAATGTGTTTCTCGAACCCGAATTATGGGTCAAATCTATGCGCTATCCAAGGAAGCTAAAGACAAAAATCCTCCGATCGTCTACATCCTCTCTTTTACATCACACGCTCTCGCACTCTCTCAAAGGCCTGCCGTTTCATCATCATTACTCATTTTGATATACACGGTCTTGCTGCGGGTGGTAAGAAACTGCCTGAAGCTGAACGTGCAAGTCATGCCGTCTGTTGGCCGGCCTTCAGGCTCTTTCTTATAACCCGGAGTTAGAGCGTGTATACCAAGATAACTAATCATGAGAAAACGGCAGGCTTTTGAGAGAGCACGAGAGCGTGTGATGTAAAAGAGAGGATGCAGATGATCAGATCATTTGTATCACTAGCTCTTTACACAGCGCATAGGTTTGTGCATAGATTTAACCCGCAGTGCGGGTTTTAGAGACAGTGTATCTGCCACTGATTGGAACTTCATCGGAAGTTCTTACCTTTTCGAGGGCTAACTTATCCAACTCGTTATAGTGAGGCACACTACCACAGGTCACACAAACTACAAAATTGAATTTTTTGAGCGGTAGAGTCCAGACTAAAGATAAGCTCTTCCATCTCTGCGCTTCGCTCTACCTCGCTTCTGATTGTTCCCCGATCGAAGAGCGGTCATTTCGTAAAAATTTTCAACAATTGCACCAGGAACCTTTGTTGAGCTATGCACACTACTATTATTCCGTTCTGCAACCCTCAGAAGAGCAATCCGACCGAAGCCAAACTCTGTGCTGACCTTTAGATTACTCTTCGCCGAAGGAATGATGTTCCAAATCGCGGCAAGCGCGCTCTTCACACTCTTCTCTTCTCCTGAATACCAGTTGCTTCTTTTCATTGAACATAAAATCCAGTCTGATCCTTACCATTCGCAAAAGAAGCTTGTAGATCAAAAAGACTATTTACGAGGTAACAGCATGCTTTCAGGGTGTTTCTTATCACCCGCATAATTTTTCTCAATCGCATAGATTTCCAGAATTTAAAAAAGTTTGGAATTTTCTTCTTTAAAGATTTGAAATTTTCCTAGGTGAAAATCGAAACTTTCTTCTTTCGAGTGCATAGATTTGAATGTTTTTGGGTCTTTTCGAAGAGCGCATAGATTTTTTCCCCCGTAGTGGAGTGAAAGAAACACCCTGCATGCTTTAAAGAGCCACCTGAACAGGCGCGAGGAAGTTAACTATATTACTCATTATTACAGATGTAACTTTTGAAGAGTCATTTAGAGTATTCTGTATGCTGAAAAAGGGTACCACGTTTGACTGCCGCAATAGCCGCCTTCGTGAGGGGCGCTGTAAACTGGCAGAGATCTGCAGCCATCCCAGCTTCGCTCTGCCAACTCATGTTACGCAGCAGATTCGAATACGGCTGGAATCATTCAATCATGTAGATTCGAGTCTTCGATTGCTAAAAGATCAAAGACCGAGAAAAAGAGAGCTAGAAATATAGAGAAAGAAAAGTGATTTGAAAGGCAGAAGGGAGAAAAAGATTGGAAAGAGAGGATGAATGGACGAGAGAGAGAGAGAGAGAGAGAGAGAGAGAGAGAGAGAGAGAGAGAGAAAGAGAGAGAAACATGTCCGCCTTCACAAGGTACAGCATGACAGTCTCAGGACTCCAAAGGACGTCAACAACTTCTCCGGGAGCATTTTGCTCAGAAGAATTAATCTTCAATGCAGGCAAGCTGCATTAGGCAGCTTGCATACCGGCAACAACAACAGAGAGAGATAGAGGAGAGTGAGAGAGCGACAGGAAGAGCCAATGATGAAATTATTATCTTCTTCAATTATTCCTCTCTTCATTTCTATTCTCTTCTCATTATTCTCTTCTTCAAGTGCCAGAGATGGTTGTGTCAAGCCATTTTGTTTTCTGAGGACTTCCGACCTTTCTCTATGGACGACACATCCTCATCGTCTTCGGTTTCTTTGCTGACGTTCTTGACAGTATGAGATAAAGTATGTAATCTTCATCAATCCCATGTTAGTGACGGTGAGAACAAACTGTCCTTTGGTGAATAAAGCAATTCAATTCAAATCCTAACCTGAACCAAATTGGGAGCATCCCTGAGTATGGCTATGACACTGGCCAGGAAGCCGTCATACTCGCACAACAACCTCTTCGTTTCCATGTGACCAAAGGTCAAATTGGTTAGTACCGAGGCTGAATGAAACATGTTTGATATTTGAGTCGATGAACTTACCAAGTATTTATTCCAGGGTGTTTCTTAGCACCCGCACAACTTTTTTCGAGCGTATAGAATTTTAAAATTTCAGAATTCAACATTCAATTTCACCAATGATTTAAAATTTCCCTACGAAAATCCGAGAAAATTTTTTCCAAGCGCATAGATTTTCATGTTTTTCGGGGTTTTTGGAGAGCGCATAGGTTTGTTTTTACCAGCAGTGTGGGTCAGAGAAACACCCTGATTCATTCGATAGGCTAGAATATTGGACTTGCAAACGTTATTTCAACATAACTTCAGAATTCCACAAATTTAGCAGCAGGAAAATCTATCAAATCTGCTTCAATCACATACAATTCGATCCCACGAGCCTCCTTTCGAATATCGTATGAATCCCACGTGACCCCCTAATGGATATCGTGTGAATCCCACGAGACCCCTAATGAATATCGTATGAATCCCACGAGACCTCTATGTATTGAATATCGTATGAATCCCACGAGACCCCTAATGAATATCGTATGAATCCCACGAGACCCTATTGAATATCATATGAATCCCACGAGACCCTATTGAAGGGAACAGCCTACTGACCAATATTCTTGCGAACTTCTCTCCTCTCATTCCTTCTCGTATGAGATATGGAATGGACATCTTGCATCGATGTTCCCGGTCCCCATACCCGCAACTCCAGGATGAACAGCTCCGCCGTGATTTCTACCACGCCTTCAAACAACACACATATCTAAACTAGTCCTGAACAAAAAGCTGACCAATGACTCACAGCTGATAATTGAACTTTCGACCGGAGAAAAGATCCAAAAAGAAAAAGAGCATAGGTGAAATATGGGCCATTACTAAAACACGCCCCTCACGCCCGTTCACGTCGCGCGCATTACTAATGAACGGGCGGGAGTGCATTAGTTATGAACGGGCGTGAAGGGCGTGAGGGACGTGCTTTAGTAATAGCCCAAATATGTCTTGATTATTCAATAGGTCGATCGTCAAAGTAGGTTAATGCTTCACTTTCAACCGGTTGAGGCTGAGTTATCGCTAATGAAACGTTCTATTTATGTAGATGGAAGAAGTTTTTTCTCTCAATTTTAGCTGTGAAAACTATGATAGATTCATTTCGAGTGAGAGAGAGGGTCGGTAGGTCGGACGCCCTTCAAATATTTTGCCAGTTGGCAGTTTACCTATGAGAGAGATAGAGAGAGATAAAAAGATAGAGCTATAGGATAAGACACATCTCATGGATTTACACAAGATCAAACTATCTAGATCTTAATACCAATTTTGTTCTGTCACGGCCGTTGGTTGCTTCCGGCATCAAATAAGTGCTTTAAAAAGTTTTTCCTACTAAAATAAGTCAAATATTACAGAAAGCTCATGATGGTGAAATTTGCTATCTCGACTTCGCACCAGGCATGCATCCACCACTAACTCACCAACAGCTATAGCCGCCTGTCGGTATTCCGGGTCGAATGTTCTTTCCAGGAGACTCTCTAATGTGCTGATCGTCTTCTGGAAGTAGGCTCGATTCGTTCGCGCCTCTGGCTCTGCTGTACGCAAATATTCAACCTGAATCGGCAAAAAAGTTTGCAACCAGCCCCCATTACCTTGGAATAATAGAATGCAAAAGGGAATTAATTTAATGGAATGAGGAATGACTTGAGATGAAAACACAATTAATTCTCTTCGAGGTCCCCTATTTCTGTCAGAGGTCCACTCTTTCTGTTCGAGGTCCACTCTTTCTGTTCGAGGTCCACTCTTTCTGTTCGAGGTCCACTCTTTCTGTTCGAGGTCCACTCTTTCTGCTTCAGGTCAATTCTCTCTGTTCGAGGTCCACTCTTTCTTTTCGAGGTCCACTCTTTCTGTTCGAGGTCCCCTCTTTCTGTTCGAGGTCCACTCTCTCTCCCTCTGTTCGAGGTCCCCAATAACCTGTTCTAGGAGGACGAAAGCTTTGAGATGCATTTCTCTTAGAATCCCTCTCTTCTTTTCGTCCGCTTCCATAGCAATCGTTGCGTGGAATCGCGAGTATTCATCTTCCGAGGAGGCGATCTGAAATAGTGAAAAAAATATTACTTATTCCAGAATTTGTTTCAATTTTGAAATATTTCAAATTGTTTTCTCATAATGAGAATAAAAAAGGTTTTCAAAAAGTTTCTCGAGCCCACACCACGGTTATCATTTATATGCAAATGAAGGTAATATACGAAAAGAAGTTGAGGACACGAAGTTTCTTGGTAGTTGATTTACTATTGTTTTGTTGTTGATTTACTATGGTATCTACAGAACATATTCTTCCTTGATCACTAGTTTTTTTGGTCGATTTAGATTATTTTTTGATTCTAAGAACCCCGTTGAGTGAGCGATCGTTTTCCTATAATTTTTCGAAAACAGATGAATCTCAATATGCACCAGACAATTCCTCTTCTCGAAAACAGATGAATCTCAATATGCACCAGACAATTCCTCTTCTCGAAAACAGATGAATCTCAATATGCACCAGACAATTCCTCTTCTCGGGCAGTCGGAGGAGGGTCGCCCTGAGATCTCTCAGGGCTTCACACGTATCCACTCTTCCCCTCTGGCAGCCGACCTCTTCAACTTCATCTTCATCATCCTCTCCGGACCATTTTCCCATAGTGGCCGGAGTCAAAATTTGCCAGTCGTTATGATTTTTTGATCCTGACAAGAAAACGATGTTACAGTAATGTGGAAACGCGGTACCACGGTTCCAAATACGCGAGAACTGGATATACAACTGCTTCATCATCGGTTTCATGAGACATCAATCACCATTGACACTTGATTCGAGCGATTCTGTTTTAGACTTTCTAGTTCTTAATTGAACGGCGGCAAACGATTAATAAATACAAGAGTAAAGATTGGAGTATTGGGTATACAAAATTAGTAGATTAGTATTGAGGATTGATACGGTATAAAATATTTATATTAGTATAAAACTAGTATTGAGTATAGTATAAATACAAAATAAAGTATATGTACAAAGCTATGCTTTATGTACAGAAAGGGATAGCCGAAAATTATAAAACATTATTAGATTGCGAAGCGATTATGTTCGAACGAGAGAAAACGCAGCATTGGAATTTTAAGGATTTTTATTTCGGAAGCTTTGTTATACGTGCTACATGCGATTGGGATTTAATCATCCTGATTTCATTTTCTCTGTGAATAGTCACTCTCTCCCGGAAGTGAAACAGTTTAGAGATATAGGGGTTTTAATTTTGAGTGATCATTCATTCCAAGCGCATATAAAGAGTATATCTAGTAGAGCCTCTTCTATAACATTCCTGATACTAAGATCTTTTCGCACTCTGAACGTCAACATTCTCATGAATCTTTTTCAAGATTTACGTGAGACCAATACTGGAATATGCTTGCGAGATCTGGAACACTAGAAGCATAACCCAATCTAAGCAAATAGAAAAAGTTCAGCAGAAATTTACTAGAGAAATTTTCAAACGGCCTGTATGAATATCCCTTAAAGACAGCGATTGAAGTTATTAAGAAGCTTAAGCCTTAGAAAACGTCGACTGACAAACGATTTGATGCTGCTTTATAAAATAGTACATCACAACATAGACATTCATATTTGCGAGAACCTTCCTCTTGCTCCTAGAAGTACATTCAACCGTGGTCATACGTGGAAACTTCGTATGCTTATTTGCCGTTTAAATCGATTTCAATCATTCTTTCCTTATAGGATAATTATTTATTTATTTATTCATTTACAACATTAGGTGTGACACTAAAATGACTCGAGAGAACAAATAATAATTAGAACGCACTTCCCACAAAGGGAGAGATGAACAAAAAAAAGACATTACATCACGAGGTCATAGTAAAGAGGCAAGAACAGAATTAAAACTTCTAAAAAAGAACAATAACTTAGTGAGAAAGCAAGGGGATGCGAGAGAGGAGGGCTGAAGATGGGACTTCGTTGTCTTCCTTCATAAGCAGTTGAAGGATAATAGAAGCGGAGGAATACCCAAGGACCACTGTTACATTGTACACTCGGGGGTTGCCAAGCCCCGGCATCGCCTGTATTCTGAGACGGATCACAGTGGAGGAGGAACACTGCAGGTACGCCGTGAACAGGGCCCAAGGGTATGTGCTGCCGATGAAAGTGGAGGTGAAGCTGCCTTGCGATCTCTTCCCGAGTTTTCCAAATATAAGTTAAGGTGGTATGGGAGGGGAATAATCTAAAGAAAGCAACAAAAAAAGAGAAATCAAATAGTCAATGGGGAAAATTTAGATATTGGATACGCTCAATATTAGAAACTCTAAGACTGGGAAAGAATACAGACGCTTCTTAAAGATTTTAGAATTAGGGCTGTTCATTAACTCAGGAGGTAGCTTACACATCCAACGGGCTGTTCGAACACAGAAGGAGTGGAAATATTGAGAGCGGTTCGCTTTAGGGATGTGAAAATTGAATTAGAGAGTGGAATCATCTTCCTGTTTGTTTTTTTTTAGCTTATCACTTCCCAAGGCCAGGAAGTTCTTAAATAAATTGATTTTTTTTCCTCGTCAGTTGTTTAATTATTAGTAGCCCAGTTAGTACTTCTTATTTTGCCATTGTAAATTATATTTATTTTTGATTTCTACTGTGCACTCAATTGTATAATCATGTAACGATGACAATAAAAGTATTATTATTATTATTATTTTCCACACAGCAGTCGATGTCTACGCGTGAATCTTGTGCTAGCCACAAAAAAACTCGGTTTAAAAGAATGATCTGTATGTCATTTTAATCACCAACCCTTGAAGTCTCTCTTCTAAAAGTGCCGTTTGTTTCTTCAAATCTGAATCTTATTGATATGAACTTACTCTGAAAGGGGAGAGAAAAATTTCAGGGGTGAGTAATAACGTTCAACCGCCAGGTTTTGAACATGGGTATCAAGGTGTTTCTCTAACCCCCTCCCCTGCATGTGAAATCTATGCGCGACTTTGGGCGCTTTTCAGAAAAGGATAGTGAAAGGTATTCTGTTTGTGAGGTAATCTGTGCTTTTAATTGCACGCACTTTCAATTGTCTCTCTGAAACGTGAACATTCCTTATAATTTTTCATTCTGATTTACACGTTTTCCTTCAAGTTGTAAAAACAGTGTGATCATATTACAAGCCCAAATTTCTTGTGTTTCATTTCCAGACCACCATTTCGGTATTTACAGGAAAAGGAAAACGAGCATTTTTTTTCAATTCTGCTGATGGACTCATATTGCTCAATTTTCTTGTGAACTTTGGTTCGGAACGAACTGACGAATTGAACAATGAAACGACCTGTTAAGAAGCGTCCTCCAATATTTATACACTTCGATCTTTTTCACTTCACCTTTCCCACTATCCCCCATCTCCTCCCTCTTCTTTATACGCCTCCCTTTCAAATGTACAGCCTCTCGCAAAAAAAGCGGGATCGCACTCGAGAAGAGAAGAGAAGAAGTGGTGAAAAAAACGTCCGAGCCATAAGGAGCGATTCGATTAGGGGTGAAGGCTACGTTGTCCAAAATCACGCGAGGGCATGCTACCGTACACGGTACTTCAATTGTTCTTCTTATGATACTTCGATTCCAACGCATGAAGAACGCTGATCAAAATGACAAGCCGAGAACAAGATGGCGAGCTCGAAACGGCTCACATTCAAGCAAGCAATGTAAGATCCAGCAGGGAGAAAATGGGGGGACAAGGTTTATCTGGGTCTAGGCCAGACTACATCCATCCTCCGCCACGGTCACCACAAAAGAAGAGCGCAGAAATAGCGAGAGTAAAAGTGAGTAGTGGTTTGTCGCACTCTCACTCCTTTCTCTTCTCGCTCGCTCTTTCTCCCGATTCAAAATGACCTTCGATGCTTTTCTCGTCTATTCATTCAGTTCTTGGGCAGATCTAAAATCGAGAGGACGGTTCGGAGAGGGGGGGGAGGCGGAGAAAAGGGAGGGGGAGGAAAAGAAAGTAGAAAGAGAGGGGAAGGGGATACGATATGCAGAAGGCAAGGCTACTCCTTTCTCCCTCACTCCGACATGTTCGCAATTCATAGACCCACTCCTGTTCGGCCATACGCTTTGCCGTACATTCAGCGAGAAGTCTCTGTCATACAGTCGACCAATGAGCTGATGCCGTCGACTTCCATCGGTTACTTGCCCCTCTGCACAGGTCCTTGCGAGAGATTCATCAGTAATCAACTCGGTGGTGTCTCAACTCATACGACACAGTCCACGTTTTCGCCATCATTGTCTAATACAACGTCGAGCAGGTACACGTGAAAAGGGTGTGCGCAGTTTCCAAGCGCGATAAAACGCCGTCCTCAGAGGTCTTTTGTGGCGTTTGGGGTCTACATGTGTTCTGCTCAAGAGAAGGTGATATACCCTGGATGAATATATGCAATAAAAAGGCCAATCATAAATTTAGAGAGAAAAAAATTAACAATACAGGAATAATTAATCAATCAAGTGTAAGACCTGTGACACTGAGAATTCATTTCCCACCATTAAGAGTTGTCGATTCAGCATCGTTGTGATTATTGATAAAGATTTCGTGATAAAGGAGTAGTTTTAAAGTTTCTCTCATTTTTAAAAGGAAAAAGTCTAGTGCGTCCTTTTTGATTGCGATATCTAGCTAAAAAAAACCAGGAAACTTAGACGCAAAACAGTATCCAATTTAACATTCCCATTTTATACATGTGAATGATAGTCGCGGCACCCGAGACAAATTTCATCGTTTGGTGAAACTTAATTTGCCACAGGCGAATACTTCCATAAAAAATTTTTTTCGCTTGCTACCACACAAGATGTTTTTCTAACTTGCACTGTTAGTTAACTTGATGCGCAAAGATAAGTATTCCCCCCGCATTTTGTTTGTATACAGCATACCTATCGAAAGCATAAAACGTATACGGTACCTCTCGAAAGCATAAAAACGTATACGATACCTCTCGAAAGCATAAAAACGTATACGGTACCTCTCGAAAGCATAAAAACGTATACGATACCTCTCGAAAGCATAAAAACGTATACGGTACCTCTCGAAAGCATAAAAACGTATACGGTACTTCTCGAAAGCATAAAAACGTATACATTACCTCAAAAAGCATGTGATTCCCTCCTAGTAAGTACTTTTGTTCTTCATGCTTTTTCCGCTGGTATTTAGTGAGAGACTGCCGCTAGACGTATTAGAAATTTTTTCATTTGCAGCGAGACATCTTCAACGAATCGCATGTCGTACCCCAGAGAGTTCAAGCTAATGGTAGCTGAGCACTTCCTCAACAACGGCAAGAACAAGTACAGGACGTGCAAGCAATTTCATATCACCAAGGTTCAACAATGGCCATTTATCAACAACAAAAAATAACTGAACTTACAGAAACTTCAAAATTATCGAACTTTACCAGAAACATCTCCTCTTGTGAAATCTCATTTTTCTGGGAAATTATTCCAGAAAAAATTATTTATTTGAAACATTTTTTCATTAGTTCGCTTTGTTGCTTTCAAGAGTTACAGTATGAAATGAAAACAACGTACATAGTTATCAAATGAAAAAATGTTATTATTATTATTATCATTATTATTATAGCCGATCTGAAATAAATAAATAAAAATTAAATATATACATGTAGCATATTACAGCTGATTACCGAAAGAAATATTTTACTTTTCTCTTTCAAAACTTTCAAAAATTAAAAAAAAACACTTTAAAAATCGAAACTTTCAAACTCATTTCACCACTGTCAATGAAATATTTTTTCTAAGTTTTTTTCTATAGAACTTCTATAATTCTCAAACTGTTGAGAAAAAACTGCATTCAACGACAGTGTGGAACGTCAATGGACTTTTTTCAGATCTCTGAATAGCAAATAAAAAAACGTCTTTAAACGGAGTAGATTAGATGAAAAAGCCAAGAGAAGAAAATTGAAAGCGAACATTGCGGTTTTTCTTCCGTTAACTTTACCACTTTTTCCTTTAGAGGAGGGAGAAAAAAAACCATTCGACGATTAGGTGAAAATGTAGAAGAACACCATTTTAGGTAAAGTTGAGTGTTCTTTGATTTTTTTTTCTGAACATCATTTGATGGTTATTGTAACCCTAAATTTTCGCCAGCTACCTTTCGAACCAGAAACGTATCATTGGACCAGAATCCAGTTAGGTCAAAACCCCATAGTGAGTCCCTGATGCCATTGGTTACCTGCACTTGTCAAAATTTAAATGATGACCGCCTATTCGAGCGTTGAACTTGAACTGAAGAAAAAAAAAAACGACCGAGAGGTGAAGGCTAGAGAAAATCGATTCAGGTACAGATCAGAACTTTGAAGACTCACTAGCTTCTCGTTATTCTAGACCAATCGCTGGAAAGCCCCGTTATTTTTTAACGGTTTTCTATAAATGCATTCGACCTGTACCTGGCGCCCCGTGTTTCTCGAACCCGCACTGCGGGTTAAAGGTAAAATCAAACCTATGCGCTACAAGAAAGCTAGTGATACAAATTCTATGATCGTCTGCATCCTCTTTTTTACATAACAGGAATGCCGTTTCTTTATGATGAGATCTTCATACACACCAGGGCGTTTCTTACTACCCGCACAAATTTTTTCGAGCGTGTAGATTATATAAACTTCCAGTAGTTAGACAAAACATTTGTAACGACTCATGAAATTCCTCCGGTAATAATCTAAAAAAGGTTTCCGAGTGCATAGATTAGAAGGTTTTCCGGATTTTTTGAAGTGTGCATAGATTTTTTTTACTCGCAGTGAGAGAAACACCCTGATACACATTCTTTCTGCGGGTTGGATGAAACAGCCTCCTGACGCTTTTCCCATTCAGTCGATGCTGAACGGATGGCTGCACAAAATAGACAGCATACGTGCTTCTCGACCCGGGTCTCTCAAGTCTGGTCGAAGCGGGAGAAAACCACAGTACCCACTGATCGAGAAGCAGCTCTACAAGATGTACATAGAGATGGAAGGGAGCGGTAAAAAGGTAGGAAACTTTGTTTTAAACTTGAGTCTTTGCAATCGGGGTTTTGTTTTTTATTATGCAAGAAAAGGGTACAGACGCCCGCCAAAGGCTGAAAAATTTCTTTTCACATAAGGGTCCCCCCTTATGATTTGGAAAAGCAAAGGCCCGCCGACAGAAGGTCTGGCATGACTATTTAACCTCTGTTTGCAATCCTGCAGACTAAGAGTACAGAAGATGGCGAAAATAGGCTAAAACTATTTGCTCTTCTCTTAAAATGTCTAGAAACTGACTAGACTAGACTGACTGACTAGACTAGACTAGACTAAACTGACTAGACTAGACTAGACAAACTGACTAGAAAATCTGTGTTTACAAGACGCACATAGAACACCATTCTCTCTACTTGAAAATCTTCCACGATCCGCATATTCTTTTTTTTTTACCAGGTTAGACTTTCTATGACGATTTCTTCTCTGTGAGTGAGTATTCTAGTTTTCTTATGGAGCGTTGGAATTCAAATTTTCACTTTATCAACGTAATCTCTGCGAAATAATATCGTTGAACGCTCCAATGTCTCACCATGAGAAGCAAAATGGACTACGGTAATTTTATATAATAAACTTTTACTGTTGGACGTAATAGATGAATATGAAGAAAAAAAACCGTGGTTTATTTTCCTTCTCACGGCAATTCGTGGTGAGACATTGGGGCGTTCAGCGAAATCACTTTACAGAGATTAAATTGAGAAAGTGAAAAGTTGATTTCTAACGCTTCATTATTAAGATGGGGAATCGCTGGCTGCGTGAGATGGCCCGAGTCCTAGCCATTGAACAATCACCAACTATCTCCATGGAATCCTCCATGCCTCCATTCTCTGAGAGATGGCTGAGCAACTTCAAGAAGCGATACGGCATTCAATATGCACGGGACCCAGATGCCGCCAACTCGTGAGTTTTAGAGGATGTGGAGATAGTGTCAACTACGAACTCATTAAAAACTGAAACTAACTAAATTCACGCATCTGGTCTCTGATGTTTTGAAAAGTGGGTTGATTAATGTTCATTCATTAATGGCCAAAATTTTCTCAACAAAGCGGGAAAACCTCCTATAAAAAAAGGAAGGGGCAATATATATACACTTCTACTCACCGCAACGGGTTGGATGTGGGTGATGCAAATTATTTTTTCTCGAAAGTCAGTGCGCTGCGAGATTCTGACATCAAAAACAAATACACCTCCAAGTTTGAAAGAGAGGTCCACAGATAGAGCTTAATTATTCTTCGTTTGTACCACGTGTTTGTTTCTTTCTAAGACTAGTTTTTTTCGAAATTACATGACCAACATTAGAAATCAAAAAGATTTAAACATTAGCTTGCTTCCAATCCATACTTTCAGGGTGAAATTTTCTTCCGAAACGTCCGTATCAAGTCACGATAAAGGATCATCGCCCGTCTTACAACCTGTAGACTCTAACTACAACAAAAAGACCACTTCGACGATGATCACATCCCAATCTTCTTCCATTGCGACAGAGCTTCTTGCAAGAGTAGATCAAGCGCCTATTGAAGCCTTCTACGAAAGATTTCCTTCGTTAGCTTTTCAAGCATGCGTCTTGCTCAGGCATAATATCAGGGGTTCAATGGTTACCGGACCAGCTATGTTTGCGCCGAAAATGATCTAAATTCTCTTTGCCTTCTGTTCTATTCAACTTTTCCTCTAATTCTTTTTTTTCCTTTTCCCATTCTTTTTTCCAGCTCGCTCGGCGCGTACAAACATGCCTTAGACCGGTCTCATTCAACGCCTGGACCGGGCGTGCTACCGGGAGAAAATTCACAAGTTTGTGAGCTGTGGTAGAAAACCCCCGGATAGGTTTTGTAGATGATCTGGAAATTCAAACTCTGTTAGATATCCCGCATACTGGGGGAAGATCCTGACATAATCTCGAATTCATCAATTTTTGAATGGAGATTGGATACGAATACACTTTCTCCGTCGAGCTAAAGGGGTTTATATGAAAGCGCGTTATAGGTTTCGAAGTCAATCATCGAATAAATCTGCTCGTCGCTCTTTTCGCTTATGGAAAGACACTTATCAGCCACACAGAAGAGGCAGGAAAGCCCAGTTTCCCAAGGTGGAAAAGGTTGGCTAATATGCTTCATGCTCACAATATAATAAGTTTTCTCGCGCTGGTTCCCGCCTCGCGGCAGGGTACGCGCTCCCCTGAGATGCAGGACAGACCTATCCTGGTAGAACCAGTGGCTGCCCGCTAGATCACTGCTAGTGTGAGAAGCAAAAGTGGGGAGAGTCAGATTCGTGCATGAGCACTACCAACATTTCTTAACCCCCGTGGTCTAGGTGGATCGGCACTGGGGTGGGAGTCGAACTCTTCGCACAATAGTCGAACACACTACCATTATGCCACGCCGGGTCAATGTTCACCATAGAAAATTGAATTCGATGACGAACTCTCTGTTCCATTTTTATTCGCTTTGTGTTCAGCATTTCATCTCCTCTATAGATCTGGTCCAAACACTTTCGCACACCTTCTCATTCCGCAGCACTGACCCAAATACATGGTATACAAGTGCCGGTCATTTATGATAACGACAATCCGGTAGCTTGTACGCACCAGTTTTGAGCTCTTTTCCGACCGAACAGACAATCCGGTAGCTTGTACGCACCAGTTTTGAGCTCTTTTCCGACCGAACAGACAATCCGGTAGCTTGTACGCACCAGTTTTGAGCTCTTTTCCGACCGAACAGATGTGAAAAAACTTTTCCACGCGTAACTCTATTATTCAGATTCTCTATCAGAGATATTTCCACATGACTATGCAGAAGACATCGGTGAACAACAAATGGCTTCAGGTGAGCTTGTTCAACCTGCACCTTTTCAAAATTGAAAAAAAAAAACTGACCGGTCATTTGATTGATCGGCGTATATTAATGGGGAGCTGCAGGTCAGAGGTTTAGATATAAGGCAATATAAGCAGGGGTTAAATGGAGCCGCCCAATTTGGGTTTACATGTATCCGCCGCTCAAAGTTTGGAGGAAAAAATAAGAGGGGGTGAAGGAAAAGGGTAAGAAAAGAGAGGGAGTTTTTTTGTCAATAAAGTGTGTACATGTATCCGCCGGCGGGACCGATCCGCTCACTATTTAACCCCTGAATACATATAAGAGGTAAAGGCGCTTTATTTTCTCGTTGGCTTATAACCTGAGCTTCAATGAGCTGTGGTTTCGAAATCATTTTCATGCAAATAACCTATACAGAATGGGGAATGCGTAATCACAGAGATTAGATTGTTGGAAGCTTAAAAATTGAAAATTTTGCTATCACGCCCTACCGCAGCAGACGCAAAAATTTCAGAAATGAGATGAATGAACTCTGAGAAGAAAAAAAGTGACTTTTCATATGAAGGTGTGCGGCTAAAAAGTTAAACGCCGAGTTCTAGGGGCATCCAGTTATAGGGGCATCCACAGTCTGTTTTCACGCCGAGTTCTAGGGGCATCCACATACTAGACCCTTGTCTCGAATAGCTACACTCAACAGACTAGGTTTTTTGTGATTGACAGGACGAAGCTCGCAAAATAGCAGGAGAAGTGTGCCCAGAACTTCTTCAAAATGCTCAGAAAGGTGCTCGCTCTCTCTTTTCTGACCACTGGTTGCACAACTTTAAGAGGCGATTCGGCATATCAACAACGCAGATCGAATCTGCAGGATTTTCTGTTTGTGGTATGGAAACACTTTGAATACATGGTTATCGTCTATAACTCGCATGATTTCTGGAACAGCAGCAGTAAAATGATACATATAATCACAAAATAAAATTTTGAAAAAAGGTCGTTTCTCTCGAAAATCAGTCCTTTGTCAAATATAGCAGGCATTTCAGATAAGTCATGAAAAAGTCAGATATTTGATTGTGGTTTGAAATGATTTTTGTCTTAGCGGAACACGTGCCTTGGAGTTTTAAATGATACCAACTTTTAAATGAATTTCTGTGTGATGGAATCATATCTTGGAAGCAATTCATTGAAAAAATTACAATGATCGCCAAAAGTCCGAAATTGATAATTTTTGCAACAAAAAATAATGAATTTTCAAGCCACATATATTTCATCAATTACAGAACAAACGCAGCTCATATCGGCCGACGGAAACTTGTTTGACACTTCTGAATTTCTGCGCCGAATGAGTCCATGGTTCATCAACATTAACAAGTCTTAGATCAATGCTAATTTGTCGTCAGAAACCAATTTTCTATTAAAACAGTCGGTTGAAAAACATACGGGAAAAATAGGGAGAAACAAAGACGAAAATTTGCTGAGCTCCTGTGAAGGATTATAAGATGATGCGTTTTGAGTGTAATCTGTTGTTGCGGGCCGCGAATACGAGATGTATCTTCCCCCTCCCCCTCATTGTAATAAATGTATTGACCTGCTTGCGCTCAGACTTTGTTGCAAAACGAACAGTGTTCTTCTGTCAAAAGGAATAAGACATGTAAAGAATCTTCAAATAGATATCTGACAATCAAAAACATTTCTATATGAGTATCACGGAGAACAGAGAGACATTGAAATAATATGGTTTGAAGTTATTAATGACATAAAAAATAGCGAAGCGCACGAAAAAACACGTGAACAGAATAAAAAGCTTTTTAAAAATTTTAAAACGAAGTGAACAAACTTGTTCAAAACTACTCTCATGTTACCGACTTGGTGGCTTTTTTCGAGTCAGTGGCTTTTTGCCGCTACTATTACCTAACTTGGTGTTAGTAAACCTCACTCGCACCCAATCTAAAACGCGAACTAAGACTTTCGTTCGAAGCAAGAAGTATGTATATTTTTCAAGCTATTATACACAATTTCGTTATGATTTTTTCAAAAGTGAAAATCTCAAATTGAACAAGTCTTCAAAAGAAAACAATCGAATTTGAAGAGGGTGCATAAGGAAAGCGCTCTACAAACTACAAGCAATCCCGCTATCGTTATCATTGTAATTTCAGACTGGAAATTAAACAAAAAGCTGACAACATAGCTCATTTTCACCCACTTTTTATCATAATTTGTTTGTTTTTTCTTCATATCCATGACAATTAAACCTTCCTCTATTTCTGATTCTGGCTCAGTAACTAGCTCAATAGATGATTTTCACCTCAAATATATAGTAAGGCGTTTTCTATGTCGTTTCATATCCATGACAATTGAACGAGAAAAAAATTTTCTCATGCTTTATAAATACCATAACAAGCAATAATCATGCCTTAACAATAAGATGAAGTGTGATTAGTAACTAAAATTAATTTATAACTCAATGTTGTTTTATTAAATTCTGCCAAAACTTTTGAATATGTATAGCGACATTTTTCGGTCTAATGGAGCGTTAGAATTCAACTTTTCACTTTGCAAAGTAACCTCTGCAAAGTGATCCCGTTAAACGCTTGCCGGGATGCGGCCTAGAGCGTTTAACGGGATCACTTTGCAGAGATTACTTTGCAAAGTGAAAAGTTGAATTCTAACGCTCCATTAAAGTCTGTTAGATAACACTTCTCATGATATCCATATCAAACACTTGTTTCGTTCATACAATCGGTTAAAATTGAAATTATACGATAAGCAAATACTCAACTATCACCTAAAACGGAAAAAATAATTAAAGAAGTTGAGGCAGTTTTGCCGTTTAAACCCCCCCCTCCTAGTTCCATGGGTCATACTTCTGATTCATTTACATTTTCAAAAAGTTATTTTTACATTAAAATTTTTTTTATTAAAAACTATTTTTACATTAAAAAACGTTTAGGCTTAGGAAAAAGTTTACGCTAAATAACCGTACGGCTTAGCTAACGAGGCCGTATCAAGAAAATGACCCAAAAACTTTCCAATTGAACCTCTAGGAGGGGGAAGGGGGCAAACGGCAAAAGTGCCGAAGTTGATTAGAAAGGTGTGATGTAAGGTGTGAGTTTGTTGTTTAAAGACACGTGTTGACTTCTTTCTCTTACTCCTTCCTCCATTTTTTATTAATAAAAGCTTGTAAAAAAAAGTTTTTTTTACAAAAGCACTGCATATAAGACGGTGCTGGGAATTTAGTTCGGCAATTCGTGTTGTTTCGGTGTCTGTGGCAAGTTTTGAAACATGGCAGTAAAAAAACTCGTTTATCCGTAAATTGCACAGAGGATTTGAAAAAGAAACACGTGTCATATTTAATATACAGATTTTTGCTTTAGCAAGATAAATAAGAAACAAAAGCACTGAGTGTCAAAGACATAAGAGTTGGCGAATTTAGAACGGTTCGAGTATCGTCACCGGTTGATGATCATTACAAGTCGAATTTAGAACGGTTCGAGTATCGTCACCGGTTGATGATCATTACAAGGCAAATTTAGAACGGTTCGAATATCGTCACCGGTTGATGATCAGTACAAGGCTATTCAGAAAAATAAGAGCAGACTTATATAGTATGAACAAAACGAACAACCTATACAGACCGGGTTTGCACGAACGCTATACTATTTTCTTTTTCTGTGTCGCGAAAAGAGAATATTATAGCATTCGTGCAAACCCGGTCTGTATAGGTTGATCGTTTTGTTCGTACTATATAAATCTGCTGAATAGCCGGGAGAGTGCGAAATTGCGAGAGTGCGGGGAGAGTGTGAGATTTAGAAAGCGAGCATCGTAACATGACGAAATTCGAACAGTTCGAAATTCGCCAAGTGCAGAGCATCGTAACGTGACGAAATCCGAACCATTCGAAATTCGTCAAGTGCTGAGCATCGTAACGTGACGAAATCCGAACCATTCGAAATCCGTCAAGTGATGAGCAACAATACATGACGAAATTCGAACAGTTCGAGTTCCGTCAGGCAAGATTCGCTATCTACTTACTCTTGTGTTTCATATTTGATTGTTTATTGTGCCAGAAGTGATGAAATAAAATAAAATTTTGATTCCACGAATTCACAAAGAAATGGCGAGAAATTCCGATGAATTTTACGATAAACTTGCCACAGACACCGAAACAACACGAATTGCCGAACTAAATTCCCAGCACCGTCTTATATGCTTCTGATATTCACTTGACCCATCTTTTGTTTAAACAAAACTAATTTGAATCATGTCAAATTTTTGTCTTTTATTTCAATTCGAATGTGTTCTTTCAAAGTAAAAAACATCGTCATCAATTTGTTAGAATTCCCTGCAAAATGCGTGGTGAGCTTCACAAATGGAAGGAACTCATCAAATTAGAGGAGAATACCTTCTGGTAAGTCGACCTAAAATTTCGTGTTCACAAAACTCAATAATTTTATAGGATCCATTGCACTTTGATACACGACACTTTGTTACACGACACTTTGTTACAGGGGCTTTTGTTTTTAGTGTGTTTTAACTATCAATAAATAAATATTTATTCCAAATTACATACTAGTGTTTCAAGGATAGGTGTGCAAAGTGGATCACTGTCACATAAGTGATATCAGTTTAGGTAATACATACAAGCAAGCACCGGGAGTTTGAGCTTCGAGAAAGGTAGTAATAATATAAATAAAAAAGGTGGCAAGTTCACACTGAGAAGAGTAGTAGGTAAAAATGAACCGTGGCATAGTTATACAGGAGAAGAAAAAATGAAAAAAACTAAATCTAATTTCGGATTAAAGAACGAGGCACGATTTCATCTCTAGAAAGATATGAGATAGAGGTTTTAAAAGCTTGAGATGATTTCAATGTAACGATTTCGTTAGGCAAGTTGTTCCAGACATCAATTAAGCGTGACACAAATGTGTTTCTAGAATCCTTAAGCTTGATCGGTAATAAAATTCTTAAAGAGTGAGATATTCTACGACTGTACGGGGAAGGCTGCAACTTGTAAAGATAAATTGTGTCCAATTCAGCATTTCTGTGCAAACATTTATGAAGAAGGCATAGATCGGCCACGGCTCTCCGATGCTCTAGAGATGAAAGATTTAATAGGTCTAGACGTTCGCAGTAGCTGAGATCAATAATGCCATTTCTAAAGAGAATGCGATGGGTAAAAGATCGTTGTGTCATCTCAATTTCATTCACGAGGCCAATAGACATAGGAGCCCACACTTCACTTCCGTACTCAAGTAGAGGTAAGATGTACGTCTTCCAAGCACGCAGCAGAACGGGGATGGACTTGGTCTTGAGCGCTCGTAGTATCAGGTTCATCCGTCTCGTCGGTTTCTTACACATGGCGTTGATGTGGAGAGAGAACGACAATGAGGAGTCGAACGTGATTTCAAGATCTTTAACCATTGTTTGTGGTGGTAGAAAGTTTCCGTCAATCGAGTATGAGAATTTACGATTGCTGCTACCACAATAAATAACGAAACATTTTGGGGTAGAAATTGACAGGAACCACATCTGAGCGTATTCAGACACACAATCTAAGGCTGCTTGAAGAGATAGTGGGTCGACCGAAAACAATTTAATATCGTCTGCATATAAAAAACAATGAACGTTTTCAGGAATGATATTGATAATGTCATTAAGGAAAATGGTAAAGAATAGAGGCCCAAGGCAACTGCCTTGAGGCACTCCGGAATGGATCACCGACACTTCGTATTTTCGACACTTCGTACCCGACACTTCGTACCCGACACTTCGTACCCTCGACACTTCGTACCGCGACATTTCGTACCCGCGACACTTCGTACCTCGACATTTCGTACCCACGACACTTCGTACCCGACACTTCGTACCGCGACATTTCGTATCTCGACACTTTGTACCCACGTTAATACGACACATCGTACCGTGACATTTCGTACCCCGAAACTTTGTTTGTAGTTTTTTTGTATTTTTATTATTTAAGCTTGTTTTCTTTACACTTAATTGTTCCGTTTGTAGTTTTTTTGTATTTTTATTATTTAAGCTT
>OZ057407.1:31412200-31447200 GCA_964056735.1 Allodiplogaster pararmata
TCTTTGAATTTTTTCCGATCCAAAAAATATTGATTCGACTGCATTTTAGCTGCGCTTGTACCACCACTTTACATCGTAGTATCGGTTTATTTTTTTCGAAGAATTGTTTGATGGCACCTTTAGATGTTGTTGATGACTTCTTTTTTGATGAGTTCGTCCGCTTTCATGACTACGGCTCTTTTATCACTCTCAAATTGATTACTAAAAGACCAATTTTCCTTCAGAAGAAGACCGGATGAGAAAGTGATGCCTGGGTGAACTATGTCATGCTATGGAAGTCTCCTACTTCTCCCTCCATCTTGATCCACTCATCAAAATCCACGCAACGCTTCTCTTATTGTTATTACATGCTTCAGTATCAACATCGTTTTTTGCAGAAGGTAGGCGACTTTTTCTTGTACACTAAAGCAAACCAATACAAACTAGGGTAGATCAATGTGAAAAAGCATTTTTAAAAGGTTCTTTTTAAGGGTTAAATTATCATAAAAGGGATTTGATTACCAGATAAAGACATACTGCAAAGAGCTTGCTGTTTTAAAGTGAAAAAGAGCAGACCAATCAATTCACAGCAAAGCTTTGAAAGTCTATTCTTCTTTTGGCTAAACCTGGTACTTGCCAGTACGAAACCATTGAGCTTTGTATCTGTTTACATACCACACAGGCACATATCAGTAATTTGATCCCACTAATAAGCGGTAACGCACTCGCTCCCTGTAAAAGAGAGGAGTTCGATTCCCCTTCTCAAACTAGTTTTTTTGACTGGGCATTAGTTAATTTATGAACCTGTAAATCCTTCAAGAAATATTCAGTTGCAAGCATTTGTGAGATGGAGAAATGCTCGATCGCTTACCACCGGACGATGGATTTCGAAGGGATTTCCGACCGGAGAAATCCGCGGTTCTGTCAGGTGAAACGGTTTTACATTGTGCCCATAACAGCGTTTAAGCGAATGCTTAGTAATTTAGTCGAATGGCAGCGTGGCCCGGAGTCGAACCCAGTCGGCCATCTTTTAATGGGAGCGATTGCGTTATCAGTACATGTTGCCAAGTTGTGTGATAGGGCTAGGTAAAACAAAAACGTATTTATAGAATTTTTTATGAAGACGTAGGTTTCAATCAGCACAAATCTGTGCTGGAAAATGCTTCAACAAACAACCCCGAGAATATTTTTTAAAACTCATCATTCAAAAGAATCTAAAAGAGTCCGTAATACTAGATTTTTATTCGCAGTATATCAGATGGAATAAATTGCTTCAGCTTATCGGTTGATACTGAGTTATCTTCTTTATTCTTTTTTTCGTTTTTGTTTCATTTTGCAGAAACCGTACGAAGTCACAATAGTTTTTCATGTAGAGCAGAAAGAAACGTCTCAAACTAAAAACAAACAGAGCCCCCTTTCAGATTCTGTCGGCATATCGAGACTGTCTAACAAACAGTAGCGATTCCTGCAGGGGCAATCTGCAGTATCACTCAGAGTTTTTCTTCACTAATCGGGAATGGGGCAGGCTGCAGTGCGCAAGAGCACTTGCCGCTGTATCTCCTGAAAACCCGCACGAAAATCGGTATCTTGCACGATTTCAAAAACCGATCGACGTTTGGGGAGATTCGTTCCATTAAAGTTCCATTTATGAACATTAAGCGCCATTTGTTCCATGGACGTGACAATTCGCCAATAACTAGAGTTGTATTTCGTTTGTTTTGATTAAAAGAGCATATTTCAAAACAAAAATTCCGTAAACATTGGTATATGTGTTTAGATGTTCCGCTGACATTTTCTCAAACGGTTGCTTTCCTCTCTTTTTTTTGTTCTAAACATGAAAATCAGGAATCGCGTGGGAGGCTCGCTTCACGGGCATTAATGCAGGAAACTCTTGCTCTTTTGAAATCCCTTTCTCACTTTTTGAGTGTTCTATTCAGATGCCACTTGATGCCATCAAGTTCGTCAACTTCGTCTATTCGTTATTGTTCTTTCTGGGGCGACCCGCATCTGAGGACATTCGACGGGAGATTCCAAGCCTGCCAAGAGACAGCTGCCCGGCCCCTACTGGACAACAGGTTCACATTCGAGCATCCAAGATCTGAAAAAAACATTCGTGAGCTCAAGTACACTCAAGCGCCCAAAGTTTTCACGGTCCTAATTTGAGATAACAAATGGTTTTCGACCACTTTTCGATTCGACTCTGACTAGCGAATCTACTGCCCGCCGTTTTATTCAGGTGGTGGCAGTAATTTAAATTGATCTTGTGAATGGAAATACACTAGTTTTTTTTGATTGATGTTTAGACATATGCGGCAGACTGAGGTTTTTAATTGCAGGTTTTTCTTGGTACAAGTTTCGAGCGGAAGAGTTCGTGACGACAGTTTCATCACTGCAGTTAGCAAGGCAAGTTTTAATGTATTCCTTTCACTTCTTCAAAGGCCAAGAAAATTTAGTGAGTCAAGAATCAATCAAACGCTCTGTCCACAAAACGCCATGGTAACACTTGAACATGGGTAGCCATCCGGCCATCCGAGTATCAGTAGAAAATGGTTTTCTGAAAACTAGGTCTGTAACGACCAAGCATATCTGAGACTATAGTCTCTATTGAGGGCCTTTGAGAACTCTCAATGATGAACAATGGCTACCAATTACTATAAATGAAGACCAGAATCTTTCGATGACTATAAAGCCTCTTAACGGCTTAAATGGACTATCAGTTAACATCAATCACAATCGATGATTATCACCGACTGTTGAAGACGACCTTCGATTGCTGATCACTATCGACCATCTTTATGACAAACGCTTACTTACGATGACTGTTCCTGATTGTTGATGACTATCGCTTTTTGAGGTGACTGTTCTCATTCGCCGCCACAACTGCTCTACGGAGCAGCTGAGATACGAAGCGACTTCTGATTCTGAGAACTTGCCGATCTCTTTTGTGGATGGAAGGACTGAATTTGTCGTTGATGGGAAAAGAGTTATACAGGTCCTCTAGCTATCTTTCAATTTGTTTACTTAAGTGACTCGTTTTTATCCTCTATCCTATTTCTCTGCCTCTCTTTAGCTGTTTTTAAGTATTTTTCTAACTCTCACTTTTACTTGTGCTCCCAATCTCTCTCTACTAAATCTCTCTCCCCCTCTCACTATTTTGCTGTTGCTTTTTCTATTTCTTTCTCTCTATCCCTCCCTATTTTTCCCTTTCACTTTTTTTTCTATTACAGCTCTTATATTCTCCCTAAACGTCGTTTGAATTTTTGAACTTTTGTTTCTTTTTATCCTCGCCAATCAGTTCATGCACAGACTCTCTCTCTATCCGAAAACAAAAAAAACCACTGTAGTTGAAGAGAGTTCTCAAGGCTTTGCATTGTTCTAGTGAATATGACTGACTTTGAATCCTGAGAGACGAGTCTTACGTTAAGGTTTTGAAGCAAGACACCGACTACGTCGAGATAGTCATCCGCCATGCTGATACGTCCATTCACATTCGCCGACGTGGGCCCTACTTGAGCGTATCCCTCCGGGTTCCTCACCAGATCGCCCTCGTTAGTTCTAATTTTTCATGTGGCTGCTCATGGGCACTAGGATTTGCACATTTAGCTCAGAAATTGAGCCTCTAGTCTGGATTGAGGAACCACACGAGTTCGTAAGTTTGATGGGTATCCAGCAAAATGTGCGTTAGAGGTTTTGCTCGTAAAGTTTGATATTTGTTTCGGGTAGGTTCACCTTTTTTTCAGGTTGGCAGACCCAAAGAGTTAACATTAATAAACGGCACATTATTTAAAATTTTCACTTTCCCTACAGTTATTTCTTTAACACCCCTCTCAATAGTTTGTCACCTTTATGTGTGATACAAACAGTATATTCAAATCGATTCTCACATTTTTCTGAATATACTGACTAAATGAATACTGAATAAATAGATTATTTGTGAGTACATATTATTATTATTATTATTATTATAATATGTTCACAAAAAGTAAATTGGGGACTAAAAAAGAAAAATTTCTATAAAAAAGCTAGTTTTTACTCTGAACACAAATAAAGTGTGATTAAATTTGAATTTTAAAAAAAACGTAAACCCTCTTTAATGATAGTTTACAATAAAATCCGAGAATTTTAAGCTTGCCACAATTGTATGCAGAAAGTTCAAAACACATCTGTTTGTGAAACTTCTCATTGATTAGAGACTGACCACTTGCACGGTCAATCTCATTCTCCTCTTTTTTCATCCCCCCTGAGTGGCTACTAGTGTATATTGAGACTCTCCACTCTTCACTATCAACTCAAAGTCCCTTCAAAAAAACATGTGAACCCATTTACCTTTCTTTTCGGTTCTTTCCCCTCCATACAGCTCTATCCCTATCAGGGCTGGACGAAAAAAAAAACCAAAAAAAATTTTTCGAACTTTTTTTTTCGAATTTGAAAACCAAAAAAAGTTTTTCGAACTTTTTTTTTCGATTTTAAAAACCAAAAATTTTTTTCGACTTTTTTTTTTCAATTCAAAAACCAAAAAAATTTTTCGAATTTTTTTTTGATTTTAAAAACCAAAAAAAAACCAAAAAAACTATTTTTGAAAAACCAAACAAACATTTTAAAAACAAAAAAACCCAAAAAAACCACCGCAAAAACTCTATTTTTGGCCTTTTTTCGGTTTTTTTTGGTTTGCTCTCGAAAATTTTTTCGACACCTCGAAAAAAACATTTGTTGGAACTTTTTTTCGAAATTTCGAAAAATAAAGTTTTTTCGACATTTTGGTTTTTCGAATTTTCAAAAAAAAAAAATTTTTCGACTATTTTGTTTTTCGAATTTTCGAAAAAGTTTTTTTCGACTATATTGTTTTTCGAATTTTCGAAAAAAGTTTTTTTCGACTAATTTGTTTTTAGAATTTTCGAAAAAAGTTTTTTCTCGAAAATTGTCGAAAAAACCAAAAAACCAAAAAACCAAAAACGAAAAAAAACCGGCCCTGATCCCTATGACTTCTACGGCACAAGTTTATTTGGGGGGCTCCGCTTCACTTTGGGGGGTGGGCTCTTTTCGATACGTTCAAAAAATTTTTAAATACAAAAAAAATTTAAATTTTCTTATGCGGTCTCGTTCGCCTAAGCCGTACGGCCTCGTTAGCGTAAAATTTTTCCTAAGCTTAACGTTTTTTTTAATGTAAAAGTAATATTTTTTAAAAGTTTTATTTAAGAACCACCCCCATGTGAAGCGGAGCCCCCAGTGAAGCGCCCCCCCCCCCCATGTAAATAAGAACCGACTTCTACATATATCCTTCCACGCGATGTTTTGAAAGACTCCGCGTTATAACAAATATAAACTATAACTGCTCAACGTGTTATATACTTACAAATTATATCTAATAACTCTTTTCTCTTCTTTAAGAAAGTTTTTTGAAAATTAAAAAAAAAACTTTTTCTAAATTTTACTTTTTTTTCTACTACTCCGTGACTGTTTGAAGTTCGTATAACAACTTGAAAGAATTACGGATCTTTTCCTTTTTTAATCGATAGTGTTCCAAGTAAACATAGGGGTCTGTCTGAGCAGGGGCTAAACAGAATCTTGTGATTACCTTATAAACAGTGTTTTATCATTATCAATTGCTGAACATATTCCTCTCGACTAACATCATAACAATAATATTTCCAATGAATAATTATATTTTTTTCTTCAAAGTTGAGTAATTCATGATTTTCAGTTAAATACTTGTTTGTTTTCTTCCTCACAGGCACCACCTCCATCCTCAAGTGCTGTTCTCTCGGAGCAGCTTTGTCATTCCGGCTGTCCACTACCCGTCCTGCTTCCAATCACAGCCGCCCTAGCGAACCCGGCCGCCTTCTCCGCTTGCCACAGGACACCGATCCAAGTACCCATCAAGCTAGCCTCAGGTATCCTATTCTCATTGATTAATTGATTCATTCATACAATGATTCATTCATTCGTTTGAATTCTTTCATTCATGGCCACTACAGCCTAAAATATGAAATATGGCAGATGTGAAATTTTAAAGTGGGATTCTTCAAACATTACTTTTTTAATACTTTTAAAGTGGGATTCTTCAAATATTACCTTTTTAATACTTTTAAAGTGGGATTCTTCAAACATTACCTTTTTAATACTTTTAAATACGACTTTTCATATCTAATACTTTGAAGATACTATAAACTTGTATTTTTTTCTTATTCAGATCGATGTCGCTCTCTGAACGCCACGGATGACTTCTACGATTCTTGCATATTTGACCTCATGGTTACAGGTAACTAAAAATTATCACCAAATTTAAATGACACCAAAATGCAGAAAACCTCTTAGTGAACTGGATAAGGTTCTTATCATGAATTTTCTTATCTTATCTTAAATAACTAAAAAGTTTATATTTCTCGAAAAAAAGTTGATTTTCTAATATGTTTGGGCATCGAAGGCGTCGCTGTAACGTCGTTACAATCTGTACTCCAAAATTGTAACGTCGTTACAATCTGTACTCCAAAATTGTAACGTCGTTACAATCTGTACTCCAAAATTGTAACGTCGTTACAATCTGTACTCCAAAATTGTAACGTCGTTACAATCTGTACTCCAAAATTGTAACGTCGTTACAATCTGTACTCCAAAATTGTAACGTCGTTACAATCTGTACTCCAAAATTGTAACGTCGTTACAATCTGTACTCCAAAATTGTAACGTCGTTACAATCTGTACTCCAAAATTGTAACGTCGTTACAATCTGTACTCCAAAATTGTAACGTCGTTACAATCTGTACTCCAAAATTGTAACGTCGTTACAATCTGTACTCCAAAATTGTAACGTCGTTCACGGTAAAAAATTAAAATCCTCCGGTGAAGTTCTATACACTCAAAGTATTTAAAAGCGTGTACCTAGAAAAGTGTTTATATCGAGAATTTTATACCAATTTACACCTTTTTTTCTGAGGTTGAGGAGGGGGGAGGGGGAAGAGGTTACAATACATAGATTTTTCAGCTGTTTGGCATATCATCGAATTGAAGATAATAGTGAATTTCGTTTAACAATATTAGAAATGAAGTTTCCTGAAAAAATCAAATACACAAATCCAATATTTTTTAGTTGGGCAAAACGATGTTTCAATTATAATCCTGTTTTTTATTCATTTCAGTTGCGCAAAGTTCAGAAATACATTTAACTTATGAATAAACAGATAAACAAACTGAACTTTTCAAGAAACATTTCAAAAAATCAAGAAACTTTTCAAGGTGACGAATATCTGGCGAGAATGTCGCGAGATGCACAGGAGGACCTCGAAAAGCTCCTGACTCAACATACCGCCTACTCCGTTGGCAGGACTGACCTCGCCATCTACGACGGGCTTGCCAACCGAAATTGGAGTAGTTGCGCACCTCCGCTAGAGAGTTTATCTAATTTTTCAAGCTTCACGGGTACTTTTGTTTTGTTTTTGACCCTGAAAACCATTGTTGCTTTTTGTTCTTGATAACTCATTGTGAGGAGGTTCTGCTTCTAGAAGCGGCCTACTTATTCCTTAAATGAATTTTAATGTAATAAACGTCTTAACTAAATTTTCATCTTCGTCTTTTCCTTTCAAATTTTTCTAAGGTAGAAAACGAATAAAATTATCATCAACGACTCCAATGGTTTTAATAGAGTCAGCTTCGTCATTCCGTTCAGAGTGTCACGAGCTTGTCTGAATCATAAAGATAGCCTTGTGTCGATTGTAACAGCTTGTAATAATTAGTCAAAACTATTTTCGTTTTTCTCGTGAACTTAGCATTCGTAACAGGACCTTGTTTTTAACTTGGCCTTGTGACATTATCTAATTTTCTGCCTACCTCTGGATTTTTTTAAGAAGCTCCAGTTTCTCGGGTTAAAAATGGCCATCTGAGTTCATCAATATTGATGGCTCTATACTTAAAATTGGTTTAACGATTCGCAACGGTCAGAAATAATATTCTTGCCTTCGGTATTCCACTGTTTTGTTGTTTTTTTACGTAACGTACATGACGTGGGCTCGTCAAGTTTGTTCACAGGAGAAGGAAATAATCAGGAGCGGAAGACAGGGGACTTGGTACAGATTTCTCATTCGTAAATGACAAGAGTCCGGGCGTGGCATGATGGAAGTGTGTTCGACTATTGTGCTAATAGTCCCGAGTTCGACCCCCACCCCGAAAAGATCCACACAAAAGAGTGGTTAAGAAATGTTTGTATTGCTCTGGTGCGAATCTGATTTTCCCCATTGCTGCTACACACACTAGCAGTCACCCATCGCGCAGCCAGGGTAGGTCTGTCCCACATCTTAGAGGAGTGTGTTTCCTTCCGCGAGAAGGGAACAAGCGCGAGGTAGATTACTGGAAGACATGAGAAAATTGATGAGACTTATAAAGTTTTCTCTACCAGGTATTGTGGTGAATATTAGAAAAAGGGTTAAAGTCGAGAGACAGAAGGGAAAAGCGACTATGTCGGGAACGATAAGGAGATAAGAATTGAAAAGGACAGGGGGGAATAAAGGGACATATTTCTTTAACGAGAATGCCTACTTGTTAAGGAACTGTCAAATTCTTTTTTTTAAAAATAAATAACTATGAATGTTTAGTCGGCTAGACCTCTACGTTTTGTTAGGCCCCATTGTCAGTTTGTGCATAGGTTAGTGTTAGTTATCTCGTCAAATTATCGACAGGTAGAAGTTTAGAAATAATAAGAAGGAGCCTTTGACTCCTTGGGGTCACACTTTGAACTACTATTAACCACATTATAGACGAACTTTGCAACTGAATCTATACTCTTCCTGAGCACTTTTATCGGTTTTTGTAAGTTATTTCCATGACTAAGAACTTGTCAATTAGCAGGCCTTATCTTCTGTTGAACAAAGGCTTCCGTTTTAAACTTATATTTGCAATCTCTTTTTGTTAACTTTCATGTAAAAAATTGCTGATATTTGGTATCATATCAATATAAGTATGAACCGGCACTTTTGTACTTTATGGACCCCCTAGCAGAGGTTCAATGGCTCATTCGTCTGCCTCTTCATAATCACTCGCGCTTCTCTGCGTCTCTATACGCTGTGCCTCCTCCTAATCTAGTTGTCTGCGCACTCCTCTCTATGCGCTGTATCATCGGAGGACGTATTGCGCATGAGCCATTGAACCTATTTGATCCATTGAACCTATGGTGAGCCATTGAACCCATCTGACCCATTGAACCTCTGGTAGGGGGTCCATAAAGTACAAAAGTGCCCCTGTGGCTCCTCCTTCTACTCGAGTTGTCTGCGCACTCTTCTCTCTATGTGCTGTCTCATCGGAGGACGTATCACGCATGAGCCATTGAATTCATCTGACCCATTGAACCTCTGGTGAGCAATTGAACCCATCTGACCCATTGAACCTCTGGTAGGGGGGGGTCCATAATGCACAAAAGTGCCGAGTAAGTGTATCGAGAACCATTTGTTTAGAAGTTTTTGTTCATTTTCTCACGGACTTGTCCCACTTTAAAAGAACATTGGGTCGGTTTTTATGTCATGTTTTTTCGCTGGGTTTACCACTTTGATGTACTGTTTTTTATAAATCAATATGGAATTTTCTGTGGATAATGGAAAGGTTTTTTTTTCTATTTACCACCAGCCGCTAACAATACATTCATATATACTCAGTTTTGAAGAATATTCAAGCGTAACGGGTGTGTTTCTCGAATAAACTTGATGAACTCAAGCAAGCTTGCTCGACTACCTCAAATTTTATCAAAAATGAAACTCAAGTAATTGAACCACTTTTCTGAAGTCATTTTGTAAAAAAAGACATACTTACTATTTCAGAGTACTGAGTTCTCACTAATTTCTTGCACATAGTTGGGTCTCTTTTTTCGGAAAGATTTTTGATGAAGCCTAGTGCAGAGGCCGTATCCACAATCAACACCAAACTTTAGCTGTCTAACACGTTAGACAATTCTAACGTGTTAGACGTCTAACTGTTTTCCGGTTTTCACAATGTGTTTGTTAGACGTCTAACGTTAGCTGCTAACGGTAAGACGCCTAACGCTAAATGCTGACGCAGTTTCGGTGTTTCACAGCTAAAAGCAAAGAAATCCTGTGGATTTCTTCTCTTTTAACCGTTTTTAGATGCTTTTAAATATTTTTCACTTTCTATTTTTCCTGTTGCCGTGTTTTAAAAGCTCAACAAATACGATTTCAGTACAATAATGGATGACCCACCGACAAAGAAGACACTGTGTTGTAAATACATTGTGTGCATAATGTCTTTATTTAAAAAGCACGGAAAAAATTAATGGACCATAAACTAGAAAAAATGTCTGGATGATGTGTGTCTGGAAAGCTGCTCTAGATGTACTGCTTCCCGATGAGATCTCACTCATATCACTGTCATCACTGTCATCATCCAATGAATCATCAAAAGCGGGTTCTTTCAGATCAATCGCAGCATTTCGCAAACAAATTGCTGCTGTGACCATAGCCGCGGCTCTTGTTGGGCACTTTCTGTAAATAAATAAAATTGCTTTTTCGAAACATTCAAACATGAAAAATTATCAGTAAACCGCTTCACCTAATCTCTCCATGCAGAGCATACCATTGACGTTTGAGTGCACCGATGGCATTTTCGATCTTCACCCTACCTCGACAAACCGCGCCAGTGTAGCGAGCTTCTTAGCGAAAAATGCTTGTTTTGTCAAGTTATATTATAGAGTTGAGAAGAAGAAAAAGAGATAGAGAGAGAGAGAAACCTTGTTCTGTTGCAGCATTTATGATTGGCTTCAGTAGGAATCTCTCTGCTGCGTATGCGGAATCAGCAAGTATTATTCCTTTTCTCTGGCCAGCCGTCATAAGGCGGTAGCATTGAGATGATTTCCATACTCTACTGTCATGAGCCGAGCCTATTGAAAAAACTGAATTATGAGCTCATGTGAGGAAGAGGCGTTGAAGACTAATTTGAAACTACATTGAAAAGCGCCCCGGGAAATTTAGCAGAAAACCAGAGAAAGCGAAGTTGACTGTCACACAAAACTCCCACATTCAGTGAGTGGAAGTTTTTCCTGAATTGATTCGCAATTGACTCCTTTAACAAAGAATTTAACTTCGAACCTATTTACATAAGTGTACTCTTGTTCCGTCGGAGCAAGAATCCTTATGTGCGTTCCATCCAAGCATCCAACAATTCCAGGGATTCCAGTGATTTCATAGAAGCTGAAAAAATAAAAAAATAATCTTATTCTTTGCAAAAAATTAGATTAACAACCTTTTTCCGATGACTTGGCGTTCTTCATCGGTCGGCCATGTGACGAACTCATTACACCTCCTCGATACAAGTTCACAGACTTCATGTGTTATTCTTGAGTCACTGGACTATGAACAGCCAGCCGCATCGCCTATGTTTATTTTAAACCCATTGTTCGCAAGAGTTGAAAGAGCGACTGCCAGACGTTGAGCTGGTAAAAGCGCTTTCGCTCTTCCTGTGTCGGTTTGCAAGTCATCCTCGAACAGTGCAAGCAGTTTGAAGAACCCATGACGTGTGAAGCGGAATCTTTTACGAAATTCCGTATTGCTGAGTGTGTCGAATGGGTTCGCGCTGTCTCGGTACACTCTTGGAACTCGCAGAACATTCTTTTCTAGCTCGAGATCCAAATCGTTCATCGCCTGCACAATATGATTCATGTGAGAAGTAAATAAGAAATGAAGTTTGAAAAAAAGGAAAAAGTATACCAAAAAGTGTGAAAAGAGATTTTAAAAAAAGTGTGAAAAGAGATTGAAAAAACAGTTTTAAAAAATAAAAAAGAGAGAAAAAAGAAGAATGAAAAATAGTGTTAAAATGAAATGAGAAAATGAAACAGAAAACAAATTGTATGAAAGCATCGAAAATTCGCCGAAACGAACAGAGATACATATGTATTAAAGCAAAAAATGGGTCTGTCTAACTGTTAGACAGCCAGTTAGGAAAGGTAAACCTCGTCTAACACTTTAGACACTTTCTAACACTTTCAAACCGTTAGTTGTCTAACTGTGGCATTGTGGATACGGAACTTGTTGTTAGACAAAAAACTTTAGGAATCTAACTGTTAGACAACCCGTTACACAGTAAATTGCGATTGTGGATACGGCCTCAGGAGACGCTGATGATACGAAAATGATACATGACAAATATTCGAATAATACATGACAAATATAACATAAAACATTACAAATATACGTAATAAACATAACATATTTACACAATTCAAAGGGAGTGACGCATGTTTAAGACGAAGACAGATAATACATGAGTTTGAGAACATGCATAATTCAAAAAAACTTTCATAACGGCAAGAAATTCTTATATTGTACTTTATTGCAACAAGTTGAGTTCGGGTGAAAGGGAAAGGTGGAATTCAGATCGAATATTCTGGCCTAAGCTTATCACTATTCTGATCAGAGTTACAGAAGAAGAAAAAAATTGAACTTTAGAGGCAGATTACTGCTTTGTTAATTCAAGTGCTTTGTTTCTTCAAATGTTTTGTTTTTGTTTCTCCTCTTTTTTCCCATTATATTTGTGTTCTCGGTTAGCTCTCGAATGATAAAGAGTGAGTTGAATTTTTGGAATTTCAAGTTATCATTGCGGATGAATAGTTCTTAATTGCTGATGATTAGTTCATAACTGAAGATACAAGCTTTGCTTTCTTTGATTTTTTTGTGTGCTTTCCTATTTTCCTAAAATGTAATGTTCCTCATTGTTCTTGTCATATTTAGATCTCACTTTCCATAACCTTCACTGAATTCACTTTTTTGTGACAGTGTCATCTGTTTCGTCACTTAACATTATGTTTTGTTTCAAGCGGAATAAAGAATTGAGATTACGACGGTGAGAATCGTAAGCCTATTTGTTTTTGATGAGAAGAATGCCAGGATTACGAGCTAAAGCCCTCTTGAATGCGGTTTCTGTGATATAGTACGGGAAAAGCGGATCCACGGGGTTTAACTAGTTTTTCCGATAGTTAAACGAATTTTCAGCTCAACCATTTTTCAGCTCAACCAGGCGTCCCTGCCTTACTCACAAAAAATTTTTACATGAAAATTCATACCAGCAAAGCATGGGAAGCGTAACGATACGTTTGAAAGTATTCCGAGGAATACTTTCTCAAAGTATTGTCTTTCATACCGCGAAAACATGGTTTTTAATGGAATCAAAGTATTCTAGGCATACCATTGTTTGTCGGGATACTACGCAAAAGTATTCTTTTTCATACCTCGAAAGTTTTTTTCTCATGAAATCAAAGTATTGCATACTTTGAAGTATGCCGTTTCTTTTTTCCTTGATTTTTGTGCCGAGATTATTTTTGTTTGTTTTTTTCTGGAGTCAAATTTTTTATGATTGAATCAACAAATTTTTATTCAATAACAGCAAACAATGTTATAATCACAATCAACCAGCAAAAAATTGTAATATATTACAATTTTGTTATCATAATAACAAAATTAGAGTCAGCACAACAAATACATTTTTACCTTCTACCAAGCATGAAATTTTTCGAAAATCTACTTTGTCATAAATTAACAGGAAACTGGCGAAATAATTTTGAGAGTGATCCTTTCTTTTTTGAGGGCGATCTTTTGAGGCCGATCCTTACAAACCAAACGTGTTTACGTAAAAGAAGAGAAAACAAGATGAGCAAGTGATCAAGTTCTTAACTTAATTTCTTCAACTAATGGTCTCCTGAGTAAGATTAACAACAGCAAGAACGAATTTAAACGGTTTAAACATTTTTTATATACTAGTTCGCAGAACATTAATACTGTGACTAATTGTTTTATACGGTCTCATTACTAAGCCGTACGGCCTCGTTAGCTTGAAATTTTACTAAGCATAAGCAAACTGCACTGTGAAAATACTTTTTGATATTAAAAAAGCAAAATATTTAAAGTAAAATTGGCACTTTTGCACTTTAAGTCCCCCCTCCCAGAGGTTCCATGGGTCATACTTCTGACTCATTTACATTTTCAAAAAAGTTATTTTACATTAAAAAAATTATTTTTACATTAAAAAACGCTTAGGCTTAGTAAAAGTTTACGCAAAAGAGACCGTCCGGCTTGGGCTAACGAGACCGTATCAAGAAACTCACCCAAAAACTGACTCATGGAACCTCTGGAAGGAGGGGGCCCTAAAGTGCAAAAGTTCTGTAAAATTCCACCATAAAAGCATGAGTGTGACCCCATGCAAGACACAGGTTAAAGTTCAACGGTGTCAACTTTAAAAAAGAAAATTTTTTTGATACAGTACTTTTTTAACGGTTCCATGACTATTCACTCCCGGACAATTCACTCCCGACGGACAATTCACTCCCGACTCCCGACGACGGACACTTTCACAAAATAAAATTTTTGTGAAGCTCAATGTTAATCAAAAATAAAATGTAAAGTTTTTCTTTCCAAAAACTAGCTTCGTGAAAGATATCAAGCGGTGAAGTTATGTGCACGCTCGCTCCGGAGTGAATTGTCGTAGGAGTGAATTGTCCGGGAGTGAATAGTCGTGATACCGTTTTAACGTTACTTCGGGTCACGCTTTTGATTTTTACGATGAGGCATACTTTCACAAGTATGATATTAAAAAATTCAAAGTATGCCTCTTTAGCATACTTTGATATTGTTGAAGGGATATCGCATTGTCGCTGCCAGGAATACTTTCGAAGTATTTTTATTCATGAAATGCCTTTATCCTTTTTAGCATACTTTCCAATAGTTATGCTCTTTTTTGTGAGTAGAACTATGTAACTGAAAATTTGAAGATTCAGGAGTTCTTGTTTTATGATTTGCTTAAATAGAAAAATCGAAAACAGAAATTGTACAAAAAGCGTTTTCCCCTCAGTTATTAAAGTATCTTGAAAATGAAAATTAGGTCCCTTGAAATTGAAAATTAGGTCCCTTTAAAGTCAGAATTAGTCAGAAGTAGGTCTCTTGAAAGTCAGAATTAGGTCCTCTGATCCAAGTGAGTGATCTACGACTGCTTCTGATTCTCTTCATAGTTTGAATACAAATAAGCTCTGTCGTATATTCGTTAAATGAAAATTAATGAAATTTCTTAGAAGCTCATCTTAGTTTAATGTACTTCTCAAGTTGCGGATTATAGATAACCGAGCAACGTTCGGCTGTGGGCCGAATGTAGGCAACAAAAAAGCGTTCTGTAGACGTTAGGGTTTTTTTTAACTTGAAACTGCGTGATTGAACGTATATTCACAATTTGAACCATGACAAATGCTCTTTATGCAGATGTAGATAGAAAATAGAGGTAAATGAAATACTTTACGCTCGGACGTTTATCCGACTTTGGTAGAAACTGAGAAAACGAGTACGACGGTTGCTTTTTCCAAAGATCGCATTGGTTATAAGAGAAAAGTGTTTGCCTTCTTTCAATTCTTTTCAATTCATTTGACATCGCGTTCTTGGCCTACATAGGACCAGTCTCCTTTCTTATCTTTTTTTCATTCTGTTCCACTCACAATGTATGTAGAATCCGGTCTCTACAAGTTCGTAGATCTGTCATCCAAATTCATTCTGTTCCACTCACAATGTAGAATCCGGTCTCTACAAGTTCGTAGATCTGTCATCCAAATTCAATATTCACTCGGATGTTCGAAACACAAACCATTTTTTTGTTGTTGAGAAAACAGTCGTTTCTTTCGGAATGGTTCAAAGTTCAATGCACAAACTTGGAGCCATAATTCAATGATACTTTTTCGTTTTCGTACTTCTAATTGGATATTTTGGATACATTGGATATATAATTGGATATTTTGGATACAGCGATACAATAATGTCTCTCTAATCTTCCGACACAGCGATAGTTTCAAAAACGGTTAGAATGATGTTTTGTGAAGAGCCTCTGTATCCCTGCACACAAAAAATAAGTATGGAAAATGACACATATACATTTGAAATTATGACTATTTATACTTATAAAGTAGAAATAGTCATACTTTCATATTGTAAGTGTGAATACGGTGCACCAAAAGTCCAGGTGCCCGACTCTGTCACTTTGAATCTTTTTTGTTTGGTGTAGAGGTCAATTGAGTTTGCTTGTATCTTATTCATAATGTTGCTAACATACCGTGAAAAAATTAGAATGATAACTCTCTCCGTTTTCCGGTAATGCTCTCTGATATGGACCGTGGCTACATTCTCCGCTTGAACCAGTCCGGGTACATTCTAAAGCACATCGCCAGAACCACTGGATTCTCCCGCAGGATCATTCGAAACACAAAACGTCGATTTCGTGAGACTGGTACGACGAACGACCGTCCCAGGAGCTGCAGACCAGTGACCGCGACCAATTTCTTCAACGTGAGAAGCATCCGAGACAAGATTCGATATAACTCCAAGCGGAGTCTCAGAAAAGTCGGAAAGGAGCTGAATTTCTCGAATAGTTCTGTTCTTAGGATCGTCAAATCTCGCAAGGGACTTCGCCCCATCAATATGCAGAAGACTCACGCGTTGACGGACCAGATGAAGGCGACTCACCTTCAGAGATGTCTCGAACTGTCAAAGCGGTCCAAGCCGGTGGACTGTTTAAATATTCTGTTCACCGATGAGAAGTTCTTCAACATGGAGCAGTCGTTCGTTCAAACACCAGAACGATAGGATTTATACGAAATCGGTCAACGATGCCAATAAGAAAGGCCGATACGTCTCGAGAAAGGGCCATCCCGCTTCTGTAATGGTCTGTGCCGGGATTTGGGCGACTTGCAAGAATCCACTCGTTTTCGTCGAGCAGGGAGTCAAAGTGAATGACAATAACTACCTGAACGACATTATCATTAAGGAAGTACTTCCCTAGAGCCAGGCTCACTTCGCGGGACGCAAATGGACGTTCCAGCAGGACTCTGCGCCCGCCCACAAGGCTAAAGTGGTGCAAGACTGATGTAAGACCAATTTCCCCTCCCTGATCACCTCTGCCGGATGGCCTCCGTACTCGCCTGATTTTAATCTCCTGGACTTCTCTGTGTGGTCGGTCCTTGAGAGCAAGGCCTGTGCTTCCCCTAACAACAATTTGGAAAGTCTGAAGCGCGCCCACAGAAGGCGTGGGATGATCTTGACGTCGCTTACCTGTCCACCACGGTGGGTGCCTTCCACTAGCGACTCCGTGCCTGTGTCGAGGAGAAAGGAGGGCTGTTTGAAATTTGAAACCTCAGTTATAACCCAAACTATTTGAATAAACTTTGAGGAAAATTTTGTTTGATTTGCTCAATCCGTTATGTTTTTATCGGAATAAACTATGCACCTGAACTTTTTGTACACCCGTAAAAATTATAAGTATGAATAGTATGAATAGTCATACTTTCAAATGTACAGGGTGCGACAAAAGTCCAGATGTCCGACTTTGTCACTTTGTATCTTTTTTTGTTTGGTCAAGCGGTGTGATTTTTCGTTTGTATCTTATTCATAACATTGAGAACACACCCTGAAAAATTCAGAATGCTATCTTTTTTCGTTCTCAGGTTATGGTCTCTGATATGGACCGAGGCTACATTCTGCGCTTGAGCCAGTCCGGGCACATTCTAAAGCACATCGCCAGAACCACTGGATTCTCCCACAGGACCATTGAAAACACAACACGTCGCTTTCTTGAGACTGGTACGACAAATGACCGTCCCAGGAGCGGCAGATCAGTGACCGCGACCACTTCCTTCAACATGAGAAGCATCCGAGACAACATTCGATATAACCCCAAGCGGAGTCTCAGAAAAATCGCGAAGGAGCTGAATATCTCGGCTAGTTCTGTTCAGACAATCGTCAAATCTCGCATGGGACTTCGCCCCATCGAGCTGCAGAAGAATCACGCATTGACGGACCAGATGAAGGCGGTCTTCGGAGATGTCGTGAACTGTCAAAGCGGTTCAAGCCGGTTAACTGTTTAGATATTCTCTTCACCGATGAAAAGTTGTTCAATATTGAGCAGTCCTTCAACCACCAGAACGATAGGATTTGGTCGAAATCGGTCAAAGATGCCAATAAGAGTGGCCGCTACGTCTCGAGAAAGGGCCATCCCGCTTCTGTCATGGTCTGAGCCGGGATTTGCGCGACTGGCAAGACTCCACTCGTTTTCGTCGAGCAGGGAGTCAAAATGAATGCCAATAACTACCTGAACGACATTTTCGTAGAGGAAGTACTTCCCTGGAGCCAGGCCCACTTCGCGGGACGCAAATGGACGTTCCAGCAGGACTCTGCGCCCGCCCACAAGGCTAAAGTGGTGCAAGACTGGTGCAAGACCAATTTCCCCTCCATGATCACATCCGCCGAATGGCCTCCGTACTCTCCTGATTTGAATCCTCTGGACTTCTCTGTGTGGTCGGTCTCCGAGAGCAAGGCCTGTGCTTCCCCACACAAGAATTTGGAAAGTTTGAAGCGCGCCCTACAGAAGGCGTGGGATGATCTTGACGTCGCTTACCTGTCCACCATGGTGGGTGCCTTCCACAAGCGACTCCGCGCCTGTGTCAAGGAGAAAGGAGGGCTGTTTTAAATTTGAAAACTTAGTTATGTCCCAAACTATTTGAATAATTTTTGATGAAAATTTTGTTTGATTTGCTCAATCCGTTAAGTTTTTATCGGAAAAATACTACACACCTGGACTTTTGTCGCATCCTGTATATGTGTCATTTTCATACTAATTTTTTGTGTGTACAGGGTGTCTTTATAATCTTTTACAGTTAAAAGCAACAAAAAATCCGATTCTTCACAACAACAAAAACTGATACAAGTTTACAGGTCTAGAGGTTGCTGTAAAGATGGATTTAGCACTTGTTTATGATGTTCGACGCGAACGGAAAGTAAATGTTCGAACAAATTTTGATGTTTTCAAAGATACTGAACTATTTACGGAGGTCTAACGGTGACAGTCTTATTCATACGGTGACAGTTTTATTAATACGGTGACAGTCTTATTAATACAGTGACAGTCTTATTAATACGGTGACAGTCTTATTCATACGGTGACAGTACTTCAAAGGAAAACACGTTTGAATCAAAGCTTTTTCAAGGCAAGTTTAACTCATGTTGTAGTCTGAGTGCACTTTCGGGTAAGTGCATGTTTCTTTTTTTCATCTTGCGTTTTTTCTCTTAGTTTTGCTGTGTTTTTTTTTTTAGAAAAAAATACAATTATTCAAACAAAAAAAAAAGGAAAAGTAAAACACATCGAGCGAAAATTCAGTTTAAACCTATGAAATTTTTTCTCTCAAAAGTATACAAACGATCAGGTTTTTTTCCTAAAATTGTTAACATTGAAGATATGAAACCGCCATTGGTCTGAAATGTTTGCATGGGTTTCCCGAGCTTTCAGCATTTTTGGAAAACTGTAAATGTTGAAAATTGTTTGTCTGTTTAACTTGCAAAGCATCATTGTTTATCCATGATTAAAACAAATCGCTCAAAATTCTGACCGGAGATATATTGAAAACGCAGTCGTGACTGTAGACCTAGGAAGCAGGGGTTTTCTTACCACCCGCATAACTTTTTTCGAGCGCATATATTCTCAAAATCTTCAGAGTTCAACATTCTATTTTTCCAATGATTTAGAATTTTCCTACGAAAAATCGGAGGAAATTTTTTTTCCAAGCACATGGATTTAAATTTTTTGCGGGTTTTTTTAAGAGCGCATGGATATTCTTAACCACTGTGCGGGTCAGAGAAACACCCTGCTGGGAAGCCAAAATTGCCACAAACATTTTGTATCCGATACAGCAACTTTTTGTATCGGCTCCTGTATACAACTGTAAACTGTATCCATTTATTCACAGGAGGGATTAGAAAGACCTTAAAATATCGCTGTATTCAAACTCGCATTGTATCGCTGTATCCAAAATATCGAATTAGAAATAGGCCCCAGAACATCTTTCTGTTCGAATCCCAAACCATTCTCTTTCTGTAAAAATATGAATACCCTTGTTTTGACCCCCCCCCCTCTACCCCCCTTGTTGTTTTGTGATGTTTGAGTCATAAGCCTTCACCTGTTCAATCAAAAACGACTTCTTGAGTTATTAGAATTTAATCATTTCAAAAAATTCACAATTGCAATCTGAACAAAACGGTTAAATGATTTTATTTCAACCTGTGCTGCAATTTGGCTTTTGTTATACATAGGATAGGATAGACACCAACACGGGAACAGTCAAATGCGAGAAATTGAGAGAGTGTGTGTGCGAAGTTAAGAGAATACAGACAAGACGGTAAGAATCTGAAAACATCTTCTGGAGCGAGAGAAGATGGACAAGCAACGATTAAATTGCTTTCAGGCTTAGGCTCATGGGTAGTTGGGGGCGGGCCGAGGCTTTCAGGGCGTAACTAAACAAACTGTTACTAGTGAAGCGTTACCGTTCCAACCGATACCTTACACCATACCGTTGACTAGAGAAACTAGAAATTGAGCTTTTTTAGGTGTGATGTAGTGTGTGGCAGCGTGTTGTCTTATGTTGTTTTCCTAATTTACGGGCAGAGTCTTTAATAAAGAACACGCGCATAAAAATCCTTACATAACAATGGAGTGGAATAAAAGTTTCGAGGAGGGACACAAAGGTCTCATAGAGAAACAAATCCATAAAAAGAAAGAATGATGTGGTATAGTATTCGGAGTTGATCCAAGGGAGATGATTGGATAGTGTTATTAATATCCAGAGAGCTCTTGGAAGGTCTGGTCGAGCTCTTCCGAAATGCTCTTGTATCTCTCCTTCTCGTGAACCAGCTCGTCTGCAAACAGAGTTTCTATATGAGGTAAAATGGTGAACTAGGAAATTTCCGGGGATATTTTCAGATTAATTTCCATAAAAAGGTTTAGTATATCATCTTTTCGAGGTGATGTAAATTACTTGTGAAAAAAACCAGTTATTAGTTTTACCGTTGGTAGGTTTCCGGTAATGATCCTTTCACGTTCCGAATCCTTCACATTCAACACACAAACAGCGAGCTGGTTTTTTTGTAATTTGTTAGTATTTCCAATAAAATGTAAGGAACGAAAAAGGCCTATTCAAATCCAGAACAAACCTTGATGACCAATTGCAGGTTCCACAGAGAGATGTACAGGTCCCGTAAAAATAACACAGATGTTAAACGGTAACAGATAGATAGAAGAAACATGCTTTAAACTAACAATAAAAAATCGTTAATAATCCAAAAAAAATTTAAATTTTGTTGTTTCTTTCATAGAAAGGAACAGAAGTGACTCGAAACGTTCACAAAACAAAGATTAGAGCGATGAGTCTTGACCAAGATTGGTAGTTATGTTCATGAAATTCTCAGTTTCGTTTGAACCCATTAACTAGGTAGGATTCTCAGAAAGGTAGATGGAAATCAGGTTAACACCGAAATTTTTATTCAAGTACAGAGTACTCCTAGTTCAGATCAGAAACCGAGGGTTTCAGGTAAATGAGGCTTAATGGGTTTAGATTGGAAGTAAGGGTAGGGTAGAGACCCAAGAACGACAGGGCCTCTTCATCCCTCAGACAGTATTGATCTCCATCAACAGATTATCCAGTTGTTCTTGCAGCAACTTGTTCTTGCACGTAGCTGCGTCTTTCGTATCTGAATTTCAACATTCAACATGAACTCGCCATTCCATTAGATTGTCACTTTTACTTTTCAGAGAACTCTTCATTCCATTAGAATTTCACATTCAAATTCCAGAATTATTTCATTCATTCATACTATAACATCGAAATATCAAATTGTTTCTCAGGGAGTTTGTACCTTTTCGGGTTTTCAGTATCCGGTCGGGTTGATGAAATCACTCTCACACTGAGCTATTGCGCTTTTGGACATTTATCGATTTGTTTGTAAGCGAGGTATCCTTTAGCATTCAGCGTGCACGTGGAAATGAAATAAGCGTGCGGGAGAATGTGACACACCAGAAAAAGGACAACTTGTTTACATGAAAAGCATTTTTATGATCCCTGGATCTCTTGGACGGTCTGTTCGATCTCCTCGGTGAGGTTGCGTACGCGTTCCTTCTCAATGACGAGGTCATCTGGACACAGAAAGACATTGGACACGTTCTACGAGACACATCGGACAAGTTTGACGCGGCAACTTCAACTTATTCTTATGGAAAGTGTAGTCTACTATAAATAATGCTTTTAGCTGTGTGTTGTGCTTGCGTTTCTGATTCTTCCAGTTTGTCTTTCCGGAGCACTATGCTCGAGAGAACACTAGTTTATGGGTAAGAGAAGCTGAAAAGAGTGAAGTGAGGAGAGAGGGGGGAAAATGCAGTGTTGAAGCAGAGAGAAGTAACGACATGATAGAGCAGCGGGATTCGAATACTGGTAATACAGTTCGGTAGATTGAAGCGGTAGAAGAGAGAGATACAGAGAACGCCAAAAAGAGATAGAGAGAGGAGTCTGAGATAGAATGCCTCACTGATAGAGAGAGTAAGAGGGAGAGAGATGGGAAGGTTCTTTTGATCCAGCGAGATAAAATGAGAAAAAAGAGATCTGATAGAGGGAGACTTAAAGGAAAAGAGCAAAGGGAGATTCAGAGAAGAGCGCTTTTTAAATCAATTGTGAAAGTAAGCAGAACCATGAAAATAGAAAACATGAGAAAACTCTAACATGAGAAAAGTTTAGAAGAAAAAAGATAAGGTAGAGAATCTCCGAGCCGCATTTAAGAGAGGCTGGGAGAAAGCAAAAGCTATTTCTCTACTCTTTTTAACCTTACGCCTCCGCAAAGTGGAAAAGCATTACAACAAGTTGGATGAAGATTTCTGGAGAAGCGAAAAGGAGATACAGAAGCTGTAGCGAGAGCGAGAAAGACAGTGAGAGAGATAGAGAGAAAAAAGAAATAGATGTAGAAAGAGAGACTGAGGTTGAGAGAGAAAGAGAGAGAGAGAGACAGAGAGAGAATCATAGAAAAAGGGAAGATGGAGAAAGTGAGAAATAGAGAGTTAGGCATAGAAAAAGACAGTGAGAAAGGGACAGTGATGAAGGAAGATAACGAAAGAGATAGCGAAAAGGAGAGAGAGGTTAAAACTTGCAAAAAATTTATGATTGAATGATGCTTGTTTGTTGAAAAAAAATTGGAATATGAAGCAAGGAAGAATGATATAAGGGAAGGCTTACGGAAAGAGACGAGAGAGAGAGAGAGAGAGAGAGAGAGAGAGAGAGAGAGAGAGAGAGAGAGAGAGAGAGAGAGAGAGATAGAGAGAGAGAGAAAATAAGCGAAGAGTTGGAGTGATATCATACAAATTACAGGGAAGCAGGAAATCGAACGATTCAAAATTGAAAAAATCGACCCTAAGTACCCGGTTTTTGGACGTGGGCACAGACCAACAGGCTTTAGATGTGTAGGATAAGTGAGGCTCAGAAGTGTAAAATCCGGCATTATTTTGCTGTCAAAGATAGGACTGTGGTATGAGAAAATGAATTTTAAAAAAACCTGCAAATCTGACCAGGAGCTCTGTTTTTGGTTAAAACCCATACTTTTCCCTGCATGCTACTGATAAATAACCCATTTGACATGAAACAATTTCGAGGACTATTGTTTTGCGACGAAAGGACAAAATTCCACTTAGGACCTTATGATAATTCGAAATAATCCTGTGTGATCGAAGGTCATTCATTAATCAGAACGATCACCTATATGGAGCGATGCTACTAGGACAAAACACAGAAATGACTGACTGGTTCACAAACTTAAAATGGAATGCAAAACAAAAACGAACGCTCACATACATACATGAAAACAAGCTCTACAAATAGCTGTTTTCGGTCGGACAACGCTTATCAAGTCTGAAAAGGTCTGCGAGTGTCGATGAAAGACTTTGTCGAGAAAAGAGTACAAAAAAAATTTTGCCGACAAAGAGTCACAAATTATTTTTCGACAAACGCGAACCTTCCAGTCGGTCGACTTCCTTCTGCAACTTCTGTACCGAGCGCTCAGCGAACTCAGCACGAGTCTCAGCCTAAACATGAAAAGAGTTTTATTTTCTCTGTTCTTCTCAACCAATTCCCGCTCTTTAATGCTACCTAGTTTTAAGGCAAACGCTGTAAAAAAAATACTCTGGTGACAAATGCTGGAAGGAAAGTTCTACTGAACAAGACTAGCATGAAAACGTTACCAACAAAGGCCGAAATAGGTTATTTCGATGATTACAAATACGAATGCGTCCCCAACTAAATAATGTCACGAATATTTTTACATTGTCAAAACTGAGTAATGAGGGGGGACAAAAGACAAGGACAAAGACAAAATAGAGGGCATACATTCTGGTAACTTTTTTTGTGAATTCAAAGATTAGAGTGACACTTCTAGAATGCTTGGAGATGTTTGCTTCTTTAGTGACAGTTCTCCAAGTTTGCCACTTCTAGAATGTCAAACCTCGGAGACAGTAGATCCTAAATGGATTCTTCTCCAAGTATGTCACTTCTAAAGTGTCACTCCTCCGAATTTGTCAGTTCTCTATCTACAGAGTGGTACTGCTTGACACTCTGTGTGTCTGTGCGAGGTATCAGATGAGATCTGCTCGCTGGTGTACCTCCTTCAGGCGAGCTGATAGTGTGCGGATCTGTTCCTCGTAGGAGTCCTCTCGCTGCAGAGCCTTCTCTTCTGACACCTCGAGGGACTTCAGATTGTTGCCGACGACCCGGAGCTCCTCTTCGAGCTCGACGATCTTGCTAGAAAGAGGCAGAGCAGACAATATCACGCCTTCATCAACTTAGCACTTACTAAGCATTTGCTTAGATGAAGAAAGAGAGGGAGAGAAAGAAGAGAAGGAAGAAAACAACAACAATAGGAACAATATAAAGGTTGGATGTGTATCCAGAAGGATTGACAATAGGCAAAGGGGAGAAAAGAAGTCACGGGAGGGTGGGAGATTGTTAGTAAACACTCTTAGCCTGGCATGCTAAGCACTTACTAAGCATTTACTTAGTGTTAGTAGTCAGCACTCACTTAGCAAGGTGTGCTATTGCCTGGAATAGAGAGAGGATTAATGTGATGGCACCAAACATGGCATACCAAAGGTGAGCAGTTTTGATACAGAATTAGAAAACTAGAAAATAAATAACGGAAGAAACGAAGACAAGTTTTAAAAAGAACGAAAACAGAAACTAAGAGTAGAGAGACTTCGGAAGAAAAGAATATAGAGGTGAGAGAAGAGAATTGGGATGAATGAGAAGCGTGAAGAGATAAAGAGGCACAACATCCGCGGGAACCTCGATGACTTTTTTATCCATATCCTTGGTCCGCTCCTCATTCAGTTCTACGATCTTAAAATCACTTCAAGTGCGAAGAGCTCCTTTTAGGCTTCGGTGGCTCTCCTGTGTTAGTAGAGAAGCTCTCAGTTAATAGTTAGAATATTAAGATTATTAGCTTTGAAGGAATATTAGAGAGACGCTTTTCGATGGACATTACACTCGCTCGCAAATGTCATTCGTCGGCTCACAATGGCCATTCAGCGATTTTGGAGTGTCATTCAAATGTCATTCAGCAATTCGCAGATGACATTTAAATACCATTCAACGATTTGGAAGTGTAATGGACGGTCAACGCGACAGACAAACGACGAGACGCTTCCAGAAGAAGAAATATTCTCTTCTCAGACCCAGTTTCTTAGCCCTTAGGTGTGGCGATAAATACTGGAATACTTTGCGAGGTTACTCATAACTACTATATAAAACTTTTTTTCAAACAGAATCATGTGAAGAAAAACAATGAGGTCAAACTAACTAAAGATTGATTTAGAAAGAGCCAGTGAGTAAGCTCGAACGAGCTCGCGATTGAGCTCCAACTAGCTAGTGACTGAGGTTAAACTTGCAGATGGCTCAGATCGATTGAGCTCAAGCTTGCTGGCTAGTGACTAAGCAGAGATTTGCTAATGACTGAGTTCATGCTAGGAACGTAATGAGCTCATGTACCTAGTGGCTGAGATCATGCTAGTGACTGAGATCATGCTAAGTCCTCGGTAGTGACCTCCTTAAGTCTCCCGTCGAGTTGTCTGAGCTGCTCAGAGTACATGTCCTCCTTCTCGAGAGCCTTCTCCTCGCTCAGTTCCAGGGACTTGAGATTGTTGCCGACGACACGCAGCTCCTCTTCCAACTCCACGATCTTACTGTACTCACATACCATCACATTCAGTAGTTGCTTGCCTAATTTACTGCATAGTTACTAGTTACTAGACTAACTGTGGAGTCTAGTAAATATTGGCTCTCGGCTAACACAGGTTACCAGTGGCTTTTAACTCCCCACTAAATCTCGAAACATGGTCGTGAGAAGTGCCCCACTAGCAAGCTCTCCGGTTGAAAGTGTCAGATTTCTTCGGCAGTCACATGAAACTTCGATTTTGGAAACCCGGGATGCAATTCAATGGATACGATCGATATCTAATTAACTAACTTTGAAGGAGTAGTCTAAGAGTAAAACTTCCCCTTTGTTTCGTATGAGAACACGAAAGCCAATCAGCACAATGAGCAACTCCAGTTAGGCCAATTTCCCATACAAGTGATGGTGCATGTACTATGATATAGCGCGTTCTTTCTCTCTTTTCGGTGTGTCCGAGGGTGCACTGTGTTTGATCAGTTAGCAGAAGCGATCTTTTTCTGGAGGGGAAGAAAAAAGAGCGTGAGATGATAAGGAAAGCAGTTGTCAACTCCCACCAGAGCAGAGAGCAGATCAAAGTTTTGGGTAAGAGAAAGACATGAAGAAAGAGGGAGAAAGATATAGAGAGTGAGAGAGAGAGAGACTGAGAAAAGTAAATTCTAAAAATATAATCGTAAATATGAAGACAAAGAGACATGGAGAGAGAGATAGAACGAAAGCCAAAAAAGAGATGAATACAGGGAGATAAAACAAAAATATAAAAAAAACCGTGATGAAAAAAGAGTAAGAAACAGTCAAAGAGAGAGAGAGAAAGAGAAAAGCAAGAACAAGAGAAAATGTAGAGAGTAAAAAAGTTCTGTTCATGGTAGACAAAGTGTACAAACTTCTCTCCGGCCTCAGCGCGCTCCTCTGCTCTTTCGAGATCTGCTTCAACCATGGCCAGCTTGCGGGCAACCTGTAACATACATATTTATTTTCCTACTCCAATGACAGTTTCACATTCATAGTGTCAATCAAAGCGACATTGCACATCTTTCCCCAAGAAAGTGATGAATGACATGTTGACAGTGTGTGTTAGTTGTCGTGCTCACTTCTGTTATATCGGCAAACAACAGCTGTCAGTAGGCGCACCCAATCAGGGTCATGTTAGTCGTCAGCTGAGAGAAGGATCTCTAGTGAGGACACTGCTGCTCCTCGCAGGAGTTACAGGAAGCTCTCAAGAGACACCGGTACTCGGCTGACCAGACACGTAAAGGGATGGGGTTAGACCTCGTCGTATTTTCTGTCCGCCTCTTCGGCCAGCATCTGGGCCTCCTTAAGCTGACCCTCGACGGTGTTCGCGCGCTCTTCGTCTTGGAAGGAGCGGTTCTCCATCACCTTTCGCACACTAGAAATGCGTCAAGCATATTCATGTGTATGCGGGAAGTGCGATAAGCCGAGCTTCAGTGCTTCTAGGCTAAGTCAGACTAATTTTGGAGATCTTATAAACTTTACTGAACTTTTTAAAAACTAAATTGAAGTTGCTTTCTGTTTCGAGTAAGTGTATGCCTGTAAAGAAAAATAATATCAGAAAAGCGTAAACCGAGAGAGTGTGCGCTTCGAGGAGTGTAAAGGGAGTCAGGTACTCAAGTCATGGAATGGGTGAAAAGAGTCACCGACTCAATTCATGGGAAGATTTAGGAAGTCTCGGAAACTAAAGTCATGAGTTCTAGTCATGACCAAGTCGCTCGACTTAATGTTTATAAAAAAACAAGAAACTTTCTCCTTACATCAACGGTTTAGGAAGGACAATGACTGTTGAAAATTCACGGAACATATGAAGTTAAAAGCTTTGCAGATTTATCACGAGTTCCTCGATAGTTAAATCGATAGTTTTGATGATTTTTGGGATCAAAAATGGCTTTTGGTGTTATCGCATGGTAGCGGTTTTATCGCATGGTAGTGGAAGCGTGCAAAATAGTGAGTATATGTGTTAGAAAAGGGGGAAAAGAACCTCCTCAGATTTTCTGAGAGTCTCATCGAGCTGTTGCGAGGCGATCTTGAGCCTCCTCTCCAGTTCCGAGCATCGGTCATCGTCCACCTCCGCACGGGTAGATAGGACCTTCCGGGCTCTGTACAAATAACATTCCGGTATTAGACAATTACATTCTGGTAGTTCAATGAGTACATTCCAGTATTAGACCAGTACATACCAGTAGTATGAGTATAATCTCTTTTCACTCTCCGTACAATGGTTTTTTCCTCTCGTTCAATCAAACATTCTTAGCTTCTCATTTCAAACGTTATTGAAATCCTGCAAATTTCAAAACTAGACTCGTGAATTTTTTCAAAACGTGCAATCACATGAGCTAAAGGTCGCGGGTGAAGAACATGTTAGGTATTTTGTCATAAAAGGAGCTTGTTCAGTATAAGTAATAGCAACATAAACAAAATCATCACACATTTAAGTTGCTCTATGACAAAAGTGTGAAACGTGAACTATAGCGAAAAAACACTATATATTCAGTTTTAGCCATCGGTCGTTTTATACCGTTTCACACTTTTCGTGTTTCCATTCAGCATTCACAACGTGTACTGAGGAGAAAAGCTATGGAAAAAGCATTGTCCCTCCCAGTTCTCAGCTCCCAGCTCCCATCAGGTACCTCCTCATACTTCCTGTCGGCGTCCTCAGCGATGACCTTGGCCTCCTCGACTTGCACCTCGAGAATGTTCGCTCGCTCCTCGTCCTGGGTGGAGCGAGTCTCCATCGACTTGCGGGCTCTACAAGATCACATTGAAGCACACAACGAGACGAGTGCAGAACAAGCATAGTCTAGTCTTAACCGTGTCTAGTCTTAGAAGCATAGTCTAGTCCAAGCTGAGGAAAGTCCATTGTCTAGGAACGGAACCAGGTCGTGCTCTTTCGAATGTCAGCGTGAAAGGCTTTAAGCAATGTAACTATTTGTATGCATGTGTGCCCTGAAATTGCTTTTGTGTAAGAGTGAGGACTGGTGTGAAGTAAGCAGCGAAGTCCTTCCATCTTCATGATTCGAACGCAGAGCTTCGTTAAAGAATCGGCACACGGCTGTTCAAAGACAGACGGACAACACGTAGAACGAACACAAGGACAAGGAATAAAATGTGTTCTCGGGAGAAGGGTATATCTTGGGAGAGTGATTTCCAAAAATATTTCTGTAGGGTTCTGAGCCGACTGGGGTATTCCTTCGGAGGGCTGAGTCTCGGCATTCACTCTCTCGGCATCGCTCGACGAAATTGACGACGAACCGCTCGGACTCGTCGACGTTGTGGGTGGCCTCTTCCAACTTCTCGGTAGCGATCTTTAGACGCTCCTCGGCTCTCTCGAGTTCGTCCTCGAGCAGAGTCATGCGACGGTTGAGCGAGGCCACTTCAGCCTCAGCCTAGAACCTCGGACTCTAGTTTTAGCGGAAAAAAGAGGTCATATTAATAAGAAAAGTGGGCCTATCAATGTGATCATGGGTCGACCAACCGCTCTGCCTCATCGGCAGTTTTGGAGGCTTCCTCAAGTTTAGAGGTGGCGGTCTTCAGGCGGTCCTCCGTTCGGTCCAAATCCTCCTCCACGAGCACAATACGACGGTTCAGGGCAGCAACCTCATTTTCTGCCTAGATAGAGATAGAATGAAATGATGGATCAAGAGAAAGAGGAATAGAGAGTAAGTGTGAGAGAAAAAAGAGGTAGAGATATACAGAGAGAATGAAAGAGATGAATGAAGTAACGAAAGAGGAGAATGAGTTTTGAACAGTAGGATAAGAACAAAGTGAGAAAAAAAGGAATGATTAAGGTTATTCAATTTATAGTGCTATGATTGATTTTATCAGAACTTAGATTTAAGAAGTTTTCTATTAGCGTTTCATGTTGCGAGCGTAGGGTATCGCGACAGTTTGTTACAAGACACTTTGTTTAACGACAGTTTGTTACACGCCCTTCAGAGAATTTTTCGCCTAGGCTCAGTTAAAATGTATGCTGACGTACGGCTTAGGAAAGAGACCGCATGAAAAAATTTCTCAATTTCTTGACTCTTTGTCGATTCAATGACTGAATTGGTCGAAAAATACAGTAGTTAAAACACACTAAAAATGAAAGCCCCTGTAACAAAGTGTCGTGTCACAAAGTGTCATGGATCCCGAGCGTAGTTTTGCAGAAATAATACATACGAAGAATGGCCGGTCAAACATCAAAGAAAGATGAAAACACTCACACAAGACAAGAAAAGCTTATTATCTTCAGTTTGAATCATTCATGTTCAAGTCTAGCACAAAAATACTGTTCGGCTGAGATTCGACTGCGTGAGATTTTCGTATCACTGTTTCTGTTTCTGTAAGTCACCAGTTATCTGAATGGAAACCATTCATCATAACCCCCCAGAACATACATGGAATCAAGTGGTAAGCTATTAAATGATTCATTTATGGAGATATCAAGTTTTGAGCCATGTGTTGACACTTTAGTCTTGAGTATACAAATAGTGACTGTTTAGCTTTCTCTTCTTCGATTGCCAATGACTTTTCCTATTTCTCTGATTGAGTATCTCTCTTTTCACCAAAACAAACAGAGAAGTCTTCGAAAGAAGTAAAATTCATTTCTGTCGCTTTCGATTACTTGCTTGACTTTTGTTTACAATGTTGTTAGAAACTATTTCCTTCACATAAAATCATAAGCGATCTTTCCAAAGTCTCGATGTAACTTCACAAAAAAAGTTCAAATTAAGAACTCAACGAAAGTAAGAAGAGTAAGAATAGCAAAATTTTGTATTGTATAATTAGTTGTTGAGATTTTTTCTCAATTTTTTTAAGAATCGAAATTTTGTAATTATTAGATTATTGTGGAGACGCATCTAACTATTTCTAGCTTGTTTACTTTTTCTCTTTGTATATCTGTCTGTATAGCTCTTTCACATGCTCTCTCTCGCTCTCTCTCTCTCTTTCTATCTCTCACATCGTCTCTGTTTTCCACTCTCTAACTTTTTATCTAAAGTTTTTTTATCTTTTTTTTATTTAACAAAAAGCTTCTCATGTCTTGATCTTCAGTTTCTCTTTGTTTCTGCCTCTCACTCTCTCTCTCTATTCATGTCGGTTCCCAGTTAACTCGCTCCCCCGCTCTCTCTCTCCCCTCCTCGTTCTCTCTTTCTCTCGCTTTCTCTCTCTCTATATCTCTCTCTCTTTTCCCCTCCTCTCTCTCTTTTCCTCAAATTCAAGAGGACTGAATATGACTTTAGGTACAATGTTTTGAGAGCACAGCGCGCTGAAAGAAGTAAATCATGGAGATCTTCGTCCTTCTCTATAGTTCCTTCCTCTATTTTCACCACTGTCTCTTTCTCTCCCCTCCTCTCTCTCTCTCTCCCTTTCTCTCACTATCTTACACTCTTTCTCATTCTCTCAACTTGAATAGCAATCACTGCGATACGATTTATGATTCTTGTGAGTATGTTTTTTAAGCATCCAGGCCTATTTTTGACTTGAGAGGAAGCACGCGTTATTTTTATTAGCTAACACCAAATCTAGATTTTTGAGCGGAGTATATACAGAAAAAAGCCTCAATCAAAGAGATTTGGTGCAACCTACAAGGCTAATAATTAACGGATGGCTTGATCATGGATCAGTATAAGTTTCGAAATTCAAACAAATAACAAACGAGCCGTTTACTGCGCAGAAGCAGTCAATATGTATTAACAGTCATCAGTAGAAAAGAAAAGTCATAAAAGTCAGTCATTGATCAGAGTCAATTTTGATGAAAGCAAAAATGAAAAAGACGTTCACGAGAGGAAATCGAGAGAATCATTGAGAGAGATATTGGAATGGCGCCATAAAAGATAAATGTAGCCCTGCCGCGCTTAAGAAAAAAAAGGAAAGATAGAAAATAGATTAGAAAGACAAAAACGAGTTCAATAAAAAATCAAACGGACCAGCACAACAATTACATCGAAAACTGACATCCTCTCGCTTTTTGCGCTCCTCCTCGAGAAGTCTCTTGACCTCGTCGGCCTCGTCCTTAGCCTGCTCGGCTTCCTCGCGAGCCTGTCGCATTTTCTTCTTGAGAACATCAAGAAGAGATGTCTGTTGGGCTCCATCCTTGGCTGGCTTCGACATTGTGATGGGAGCGCTTGTTGACTCGGTAAAAGGAAGCCCTTAAACATACAAGCCTCGCCACACGACAGATATGAGAAACGACGCACCCGGACGGTATTATGAACAAATTACACACCCAATACATAAAGAAGACCGGCTGCATGAATCAGCACAAAAAATTTGGGCTGTAATCACAGAAATGAGACTGCGAACTATCCGAGACAAAAATCACACGTTTCATGCACAAGGCTGATATATGTAGAAATAGAAGCCCACAAAAGGAAGCCACTGCTCCGAATCTACTCACACTTGAAAAACAGGAGTCGTGAGTTTATATCGAATGTTGATCTTTCAATATATGCGACATGGGTGATGAATACAAGTGATGAGCACAAAATGGCAAGAGTATTTTGAAAGCAAGATATGTAGATATAGATTAAGCTCGAATAATAAGAATTATCAAGAGATCAGTTCATACAATGAAATGAATTATGTTCATGAGGATTATCATGAGATAAAATCAACCCAGTTGATGAGGATTCTCATGAGATGAGTTCTTGCTTCGAGATATATGTGAGATACTAAGTGGAACGCACGACAATGTGATCAAGCGAACGGATACTATTATAGATGTCCATCCGTCGGAGAGAGAAGCTACATACATGAGGAGCATTGGAGCGCGTCACGGAAAGGCCAAGAACGCACTTACATCCACACTTCCAAGCTGTGAGTAGGTGGGAGGGCAATGGCAGAGTAAGAGAGAGGCGTTCCGCGCATTCTCGCTCTTCCTTCTCTCTCTATTTTTCTTTTTTTATCCGTTTCTTCTTTTCCTTCTATTTCTCTATCTCTCGCTCACTTTGAACCTCTCTGTTTTCCTTTCTCTCAACTCGCTCTCCTTGACTCTCTCTCTCTCTCTCTAGAGCTGATTCTTTTTTCCTACCTACAAATATAAGAAGTCACAATCTTTGTTATTCTTCTCTTGTAATAATACTTATTTTCTAATTCTCTCCCTCTTCTTCAAATAATCCTCTTAATCTCTATGTCTCTGTATCTTTCTTTCTTTTTATCTCTTTCTCTTCCTCTCTCTCTATCCATATCTGTATCTTTCTTTCTTTTTCTCTCTTTCTCTTCCTCTCTCTCTATCCATACTTTCATTCCCAAGAAAGAAAGGAAAACTCAGCAAACGCGGTGAGATTTAGCGTACTTTGCAAGCTTTCACAACCTCCCTTTCTTCTTTGCATTCTCTCTTCATCTCTCTCTGTATCTCTTGTTCTCTCTCACTCTCTCTTTCTCTCTCTCTCACTTTCTCAGTTGTAGGTAAAATGCACTCTCGTTTTTCATGATCTCTTACACACTCGCGCTCTCTCCAATCTCTCTCTATTTTCAGAAATCCTAGCTCAACATTCTATTCGCAATACACAATGTGTATCTAACAAGAAGACCGCCAGATATACATATGTACATACATATCGAGAGAAGAATGTCAGAGTAAAATAGAGAGAGGCACGAAGCCAGATACTCTTAAGAGAGAGGAGGAGAAAGTGAGAGAGAGCTGAAGAGAGAGAAAGAAAAAGGGAGAGTTAGAGGAAGAAGCGAAAGAGAGAGAGAAAGAGAAAGAGGGGAGAGGGAGAGGGGGAGGGAGAGGGAGAGGGAGAGGTAGAGGGGGAGGTAGAGGGGGAGGTAGAGGTAGAGGTAGAGGTAGAGGTAGAGGTAGAGGTAGAGGTAGAGGTAGAGGTAGAGGTAGAGGGAGAGGTAGAGGGAGAGGTAGAGGTAGAGGTAGAGGTAGAGGTAGAGGTAGAGGTAGAGGGAGAGGGAGAGGGAGTGGGAGTGGGAGTGGGAGAGGGAGTGGGAGAGGGAGAGAGAGACAGAGAGAGAGACATAGAGAGAGACAGAGAGAGAGACAGAGAGAGAGAGAGACAGAGAGAGAGACAGAGAGAGAGACAGAGAGAGAGACAGAGAGAGAGGGCTAAGTTGCGCAGTCTCAACTAAATAAAACATTTGCCATTGCTCAAGAGAAAGACTTTTGTCTACCTCCATTATTTCTTCTTATTCGTTCTAATCTCTAGTAATACAAAACAACTTTTTAACCTCATTTGATTCCAACCATACTAATATTTAATTCCGGTTTCACTCTGATTCCGGTTCACAACACATATTACCGAAGTTACTTTTTTTGAAGTTAAAAATTAAGGGAATATTGAAGAACAAAAGAATTTATTACTCATAAACACTATGTCTCTTGCATGCGGTTTTTTACCTCGTTAATCATTGATTGCATTCTACATAAATCGTTTAAATCTACAGCATTTTTGGAGTAATCGGTTGAGCAGATAATTCGTTGAAAATTTTAAGAAAAATTGGTTTAATTTTGATAAAAAATTATTAGATCTAGATATAAATTTTTGTAATGGCTACCTTTTTTGTAATAGCTACCGAATACCTTTGATTTCATTGGCTCAAGCTCAAATAGAATCGAAACTCATTCCGAGCGTCTTTTTTATTGTTGAAAAAAAGGGTAAAAAATATTATGATTTAGATGACTCAGATGTCTTATGTTAAATTACAAGAAGTGCTAGTTTGCAAGACCGCCATAAGATAGGCAGGACCATGAAACTTGCTAGTCAAAAGTTTGTAGGAAAGAACAGCCATGAAAATCTATTAACAGGTGATAATTTGTGAAAGGACAAAGAAACGAAAAACCTGCTAAGTTTGGAACACTAAAAGAAAATTACATGAAAGAAAACTAGGAAAAAGATTGCTGAAGAGCTTAGACGTTTTGGTGAGATGACGTGTTCCCATGGAAGGGCGAGGCACTTTGAACGTGATCAATGGAAGAGAGAGAAAGAGAGAGGGTGAAAGAGAAAGAGGAAGAGAGAGAGGGTGAGAGAGAAAGAGGAAGAG